>JARBWK010000002.1:158549813-158655573 GCA_030556195.1 Anolis apletophallus
CAGGCACAGGCTGTGATTTGTTAAAGTACATCATGTGCCTTTCCTGATAACACTGGCCGTGATTGGTCTAAGTAGCCCCAACGTGCGTTTGTTTACATTGTAGCCGATTGGTAGAAACTGCGATGGGTAAATGAAACCGTTCCTCCCTATTGGCGCAGAGGGACGTTTTAGAAATGTTGCAAATTCAGTACAGGACGCTCATACAGCAGATAACACACTGTGGGAATGAAGAATTAATAACTGCGTAGTGCTGTTTAACAAATGGGAACGCAAATAGAATGTACTGCCAAATAATGTGATGTGTAAGTCGATAATCGAAATGTGTTAATGATGTGAACCAATGAAAATGATGAAGAAAGGAGGAGAGACGGGACCTGCCGCCATAGCGTGTATAAAAGGGATAGTAAGAGAATGTAGAGGGCTCTTGCCCTGAGACAGCAAGTTCTGTGGGCAGGTCCCGTCAGCTGACGTGTACAATAAATTTTGGCTTCATTGCATTTTAGTACGGTTGTTACGTTTTCTCTCGTTCCTGTGCTCGCGCGTCCACGCAACCTGTGAGTAAAAAGGTAAAACCTAGGGAGTTTTGGGACTCCAGATTTGCTGCTACATATTAAGAAATACCAACTTGAATGCATTTTTACACATCTAAAGTATATTACCTTAAAATTTATATATATATAAATAACTTTTTTGTTAGATATGTTGTGTCCCCACACATTTTGTTATCACAATTTATGCAAGTGTCAGTATCTCTTACAGGGGTTTGGTTTTACTTTAGTCTTGATAGTAAAACTGAATTACTGTGTTGCAAAGTGATCGATGTCTAAAAAGTGTGTCATTAACATGACATGTTGGGAAAGCTCTGCTATAATGTATTATCTGTCACCTTTTTAAGCTTCCACTCTCCTGCAGAGTCAGTTGGCTCCTCCCCTTGGTTGCCCTGGTGACCTACCAGCTATACTCTAACACAGTGTTTCCCAATCAGTGTGCCGGAGCACACTAGTGTGTTGTGAGCGATCATCAGGTGTGCCGTGGGAAATTGGAACCTCCAAGAAGGGGGGGGGGGAGAGAGAGAGAGAGAGAGACTAGTGTGTTGAAGTATAAAAACCCTAAGAAACCTACCTCGATAAAGGCACAAAATTACAAACACTCCTCTCCCCACCCGTTGTCTACTTGGTCTCTCCTTCTCCATGCATTGGGAAGGCCCGCCTCCCTTTCCCCAAGTAGAGACCTCCTCTTGCCCCCTGGGGGTTCTGTGTGGGAGTTTCGGCCAGTTCGATCATTGGTGGGGTTCAGAATGCTCTTTGATTGTAGGGGAACTATAAATCCCAGCAACTACAACTCCCAAATGTCAAGGTCCTTTCCCCCTGAACTCCATCTGCGTTCATATTTGGGCCTAAGTGCAAAGTTTAGGATGATGACTGGGTAAAACAATTATTATTATAATTATTTATATTCCACCCTATCTCCCTAAGGGCACTCAGGGCAAATCACAGTAACATACATGGCAAACATTCAATGTCGTTTGGGCAGACAGGACAGAGAGACAGAAAGGAGGTATGCTGTGTCGACGTCCAGCTTTTTGGCACCTTGGAGGTTGTGCTCAAATCCAGCCACAGGGAGGTGCTGTCACTCCATCCTATATGATGAAGAGCCATCAGGACTTCTTCCTTTTGGTCTCCAGGCATTTTCTGATCTTTTTCT
Source organism: Anolis apletophallus (assembly GCA_030556195.1). Taxonomy (NCBI): domain Eukaryota; kingdom Metazoa; phylum Chordata; class Lepidosauria; order Squamata; family Anolidae; genus Anolis; species Anolis apletophallus. The sequence continues at coordinate 158,551,518 of JARBWK010000002.1, forward strand.
TTTAATGGTAATACCTATCCCACTTTTAGCGGTATCAATATACAGCACTAAGCCTCCTTCGAACTACTTAGGTAAACAGTGAACTGGGCTGACAATTGGATGCTCATTATTATTATTATTTCGATTTATATACTGCCACTCCCCGGAGGCTCAGAGCGGTTTACAATGTAACATTGAAACAATATAGATAGAATCAAAGCATAAACAACATACAGTGAACAAATATAACAATAAATTAACAAATACCTATCTCAAAGGACCGGCTCTGAATTAATTCTTCCTAAGCACCCAGTTTGCGACAGGTCCCATGATTAGGGGGGTAAGACTGGGCTCGACAAAATATGAGTCAAGCCAGATGGAAAATAGCTTTGGGCCAACCCGGGGCTTCACATTGGCAATCTTCTGGGTAAATGACCTTGGAGCGTTGCATCTGGCCTTCGGGCTTTCATTTGGGGACCTCTGTTCTAATTGGTTTTCACTTGTCCATCACCTCAAGTTGCCTTGTTGCTTGGGAGGCAAAACAGAAACAAATAAGTAAGTAATAAAGTAAAATCATGAAGTCTTCCAAAGAATGTCCCTCCAAACAAGTGGCACTTTTATTTAAAGTTTTGGAAATAGAATTGACCCATTTAAGAAAATCTTTTTGGGTGGGAGAACTATCTTTAAAACAGTTCTGCTAGTTACAAGCAAATAAAAATAACCAGTAAATAAATAAGTGTTCAGAAATCAACAAATATTAATTAAGGAGGCAGCTTCTAATTCTGTCAGTTAAGCCAGTCTTTCTCAACCAGTGTGCCGTGGCACACTAGTGTGCCGTGACAGACCTCCTGCTGTGCCGCGAGAAAAGCTCTCTACCCCCCTTCCTCCCCCCCTCCTGCCAAACTCCTGCTGCTTGGGGGAGGAGGAAGAAGGCCGGGCAGTGGCGAAGAAAAGAAGGGACCGGGTGCCGCCTCCTTCGGCCGTTTCCCCAGCCAGCCTCCAATCCGCCATGACTCCCACCATGACTCTCGCCCCTTGCTCGCTGAAGCCGCGTGGAGGAGGAGCCCCGCCCACTGAAGTCCATCCACCGCTCATGCTCCTCCTCTATAGGAGAGCTGAAGCTGGGGGGAGGGGGCAGGGCATGGCGAGGCCTGTAGGAGAGCTGAAGCTGGGGGGAAGGGATGGGGCATGGCGCAGCCTAGCTCTGCCCCCTCACCTGGCTTCGGCACTCCCAGCAGCTGCTCCAGCCTTGAGGGACAGTGCCAAGCCAGCATTGTGCTGGCTCTGGCACCGCTGGCTTGGCACTGCCCCCTCAAGGCTGGAGCAGCTGCTGAGAGAGGTGAAGCCGGGGGTAGGAGGCGGGGCATGGCGCAGCCTGGCTCCACCCCCTCCCCGGCTTCGGCACTCCCAGCAACAGCTCCCAGCAGGCCACCATCCCCCAGCCATTCTTTACTGTGTTAGAGTGTCATTTTGTGTCATTTTGGTTGGTGGTGTGCCCCCGGATTTTTTTAATGTTAAAAGTGTGCCGCGGCTCAAAAAAGGTTGGGAAACACTGAGTTAAGCAATCTGCATTGACTGCAGGCCAGTGGGCTAGCCAGCAAACAAATCTTCCTTCTTCCCTGCACTTCTCCCAGCTTCTAACTGTAACTGTGCTCTAGCTTCAAATTCTACCTCTCCAATTCTGTTCTTTCATATCTTTGCTCCCTTTCTTTTTCTTCAGCATCATACATCAATGTACTTAATCACACTAGAGAATGAATCCACTTTAAATCTGGTTTCTGCCTCCTGCAGAATTCTGGGGGTTGTAGTTGAGGAAGGAGCCGTTAACAGGTTCACCAAACTACTATTCCCAAAATTCTGCAGGAATCAGAAACCGGATTTAAAGTGTCTAGTTCACATGTCATTTTAATCAATCAGAAGTACCACCCTGGCTAAGTGCCCTTTTCTTTATTTGCCATTCTTCTGAGCTGAATTTGTTGATCCTCTTGTGAGGCTTTCTCCTCATAAGATTCCTTCAGCTCCTGCAAACATACACATTATGTTATCCCTACAGGCAAACATAAAATGTCTGAACATGTAATTTTTCCCCCCAGAAGTTGTTTGGAGTCTGTGCAGGATAGGCTCACAATCTGTCGTATGCTCAGCAACTGTGAGGAGAGCTTCATCCACCCAGGTCCAGCATATGTAGTTGCCAAGAGTGGGGATTGGGGATGTCGTGACGTAGGCTATCCTTTCAATCCCACCACTCTACCACCAATTTGTGTGACTCGTTATTCACCAACTTTTACACCGTGGCAGGGCAGGCTTTCCCACCGCTGCCCCACCAATTTGTGGAGAAGCAAAGTTTACTGTTCACTTTTTTAAAACTATGGAGACTTGTGAAGAGGCTATCAACTGGACAGGGTGGACCCTCTTTTAGAATCCCACCACTCTGTCTCTAATTCACTACATAAATCCTTGTCTTTAAACTGCTGCCACCATTTTGTGAGAGAGAAGTAATCTGAAACCCTTTTGTGAGGGAAGCTCTTTGTGAGGTAATGAACGCTTTCATGCTGCAGGAATAAACTTTTGAAATGAGGCTTGACTTTGAAATCAATGGCACAGAGAGGTTTTTTTAGATGAAATAACAACTAATAGTTTATTCTGGTACAAAGCTTGGTTTGGTATAACTCTTCCGAGGAGGCACAACTTTAAAAGGTTACTAATTCTAGTTATGGCAAAACCAAAGTTACAATAGCCTAACTATTGTCATCAACCAGCTAGATTGGCTTTTCACTCCTTCAATATAAAGGCACACTGGCCTTCTTCAGACACTTTGTCTTCCTTTAGCCTTCAGGCTTTCTCTAAACTAACTGACTCACAGATTCAGTTAACAAAGACTATTATTTCAGCCTTAAACTAATCCTAACCCTGCTCTCTCTCTAGAGCTGGTCAGACTTAACCACTCACTTTGAGCTCTTCCCTCTCTAAACTCTTAACTCTCTCTCTGAGCTCCTCACACACTGAGCTCCTAACCCTAACTGACTAGAATTCCCACCTTGGGCTTGTCAGAAGCCTTTTGGCTCCTCCCACTACAGCTTCAGAGCCACGTTGCTATGGCAACTTTGCTCTCCCTGCAGAAATGTGCTCTTAATATCAGCTCTCTCTCTCTCCTATTCACTCTCTCCCAACATTACAATATATATATTCATTTATATAACCATATTCATTTATATAATACAATTAATCACTTCAACACAGGGGAGCTGGGCTAGGACATGCCCCATGCGGATAGGGAAATTTGGGGAGTAGAATTACCTTCTAAAATTTTCTCTGTTTGACATATAAGGATTCATCAAAAGAATCAGAAGCTAGGAGAGACACTTGGGTAAGGCTAAGCCTGATCCTTGGTGGTCAGAATCCTCAGCCAGGCTGAAGCCCTCACGTCCATGGCATGGTACCTTCAAAGTATTTATTTGCTTTCTCCCATGTGAATGATAAGCATATTAGTCTGAGATCATCATAAGTAACTTAAGGAATTGATTTATTTGTTTTTGTGGTGCATCTAGTTAGTAGCCAACTGCATTAAATCATTACTGACCGAGAGGTTATGAGTTTGAAGCCAGCCTGGGTTGGAGTGAGCTCCTGACCATTAATAGTCTACCTTGCTGTTGACCTATGCAGCCTGAAAGACAGTTGCATCGATCAAGTAGGAAATTTAGGTACCGCTTTATGCGGGGAGGCTAATTTAACCAATTAACTAAGCCATAAAACCTTCCAGCAGCCTGCAGAAAAATGAGGAAGTATTCCATCAAAGGACCTGGTGCCACAAGTGGACAGTGATGCGGCGGCTCCCCAGTGCATACCCTCATGAAGCTGTAAAAAGCTGGAACGTTAAATGGCCTCTGTGTTGCAGTAGTCTCACGCCTCGACTACTGCAACGCCCTATATGTGGGCCTCCCCCAGACAACAACTAAGAGGCTGAAACGTATCCATAACGCCGCAGCCAGACTCATTACTGGGTCATCAGTGAGGGATCACATTTCCCCCATTCTTAAAGAACTTCACTGGCTGCCCCTAGAGTTCAGAGCCCTTTACAAACTCCTGGTGCTCACCTTTAAAGCCCGGCACAACATTGGGCCTTCCTATCTGAGTGACCGGCTGACGGCCCAATGCAGCGAGAGGCCAGCACGCTCCATCAACGGTGACCGCCTGACTACCCCTGGAGTGCGGGAGGCTAGACTGGCGGAAACTCGGCGGAGAGCCTTCTCCGTCGCGGCCCCTTCGACTTGGAACTCACTGCCGCCCACCCTCAGAGCCTCTCCGACTCTATCTGGATTCCGGCCAGCCTTGAAGACCTGGCTCTTCCGCCTAGCGTTCGGGACTGGCTCGGTACCCTGGACTACCTGAGCCACCCCTCCTGTTCATATTCCATGTTTTTAAACTGTTGTACATTGTTCACCCTAGGGTTTTAACTGTTGTAAGTCGCCCGGAGCACCGCCGGTGGAGGGCGACTCACAAATATTAAAGTATTATTATTATTATTATTATATGTTGTATGTCTAAACGGCATTGAATGCGTGCCCTTTATATGTGCATTGTAATCCACCCAGAGTCCCCTGCAGGGTGAGAAAGAATAAAATAAATAAATACGTAATAAATACTTTAAATAAATAAATACGTTAGACTGTAAAGAAAGCTGTACATAAAATATAATGTTATAGTAGTACAAGTGATATCAGCAACAACAGCAAGAGCAATACTGGCAAAACAAGTCAAAAACATGGGACCAACCAGTTAGCATCAGATCAGGAGACTTCTCAGGGGATACTGAATGTGTGGCTGACCTTGCATCCCCTCCAGAGGAAAGTGGCAGAGCAGACACTAAAGCTTTTGGAGAATGCATCTCTACAAGTAAAGTAGGAACTGGGAAACTGAGGCTGGATCTACACTACAAAAGGATACAGTTCTGAACTGCTTTATGTGTTCAGTATAGACCCATATAATGCATTCTTTGCCAGTGTAGATCCGGCCTCAGTTTTAATCTCTGTTGTGAATAGACTTTATGGAAACTCAACTACTCTGAGTAATGAAGAGTGAAGTGTGCCTCACAGTGGTGGGCAGGAGCAACAGGGCTAGATAGTTTGAATTGCAATGTGCTCCTTTGTCAAATCCTTTCTGGACTTATATTCTTGGGTTTTCTTATTCCACCTCTTTGTCTTCCCATGAATCCTCTTGCACCTTGTCCAATTGTGATAAGAGAAAAAAAATCCACATGAAATGGATTTAGGAGTCTTAGGAGACTACAATATGAACATGAGCCAAGAGTATGGCGCTGCAGCTAAAAAGGCCAATGTGATTCTTGGTGCATCAATCAGAGTCAAGCACCTAAATCGAGAGAAGTCCTAGTCCATTGAAGTCTCCTTCTTGGGAGATTCTTAAGCGGAGGCTGGATGGCCATCTGTTAAGAAGGCATTGATTGTGTTTTCTTGCATAGTAGGGGGTTGGATTAGATGGCCCTTGGGGTCTTTTCCAACTATATGATGAGATCTTTCATCAATGTTCCTACCTAAGAATGTAGTTTTTATAATAATGTTTCCTTTCTCCAAACCATTGGTGTATTTCTTCCTTAAATCAAGCTCTGTCAGCTCAACCATGGAACACATTTTAACAAATCCTATTGTGAGCAACACAAGACATGAAATGAAAGATATTTATTTACTCTTTTCATTGCGTGGTGCGCAATCCCCATACAATGTACCTATGGTTTTCACTGGGCATGACTGTTGTGCTATGCCTTCCATTGTGATGCGCCAAATGTTCCATGGCAGTTAAGCCTGGAGCAAGGGACCCAGAGGGAAGTGGTTGTCTCCATCAACAAGGATCATGAAGTAACAGCCAATGGGTGGATGGTTTTTTGTTTTGTCTTGTTGCCGCTTTCCTTTGAGGAAAGGAGGAGGGTGTCCTTCCCTTTCGGATGAAGAAGGCAAAACTGAGGATTGGAGGAGACATTGGATCCCTCTGGAAGAAGAGAAGCCCAAAGAGAAAAGCAAAGGGGATTCGGCCCAAGGGATCAGTATCAACTGCTTCTGAGCTCCTGCCCTATTCAGCTTTGTCGTTTGGTCGTGACCCTGCAGGGTGAGTTTGATGGAAATCTATCTGTATATTTGGCAGGCTGGTTGGAGGGGGAAGACAATGCCCAGAGCTGGATCCAGGCTCATTCCTCCAAATGCCTTTCTGGGTCACAATGTGATTTTTTTTTGAATAGTTTTTATTGAAATTTTTGACATTTACATAGCAGAAAAGAAAAAGAGGGGGGGGGATTGGGAGGGGTAAAAAAAAACAGAAATTGGGAGGGTTAGGGATTTGTGATTTTTTAAAGCTTTGAATATGTTATAAAAGAGATTTTGACAGTAAATTTTTAATACTGTTATTTTTAATGTTTGCATATTCATACATTTCAAAATTTGTGGGCATACTTTTAATTGTAAGCTGCTTTGACTCTCCTTCAGGGGATATAAATAAACATCATAACAACAACAACAACAATAATAATGTGAGGGCGACGATCCCTGAAAGTAAAAATTTGGGGAAAGAGGTAAAAAGATAAAGGAGCCTCAGCCTGACAACACAAAATAAAGAACAGGGTGATGTTGAAGCAGCAAATTTGGGAGTTATGGAACTCCGGGTGGGAAGTTGACTTCTTACCAAAACGGCGCGTAGACGTGCGGGTGCAAGGATGAGGAATCACGCAACAACTTCACTGCTCAATGTGAAATCAAAGAGATTTATTGCTTAACACCAGCTGGTGGGGTTGCCAGCAGAACACGCTGCTATCAGGGGCAAACGGCCCCGGTCATTCTTAACACAAAGTTCTTATACCCTTCATGGCGGCATCTCCAAAAGCCCGCCCTCCTTCATGGATTTTTCACAAACATCATTGGCTGGTGTTACATAGCATTTCATTGATCCAATAAAACATTACATTTTCATTAGCATCACACTTCAAACCCCTCCTATGTGTTAGAACAATGAACATTTCTAAGTTAGTCTTTTCCCACAGTACATTATCAGTGGCTGGGACTCTCATGTTCCCAAGTAGCAACATTTCGCTTCTGCCTCTCCTTGCCAGCAACGGAGGGGGCAGAATCCCTCTACTCATGCGCAGTTCTTCTCCCTTTGGCACTGATGTCAACAAGCAGCACGCCTTGTACTGTTAGACCAATCTGAGCCTACGTTATCTACGCTAGGCACGGGGTGTACTTTAGCAAATCATAGCATTGATTTGAAACACCAAACACAGTGTAACAATCACGGAGCAAGTGCCTGCCTGATTCTTGGCACAGAAACCCACTTTTCTAAGCTCTACACGTGCGCAGCATCACTCTCTGACTGTACTCCTGTTGGAAAGTCCCAACACCGCTTTAATGTGACAATCTAAGAATCAGAAATCAAACTTTGGAGGCCTATGCCTGGCTCAAACAACTGCCAGGCTAAACCTCCACATATTAAATGGCGCCCTGGAAGGAAACCACCCAGCCAAATTCACTTATAGAAGGCTCTTTCCCGATCGACATTCAGGACTGGTTGTGGCTCCCAACCGGAGTCATGGATGGTCCCCCATCTTCGCGAGCGCATCGGCATTAATGGGTAATCTGTGTCATTGTTGCCTTGTGAACCACCCTGAGTCGCCCTTGGACTGAATAGGAGCGCTATACAAAAGTACTAAATAAATAAATAAGAAGTCAAGGATTTGCAGGTAGGTGATTCTGTACTGCACAGCCCTCACCAAGTAAAAAACCTTTAGGAAGTTTTTCCAAGCACCAGGAAAATGCCTACTCCCTCCGTCATTGTGGGACCAAACAGCTTTCTCTAAGTTTAATCTGGCCAACAGATCTCCATCAGGAGAAGTTGGATAATATCCCTAGCGATGATACTTGGGATTATCTGAGCACAGCATCCAATCCTAAAATATCAGGTGAGACACATGTTTTGGCTAAAAAAAGTTCTTGAAGACATTTGTAGACTCAACTTTCTCTTTTTTGGCCACTTATCATTGATGCATAATACTTTCCCCCCTTTGCAGCACATCGGATCCCTGCCAGTGAATGGGAACAGGACTTGAAGTCAGAACGTTGCATTTTCTTTCTGGACCATAAGACGACAATGGCATTTGGAAATGAAAATTAGGCAGGTAAGTGGTTCCAGTGATGTCTCAGAATATGCTTGAACCAGAAGGAAATTTCTCCTACCGATATATCGATGCTTTATAATTGACTTCTACTTACAAGAGAAGAAGATAGGAGAAGGACACCAAGAGACCATTGCCTGGAAGCATCTTGTTTTGCTGTCATTTCCAGAAGGCTCTTTCCCGATCGACATTCAGGACTGGTTGTGGCTCCCAACCGGAGTCATGGATGGTCCCCCATCTTCGCGAGCGCATCGGCATTAATGGGTAATCTGTGTCATTGTTGCCTTGTGAACCACCCTGAGTCGCCCTTGGACTGAATAGGAGCGCTATACAAAAGTACTAAATAAATAAATAAGAAGTCAAGGATTTGCAGGTAGGTGATTCTGTACTGCACAGCCCTCACCAAGTAAAAAACCTTTAGGAAGTTTTTCCAAGCACCAGGTAAATGCCTACTCCCTCCGTCATTGTGGGACCAAACAGCTTTCTCTAGGTTTAATCTGGCCAACAGATCTCCATCAGGAGAAGTTGGATAATATCCCTAGCGATGATACTTGGGACTATCTGAGCACAGCATCCAATCCTACAATAGAAGGTGAGACACATGTTTTGGCTAAAAAAGGTTCTTGAAGACATTTGTAGACCCAATTTTCTCTTTTTTGGCCACGTATCATTGATGCACAATACATTTCCCCCCTTGCAGCACATCAGATCCCTGCCAGTGAATGGGAACAGGACTTGAAGTCAGAACGTTGCATTTTCTTTCTGGACCATAAGACGACAATGGCATTTGGAAATGAAAATTAGGCAGGTAAGTGGTTCCAGTGATGTCTCAGAATATGCTTGAACCAGAAGGAAATTTCTCCTACCGATATATCGATGCTTTATAATTGACTTCTACTTACAAGAGAAGAAGATAGGAGAAGGACACCAAGAGACCATTGCCTGGAAGCATCTTGTTTTGCTGTCATTTCCAGAAGGCTCTTTCCCGATCGACATTCAGGACTGGTTGTGGCTCCCAACCGGAGTCATGGATGGTCCCCCATCTTCGCGAGCGCATCGGCATTAATGGGTAATCTGTGTCATTGTTGCCTTGTGAACCACCCTGAGTCGCCCTTGGACTGAATAGGAGCGCTATACAAAAGTACTAAATAAATAAATAAGAAGTCAAGGATTTGCAGGTAGGTGATTCTGTACTGCACAGCACTCACCAAGTAAAAAACCTTTAGGAAGTTTTTCCAAGCACCAGGAAAATGCCTACTCCCTCCGTCATTGTGGGACCAAACAGCTTTCTCTAAGTTTAATCTGGCCAACAGATCTCCATCAGGAGAAGTTGGATAATATCCCTAGCGATGATACTTGGGACTATCTGAGCACAGCATCCAATCCTACAATAGAAGGTGAGACATATGTTTTGGCTAAAAAAAGTTCTTGAAGACATTTGTAGACTCAACTTTCGCTTTTTTGGCCACTTATCATTGATGCACAATACATTTCCCCCCTTGCAGCACATCGGATCCCTGTGAGTTAATGGGAAAAGGACTTGAAGTCTGAACGTTGCATTTTCTTTCTGGACCATAAGACGACAATGGCATTTGGAAATGAAAATTAGGCAGGTAAGTGGTTCCAGTGATGTCTCAGAATATGCTTGAACCAGAAGGAAATTTCTCCTACCGATATATCGATGCTTTATAATTGACTTCCTCAGATTGGCCTTTTTAGTCATCAACACGCTTGTAAAAAGCGTGGGATGAGTCCTTCCTAAGAATCTTCGTTCGCAAAGTAATCCCGAGAGAGACAATTGACTTCTAAGAGAAAATCTTCTCGATTTTCATGATTGCTCTTTTTCTTCCTGCTATACATGTGGAGATATGTATGTATGATTTCCTACCACATCTCTTTATTCTTACAGAAACCCCTTCTCAATTTGTGCAAGTTGTCTTTTCTTCTTCCTTCCATATATGTGGATATATGTATTTCTGGGACAGCCCTCTTTAGCCATCCTATCATGCCAAGGTGCATTTATATTGACATGCGAATGTATTGAATTTCAATTTCTTAAAGTAATATAAGGATTATGATGATGATAATGATGATGAAAGTGATGTTGGTGGTCATGATGATGGTGACAATGATGATGATGATAATCATGATGGTGATTTGCAGATGCTTTGTGGTGATGCTGAGTGCTGGGAGAAAATAATTCCTCGCTGAAATTCCTCACTCAATGTGAAAAAGAGGAAAGAAAGTAGCACTGGTCCAGAAGAAATAACTTCAAGGAATAGGAGAAGAGTGTTGGATCTGGCCATGATCTGGTTGCTCTGAAAAGGTATCATCTGAAGATCTGGGTCAACATTTCTTGTTGGAAGAGGGTGGAAGCCAATTCTTAGGGCACAAATGGGTGCCAGGGCTTCTTCTCTGAGCCAATGAGGTGGAGGTCTGTGGCTCTTGCCAACATGCCCTGGGTAGCACTGACTGCCACTTTTGGGGTCGGGAAGGAATTTTCCTCCAGGGCAAATTGGCCCAGGACCCTGGAGGTTTTTTGCCTTCCTCTGGGCATCTGGCAGCAGCCACCGTTTAAGAATGTTATAATATTACATTTAAAATTTGCCAAATCAATTTTAGCAACTAGATGATGTAAAATTAATAAAAATCACAACCATAGAAACTGCTCTCTTTTTTTCTCTTTCTCTTTGATTTGTTTTACTGTTCTCAAAGCATCAGTTCAGAACGGGCAACATTTGCCCTCCTCTTAGGTGGAACTCATTCCATGTCAGAAATCATAAACTGGGAATAACAAAGGATTCAGAAATCGTAGTAGCTTACGCTGGAGGAAGAACAGGTTGCATCTGTTTAAATATCATTGCCTTGTATCGTGCAAAGAAGTATTCAATGTCTCCTTGAATGAGACCCCTTGCTTGCCTACACAATACCAACTGCCCCCTTTTGCCCACCCCAATGGGCAAAGATTTGCCATGGCATATACACATCCAATGCTGTTGCACATTTGAGATGGACAAGTTTGACTTTTTGGGTTTATCCCCAGCTTAAGTTTAATGGGGGAGCTCCACCAATGTCCAATAGGGCATTGATTGCTGGGCACCAAATACAGGCTTTAGGGAAAATGTGGCTATCAAAACAGCTATTTCCAGAAGTGAATGAATTGAATAGGGTGCTTGACCCCTTCCACTGGCTGTTGCTGCCTGTGCAGCTTTTTCTTGTAAACGCTGAGATCCTAGAAAATACTTGTTGGATGTGCTAAGTGAAATTGAAGTGGTTTATACTACATTCTGGTTTTGAGCCAGATAATGGAGCATGACAAGAGGCACTGAGGCCATCTCATCTTGTCGGAGTTCCTGAGCCATCCAAAAGCAGCCACTAAGTTCCTGTGCTACTTCTCCGTCATCTGCTGTACAGAGACCCTATACATCTCTCCCCCGCCGCAGTGTGGCCCTTGCAAATAGGGCAGGTGATCATGTGGTACATCATCCAGGGTCATTTCCAACAAGATTTTCAAAGGATGAAGCAGGAATGTATCTGAGGAATAGTTACTGCAACTTAAGAGTGCATCTCCACCGTAGACTTAGTACATTTTGACACCACTTTAACTTTCATGGCCCAATTGTATAGAATCACATGTGTTATAGTTTTACAAGTTCTTTAGCCTTCTCTGCTGAAGCTAGTTACAACTGCCATACTTCCATAGCATTGAGCCATGGCAGTTCAAGTGGTGCCAAACTGCATTAATTCTACAGTGTAGTTGTACCCTTAATTAGAAACATAACATTTCTCTCCATAGCAAGCAAATTGCGTGCAAGTGTCCTGTTGCTACCTTTTCTGTGACCCATCTTCTAAGGGCAAACTGAGAACCTAAAGACAACTGAAGTTCCTCATCAGCATTGAGCAACTAAGATAATCTTAAAACAGTTTTTGGTTTGAGCAAATGCTTTGAATGGAGAAGCAAAGAGTTATCCACACTGGATAAAGAACTTGCCATGGAATCCTTCCAACTTTTTAAAGTCTTCAGCTTGGTGGGGGTCAGGAACAGGGTCCAGGAAGGGGGCTGAAGGAGTTGGGGTATCAGGGTTAGAATGAAGCTTGATGGTTTCACAATCATCATCTCCCTGTTGGGAGAGGGGGGAGGTGGGTTGAGGGGAGGGGGGAGGGCCATGAGGGGTTGGGGAAGATGGGAGAGTGAGAGACGGTGGCTGAGGGAGGCAAGTGTGGAGGCTTGGGAGGAGCCCATGCCGGTGCAGACGGAGTCTCCCGGTGCTGGTGGGCACATGGAGGATAATTTTATTTATTTATTTATTCATTCATTCAGTTTTGTATGCCGTCCTTCCCCGAGTGCTCAAGATGGCTTACAGAGAATATTAAAAAACACACTTTAAAACAACCAAAAGAATTAAACTCTTAACTAAAAACTATAAAACTATTTACAGCTGATTAACCAGATCAGACCCCGAAAGCCTGCTGGAATAAAAACGTCTTGCATGCTCTGCAGAACTTTGTTAGATCTCTCAAAGCTTGCACATAAGCCCCATACATGGGAAATGGGGGTGGAGGAAGATAGGGAGGGAAGGGATAATCAGGATAATAGTAAGGGCAAGGAGCTGGAGAGAAGGAGCAAGAATGGATGCGGGAAAGTGTGGGAGGGCTCTGGGATCAAGAGCGATCCGAATTCAGGGAGGGAGAAGTGTGCGCGTGCCGAGAAGACCAATTAGAGCAGTGGTTCTCAACCTGTGGGTCCCCAGATGTTTTGGCCTTCAACTCCCAGAAATCCTAACAATGGCATAGTAAAATGATGTCAATTATATAAAATGGCAAAATTAAGGTTTTTGGAATATTTTTGGAATATTTTCAAGCCATGGATGATTGAACCCATGGATGCAGAATCTATTAAAATGTACACTAACTCAAAATATCTGATCCCAATGCAATATATGGGTACCGACTGCAACTCCTTGCACATTGAGATTCTGGCTGGAATCCTGTTAGAAAACTACAGTGGCATAACAGCTAGTGCACTGGTAGCAGGAAGAAAATGGCAGCTTGTGCTCGTGAAGGAAGCAAGGTATTGGGGAATCAGTCAATAGATTTTGGATGCTGTATAATAATAGAAAAATTACAACCACAAGGCACAAGGCAGCAACAGTATTCTAGCCTTTGGAATCATGTCATCTTCATTATAGTCTTGCAGGATCTGGTATGGCCATTGCAAAAGAATTTTTAAAACCCACATTATATATTTCTTCTAGATACAACAGAAAACAGCTTCTATTAACAAAGATTTGGTCTAATTTTATTTTTATTGTTGCCTTGGAAAGTCATGAGTTACCTTGGTCGTCTAGTTTGTCACAATTTTAATCACAGCGATAACAGACACTTTAAAATATGCGTGTTTATAATCCAAAACAAGGCAGAATAAAAACAATTACAATATGGACATGTTTTTACACCTGTACAATGAGTAGGGGATACGCTTGACAAAGAGCAAATATTCATTCATTTTGAAGTTCCATTGACTGATCCATAGAACTTACTTTGAGGCTAAAAACGGCAGCCGGCCAAGTCCTCATGAAATCCATTGTATTTCTGTGGGCTCTTCCACACAGACATATAACCCAGAATATCAAGGCAGAAAATCCCACAATATCTGATTTGAACTGGGTTATCTGAGTCCACATTGCCATATATTCCAGTTCAAAGCAGAAAATGTGGGATTTTATTCAGCTGTGTGGAAAGGGGCCTCAATAAAGTTCTTGCAGTCCAATGTTAGACAGAAAAGGGGTTGGGAAACATAGCTCTAATGCAGGCCTGGGCAGACTGTGACCCTCCAGGTGTTTTGGACTTCAACTCCCACAATTCCTAACAGCCTATTGGCTGTTAGGAATTGTGGGAGTTGAAGTCCAAAACACATCGAGGGCCACAGTTTGCCAAGGCCTGCTCTAATGGCAAATTCTATAAAACAATTACTGGTCTATCGGTCACATTTTGAGGCAATGGGGTTGATCTAAGATCTTTTCTTTTTTGGTTTTTTTAAAAAGCCATGTATTTTAAAAAGTGGCTTTAAAATGTACTAAGGCACCATGGGAAGACTCAATTTTGCTTCTTCTGTTTGATCACGGCATAGTCAAATAAATACTTAATCTAAAACATCTATCGCACATGTTAAACTTAAAAACGCTGTGCTTTAATATATATATATTTTAAAGGGCAAAAGAGATATTGTACCCAAGTGCATCCTATACTCTTGTTTCTTTGAAGTATTTTCCTATAATATTTAACAAAACACAATTTGCAAAGGATTCCTATAGGAGAGAAAGTGCTAAGATGTCATCTTCCAAGGAAGACGGAAGCCCGAGTTTGTTTGCTTTTTTTCTCTCTGAAGGCCACAATTCTAGAGGCGAAGGCTTTGGTTGAAATGTCTGGAATTAATATGACAATGGTACAGTTTATTGGCAGCATAAAGCAGGAGTTGAACTTCAGAGTTTCTGAATACCACAGGAATGGATGCTATTTATAAAGCACTGGCAGATTTTAACTCTTATAAACAAGGCCTAGACAGTTCAATCCCACATAATGATTTTTGTTACAGAATCCACACACAGCTGTACCCAGAAGGTGGGCATTTTTGAATATTGTTATCAGGACAATTCCCACAAATTTCAGCCACATACAGATACGTTGTACAAGAAGGAAAACGATTTGGCCAAAAAAATGTATCCTAATAAATCTCTTGATTTTTACCATTTAACCCCTTTTTTTGTCCCAGCCAGCGAAATCTATTGAGAAAAAAAATGTTATGCCACTATTTGATGAATGATGAAAAAGTGCAGTAGACATAACATGCTGTGAGTAGTTGTTAGCAACATATCCCCATTGGAAGACAATAAAAACGTATTCCACTTGGGTGATATTTGGATTCACTGGGGAAATATCCCATAATACAAGAGATATCTTCTATCGAATTCAGTTTTATTTTATTACACCTATTTTTTTGGTTCCCTGTGCACACAATCACTTCTTTGGAAATGGATAATTTATATATTTTTCAATATACTGGAATTCCCATTAGAGTTGGAAAATATTCCACTACACAAACAGTGGGCTTCAGTCTAATCCAATGGTTCCTAATCTTTGGTGCTCCAAGTGTTCTGAACTTCAACTCTCAGAAATCCCAGCCAGTTTAGCAGCCATTAGGAATCATGGGAGCTAAAGTCCAAAATATCTGGAGGACCAAAGGTTGGGAACCACTGGTGTAATCAATGCAAACAACAATTACAATGGACTTCAGAATTTCACTCCACCATCTTCACTTGACTCCTTAAGAAGAGAATTGGGTCTTAAGTAACTTATGGAAAATGCACAGCATTTGGAGCGTTTAAATAAAATCAATGCATGACGTATTTTCTACTTAATTCACTCTTCAAAAGAAAATTAAATGTTTCAATTTCAGCAACAAAATATATGCAATAATACAATCTTTTCCATCCTGTGGAGTTTTTATAAAACATCACAAATACATAAAAGGAGAACTAGATTGAAATTGGAACGATTAATACTGCAA
Source organism: Anolis apletophallus (assembly GCA_030556195.1). Taxonomy (NCBI): domain Eukaryota; kingdom Metazoa; phylum Chordata; class Lepidosauria; order Squamata; family Anolidae; genus Anolis; species Anolis apletophallus. The sequence goes on from JARBWK010000002.1 coordinate 158,567,234, forward strand.
ATAGCTCAGGTTGTTTTTAGAAAAAAAGGAACAGTCCATTGGAAAACTCAGGACTGTAGGTAATGTTTGACCCCAAAACATATTGCTGCACTAATGTCTGTGCAAAAGCCCTTCAAATGAGCTCTGATCTTGCAATGGATAGAGTTTTGGATCCCTGAATGTATTAATCAGCAAAAGATCTTTTGCAAGCATGGCCTTGAGGAATGTATCTCAACATTAGGCCCAACAATTTTTTTAATTTTAATTTTTTTTCAAAATGGCATTACAAATCTTCAACTGTATATTTTATACACAGATATGGAAAATGCAAAGCTATTCTTTCCCCCTCTTCTCTAACTACTAAGCTCTATCTTGCTTTTCTACCATTGAAGGGATGACTGAATGATTTCAGTGAACTAGTCGAAAGCAAGGTGGAATCTTGGCCAATAAGGCCACTCACACAAAGCACCATGAGGAATATTTCTAAATTCATTTAAGAGTTTTATCTAAGATATACATTGGTTAATAGAAACTGTTCATGCAATATTATACGACCTTTTCTTGTGCATCTCTAAAGAGGTCTGACCAGTAATGGTCCCTTTCACAATGCAACTTTGGATAATACTTGTTTATACATCTGGAATTTTCAACTTTCCCACTTCTTTCTCCCATTATGGCATCACCATCAAGGCTATACTGTTTTCTCCTATTTGCATAGGAATGTAAAAGATGATACATGGCAAATCCTTGAAGGCAATGTCAGAGCTTCCATCCTTTCATAAGCAGTCATTCCATTCTTCTGGTCTACAGCCACAGTTCCCGCAATGGTCCTGTATTTCTCACCATGTAACTTCACCAAGTGAAGTAATTGCAAAATGATAAAATCCATTTCCCACCTGTCATGATTCCAGAAATACGATTCCCCTGCCCCCAACCGTCACTTCAGAACAAAACCTAGAAGACCTTTCTAGCAGCTTTCCAGGTGAGGAAAATCCTGTGAAAGTAATTAATTCTTCCAACAATATCAGAACTCATATGCTGGGCAGCTGTTTTGCACCCGTACGGAAAACTAAATGAAAAACTTGTAACAGGTCAATGGAATGTGTCCTGCCGTCAGATATTTCCTGCTTGTACCTGGGTGCCTGGATAACAGCTGTCACACACAACTGGAAGGGAAAAAAGGTGTCTCTGACACCCAAGAGCCAAATAAAAAGGAACAATAATTAAAACAGGTTTAACTGTACCGTGAGAAAAATGGAAGCTTGGGATAGAGATACGAGCGGAAAACCACAGAAATTCTTATTAATGTGCTTTGGTTCATAAGTGCACTAACTCACTTTTAAATATTTATCTTACATAGTTCAAAAGTAGAGTGCTTCACAGTAATCCACAAAATTACAGAATAAATGGGAAACTGTAAAATAATGCAGGTTCCAGAGGGAAACTCTAGGAGCATAACTGTTAATAAAATTTAAGTTTAACCATCTAGGGGACAGTGATACTTTAACACATTTTAGCACCCCAATCCATTGAAGCACATGTGTGGCTTTGCCAGGGCTTTTTTGCACATATAGTCCTTTAAAACACAAACAACCACCAAGCCAGCTGTTGGTCTAAAAAGGGGAACTGGAGAAACTGAAACCCAGCCCTGGGGCCACTTCTCAAATGGGAAGCAGAAAGGTTTTAGCCTATTTTTAATGGTGGCTCTGTATGTATTATCTTAGCTAACCAAATAGGGAACAGAACATGGAAAGTTACTTTTATAAAGTTATAGGTCCTTGGTCCAGAGGTACTTACCATGATAGGTACATTTTAAATAGTCATACATAGTTATTCAGTTCCTCAAAAGTAACTAAAACAGTTGCCCTAAAAAATATCTAAATGCAACAACATGAAACATAGTACAAGCCATGTATTATTTCTCTGCTACTATTTGGCTGCTCAAGGAGTGAATTATCCTTCATTAACTTGTTATTGTAATATACTTTCATATTTCACAATTGGAAAGAAGAACTAATCATTTGAGTTATTCATTATCCGTAATATCCTGCTCCTGAGCTCTGATTGGGACGGAGGAAGAGAACTTTGCATACAACACCGAGTTGTGTATGTGGCTCCTCCACAATAACTTAACAGTCTTCAAACAGTTAGCCATGTTTGTCCGTTTTAGTAGTAAAAGGGAAAGGGGTCTTCTGGCATTTTTAAGACTGCACAATTTTTCAGTTTAAGTTTTCATGAACTATTGCTTCCTTTTTTAGACGTAAGGGCTTATAGTTGATGATATGCTCCATGCCCCTGTCCCCTTCCCCTATATATCTGAAGCCATGGATCACAGGGAACCTATATTTTGACTATAATGGGCTGAAAAAATACCATAGAATTGCACTGAAATACCTAAGAGATCCACTTCCAGGAAGGAATGTTTTCTGGAGTGTGGGTAAGTGTAACTGTGGATATTGACTCAATGGAAAGCACGGTTGTACCATACATCACCTTATGTTAATATAAACTGGTTAGTCTTAAAGCTGTCACATGCCTCCTTTCTCCAACCATCTTACCTCATATGCGGAATTGAAAACTGATACCAGTGTTACCACAGCTGAGGTCAGAATTGGTCTTTGGAGGGTTAAACTTCATTACAGATACTATATAGATTGTCATGCAATTATTGCTAGGAATATTCTTGTGTTGCTTAGTTCTTCACAAGTCCTGAATCCCTTCAGGGATATATAAAATAAGTTTTATTATAAGAGTCAAAATTCACTGGATCAATTTGATCCAGACTCTCATACAGATCGCTGCTTGAAATTATATTCAGAAATCAAATTTAGCACATAAGTTCCACACAGAAATATGGAAGAGTATTATCTATGGGAGGAATTCCCAAAGAAGTTCTGCTTCAGGACGACTTGAGCTCCATTAAACATTATTAGACTGAAATAGATTCACTGAATCATGTTGAACTTGCCATTCAGTGATTGTTTCAATGGCTCTGCTGTAGGATTCCAGCCCTTGTGTGATAGGGAAGAACAATATATCCAGCCCGGGTCCAAAATCTTATTGGAAGCAAATGATAATGTTACCACTACAAGATCCTTCCACAAAGTGTGGAATAGCCGAAAAACATCTATGAGTGAATAAGCAAAGAAAGCAAGCACTTCAAGTCTTTTTGAATTCAAAGTGAATGCAAAAGTGGATTCTGCTGGTTGGGTGTGAAGAATGAGCTGGAGGTGGAATCTGTGTTCAAAAGTGCTGAAAGGAGAGGAAGAAGCCTTCTGAAAACACCAGCTGCAAAGGTGGGTTCAAGGGAAGTTTTAGAACAGCAGGTAGTCATTCTGAAGGACAGCTGAAATCAGTTTCACCTCGGAATAGGTGGAAGTGGGGGAGCACCTCTTTCTCTACGGCTGGATCCACCTGAAAGAAAAAGTCCTCACCGTGATCCTTTCATATGTATTTTCAAACCTTGACAGTTTGTGTACAAGCTACCCATCTAAAATGGCCTTATCACTCAAATGCAAGGCACCTCTATTAATATCAAATGGATTCGAAAAACAATCTATCTATGTGTGTGATAAAAACGTAAGAATATGATGGCTTGAGAGGCCTGTAAGGTAACTTCCTACTGGTGGGAGCTGTTTGAAACTGTAGAAAAAATAATCATTTCTCAACAAAGCAAACATCATTTTTTTTAAATTGCTGGGCAAATAAGGCTTGCAGGCTTTTTCAAGCATCACAATCCTAGCCTTTCTGTTCCCTCAACCCCAATGTTGACCAGATATCAAAACATTATCACCACTGTACTACAATGGTAGCTCACTTTATAAGAAAGAAAAGAAAAGAAAAGAAGAAAGGAAGGTAGGAAGGAAGGAAGGTAGGAAGGAAGGAAGAAAGGAAGGAAGGAAGGAAGAAAGGAGAAGGGAAACAGGCATCAGCAATGAATGCTACTTTTGTCATGCTACTTTCATATTTTGAGGGGAATGGGAATACCTTTTGCTCACAACTTAATTACAACACTGATTTGCTGTGAGTTTTCCGGGCTGCCTGGCCATGTTCCAGAAACATTCTTTCTTGACGTTTTGCCCACATCTATGGCAGGCATCCTCAGAGGTTGAGGGGCCTGTTGGAATCTAGGCAAGTGGGGTTTTATATCTGTGGAATGTCCAGGATGGGAGAAAGAATTCTTGTCTGCTTGGACAAAATAACGGCTGGAAAACTCACAGCAACCCAGTGATTCTGGCCATGGAAGCCTTTGACAACACATTACAACACTGATATTCTGCAGGCTTAATCCAAATTACACTGTTACCCTTTCTGTAGCTTTAAACATTAAAACCATTTTCTGTCTACTTATCCTTTCTCAGCTAATTTAACATCCTGCAGGCCACACACTGCTTCTGGGAATTGCTATGTGCAATCCTTGAAGCTGATCAGAAAACTCTAGTCCTGCCAATTTCTAAAAAGGATTTTGGGACTTTTTCAGTCAAAAAATTGCCAAAATCACCTGAAAATGTAGCCGCCTGCTTCCTCTAACTCAGTTTTTTTGATCAGGGACCACTTTGACCAGGGACCACTTTCCAACATTAGTACCAAGAAAGCTACGAACGAGTTTTTGGTCAACTTTAGATTTGGTTTGGTTATTTGGGGTGCTGATTCAGAAAACTGCATTGGGTAGACCACATCAGCTCTAGTTTCTGGATATTTTTGTTACAGTAATCATTCATCAAACATAAATGAGATAGTACTTACTTCTATTATCATTCCTTCCCAGTTTGCTGGGGTAGCTTTTGTTCATGGGAACGTATGGCTCTGGAGGTGGCAAGTCAGACAGAGGATGGAAGGAAAAGCGGCTTTCCCACTCATCTAGATAACACAAGAAGAGCAATATTTTCTTAACCTCTGCAATTCTATATTACAGACAGAACACACCAAATAGAAAATTGCACCAAAATACTCTTCCAGAGGTATTCACAACGTAAAACCCGTTTCTATATAATAGATGACAGAAGAGACGAATTGTCCTAAGGGTGGCAGATTTTCCCCACCCCTTGGAGTCCTCTGTAGGTGAGATGGTATCAGGGGTGTGGCCAACCCCACAGTATTCTCCAGTTCCCAGCAGAAGTGTCAGATGGAGCTTTTCCAAATGACACGTGATAATAAAACCTGACAGTGTAGATGGATTTGCTCCTCTTCCTTCTTCCTCATTGTGGATGTGAGGGAAAGGGAAATGCAGCAGTGAAAGGAATCTCTGCTTTCTCTGATTAGCAGTTTAGCGCAGTGGTTCTCAACCTGTGGGTCCCCAGGTGTTTTGGTCTACAACTCCCAGAAATTCCAGCCAGTTTACCAGTTGTTAGGATTGCTGGCAGTTGAAGGCCAAAAACATCTGGGGACCCACAAGTTGACAATCACTGGTTTAGGGAATAATGGGTTTTGTGGCTCCTACTTGAAACTAGTGGAGCTTAAGGTTTAACCAGCATACTTATGGGAAAGCTTGGGAAAGTTGCCAGCTGGGTGGCAGTGCAGGGGGGGGGGGGCCTCTGGTACATCCCTATGGCCAATCAGTAGGCATTTATATAAGCAGGGTAGAGTAATACATGGAAAAAATGACATTAAAATATTTTACAGAAACAATGTATTCAAGTGAACACTACATCTCAAATCCAGTACAATGTGGTATATTGAGATGATGATTCCTGACTCCATCTGACATAACAATTGAACTAGATTATCTTTCCAAAAATCAGCATGAAAAGAAGGGAGAGCAAGAGACTGATATTTTTGTGTGCGTAACTAATATGGTTGTACCACACCTCATGTGGTACTAAGTGGTCTTGGTTATCTCTACTAGCCTTTTTTTAAGTTCTCCATCAACATGATATGCCAGGCTATCTAACCACCCAAAACTTGACAAAGCACTTAAGCCTTTTGAATGTTGTGAAATATCTATAAACAGGCTACCAAACAGATACACATGATCAATTCTTTATGCAAAAGATAACTATTTCAATTTTGAAAAAGACAAAGTGGTCCCAACTCTGGTGATAGTTTTCAAGTGATGTAGTCTTACTGATGTCTCCAAATACCAAATCCAAGAAATGAAGGACTTCTGAACATGATTACCACATATAGTGGTACGACCTACATGAGCAACTGTTAAGCTGCTCTCAAGCAGTCTAGCAAAACTGCTGCATAAGGAGGTATTGGGAACCTCCTTATACAAGATCAGAAAAAGCCATTACACATGGGTAATCCACAGTAACAGTGGTTCTGGTCTCTCTTTATATGAAGGTGTTTAGATATTTATAGCTGTATAGCTAAATAATGAAAAAGATGTCTGTGTTAGGTACTCCAATTTTATACAGAGCATGTACATCTGCTTGAAGTAAAATTCATGTTTTTCTGGAATATCATTATGCAAAGGGATCTTGTAACACCTTAGAAGTAGCCATAATCTAGGAAAGTTTATACCATCAACCTCATTCTCTCAGTATCTAAGATGCTACAAGATTCCTTTGGTTATTGCTTAGAGTAAGTCCTAATGAACACACTAGGCTCATTTTTCAGTAAACATGAGCTACAGCTAGAATTTTCTCTTTTTTCAGGCCAGGAGTATGTTACTCATAATTGGTTCCTTCAGGGAACACAACCATCTTGGCTTGCATCAGAACAATTTGTGCTTTTTATGCTAACAAAGTTGTGTGTTGTGCAGAAAAAAAACTCCATCTCCTCCTCATTTATCTGACAATAAAGCTTTTCATCAGGTACTGTGACTGGAAGTGAACACAAATTAGTATCAGCCTGTTATGCTGGAGCATAAACGCATAAACCCGGGTTCCCTCCTCCCGGTCGCCCAATCCTGTCCGGTTCTGGCTCCGCCCTGGAACCATTGGGTATTTACATAGATAGTGTCCTACAACCCTTTGTTAAATTGATCCCCTCTCTTATTTTGGACACCACCCACTTTATCTCGAAGGTTGAGGCATTGACCATTGACCCGTCCAGCATCCTTGCGTCCGCGGATGTGAACTCGCTTTACACCCGGATTCCTCTTGAGGAAGCCAGAATGGTGTTGGCTGATATTTTTGACTCCAGGCGAAACAATATGTTTCCTCCCACCCATTTCCTTCTGGAAATTATAGACTGTCTGTTTGAATATAACTATTTCTCCTTTGGGGGTGAATTCTTCCTCCAGGTCAACGGGGTCAGCATGGGCCAGAGTTGTGCCCCGTCCATAGCCAACTTATACATGGCTGCCCTTGAGAAGCAGCATCTCCATGATACTACTTCTCCCAGTAGATATATCAGGCATTATGGGAGATATATAGATGATTGTTTCTTCCTTCTGGATCCGGGCACCCCCCTGGAGGAGTTTAAGGGATGGCTCAACTCATGGAATGCCTCCATTCAGTTTACGTTCACCCATAGCTGTAATGCGGTTCAGTTTCTGGACACTGAAGTATATAAGGAAGGGTGCAAACTCCGGGTCCGTAATTATAGGAAACCCACGGACAAAAACTCCTTACTTCACTACAGTAGCCATCATCCCTATCCTCTTAAGAATAGTCTTCCCTATTCGCGTATATATTCGCCTTAAGCGCAACTGCAGTAATATCCAGGACTTTAATAGGGAATCCAGCAACCTCCGCAACCAACTCTTAGCTCGAGGATATCCCGGTTCCATCATTCATAGGGCTGAGCGTAGGGCAAGATCCATCCCTCGTGAAACTCTCCTTCGAAAGAATCCCCGCAGGAAGTCTGAACGTATAGTATGGCCACTCACATACACTGCCCATAGTCAAAAGATAGTCTCTGTGGTCAGGAAACATTGGGGCATTTTACCTGACATCCCTGCCTTTAAATCACCCCCCATGGTGGCTTACAAACGTACACAGAACTTTAGGGACTTGCTGGTCCATTCCACCCTACAGGACGCACGCCCCAGAAGTATAGTTACTCCAGGATGTAGACCGTGTGGCAAGAACTGTGCATCTTGCACGCAGGTGTTCAGAGGGAAAGAGGTTACCAGCCTCCGCACCGGTAAAACGTATACACTACGGGACTACACTGATTGTACTCGAAGCATGCGTGTACTGTCTTTTCTGTAATTGTGGGATGGTTTATGTTGGCTTTTCATCTCGCCAATTGCGCGTGAGGATGTCGGAACATCGTTCTCGGGTACGCACAGGAATGGACAATAGCATCCTCTATAGACATTTTAAGGAGAAAAAGCACAGTCCAGACTCCTTTAAATTTACTGGTTTGGAGAAAGTCAGGTTACCCCCTCATTGCAACGCCCATAATTTCCTCCTCAGGAGGGAAACCTGGTGGATAATCCACCTACAGAGCGAGTTCCCCCTGGGCCTCAATGACCCCCTCCCCTTATCCGCCCTTCTCACTTAAGCCTCATTAGGATTTCAGTATTTAGGCTCTGCCTCTGCTGTCAAAACTTACCTTCGGGTCCGCAGGATGTATCATGCTGGATCATAACCGTTGCTGGTATGTTATGTCTGCTCTCTTGCATTGTCTCCACTGTGGAAATATGGTGGCTTGTTTGTATATGTGATGTATATATATTCAATGTTTCAGAATGCTTTATACCCTGCGTTTCACCGCCCGGCACTGATACCACCAGTCGCTTGAAAAAGCCCCGTTGGGGGCGAAACGGACTCGGCGCGCTATCTCACCGTCGCGGCCTTGACGCCCAACGCATTCCACCGGCTGTCCATTTGGACCCCTTGTACAGGATTGGGACCTTTGTGGTGAACCTGGATGAGTATTGGCTACCCCAGGGGACGGACATTATTTACCCTCGAAGACTTTCCTCTCCGTCGTACTGTACCCCTTCCCAGGACTTTTTTCCCACAACTCCTGTCTTGCGAATGTATTATTGGCTGGTAATGCTTTGGGACTGCTACGTTCATGTGCCTAAGTGGGCTTGATATTGCTACTTGAATGAATAATTGTTTAATACATGTGAATTTGATACTGCTCAATGTGTTGCTTCCTACTGTGTTCTTGTGTTATGCTGGAGCATCATCATCCTTGTAGCCTCAGTCCATCTATCATAATGTAATTAACTCCAAGTGCACAGACACAGCTTCTCTTGAAATATCTGCCTGTGCCCAGCAAACTGAAGGTAATTGATACGTAAAGTATCATTCCTAAAATAAATAGTCTGTGATTCTGAAAAAATGTTTTTCTTCATTTTGATGTCCTAGGTTTAGAACATTTTAAGAATTAGCTCAGATCAGTAAGGCAATTCTAACACTGACTTTCTGAAATTGCAAAACAGAGTCTACATTGCCCTATAAAATACAGATTATGTGCTTTGAACTGGATTATATAGCAGTGTCCAGTTCAAAGCAGATAATGTGGATTATCTGCTTTGATAATCCAGATTATATGACAGTGTAGAAGGGGCCTAAAACAGAATGGAATAGTTTTAAGAGACAGAGCAGTAGTTTCTTCAGAGAATATTTCAAAGTTGTTTTACAACCCCACTTAAAAAAAATAAATCACTCCAACCTCACTGTTTCTATGTAGATCACTTATTTAAAGTTTGTTGCCCCTCAGTTCTAATCTCTATTCAATGTTATTGGATAATTATTATAAAGTGGGATTTGCAAGCCCTGCATGTATGGATAACTCTTCCTGTGGCCCCTACCACTCAGATGAATAACTGAGTGGCCCCTACCACTCAGATGAATAACTGCTTTGAACTGGAATATATGGCACCATGGACTAAGATAATCCAGTTCAAAACAGATACTGTGGTATTTTCTGCCTTGATATTTGGGGTTATATGTCTGTGTGGAAGGGCCCTGTGTTTCCCCAAGTGGGAAAGTTTTGATACTCTAAATTTTATGAGCAACAGTCTCTCCCCATTGGTCATATCAGATTGGTTAGACCAGGGGTGGGCAATTATTTTTTTCCAAGGGGCCACACGAGAGCCAAAAAATATTATGGAGGGCTGCACCTAAAGGCTGAACTACATTCTAATTTACATTATTCATTTATTTATTTACTATATTTACTATATATTACACATCATTAATATTAACATATTAATATATCAAGAAATATTCATATATTATTAGTATTAATATCATAATTATTATATTATAGTATATATATAGACATTATAATTTATTGAAATTATAATATAATATAACATTATATTATATTACTTATTATATTATTATATTATTATAATAAAATAATAATAAAAACCACTAAAATAAAATAAAATGAAATTCATAAAGACAAGGTGCGAACTAAGATGGAGGCTGACATTCTCAAGAGAGGAAGGTTCCCAAGATGGAATGGCCCAATGGACCCAGCCCAGAGGATGACAAAGCGGAACCAGCCGCTGCAGCAGCAGAGCAGAGCAGCAAACGATCGGAGGCTGCAGGCCTCCGCCCGCTCTTGCCCCCAGCCGTTCCGTCAGAGGCATTCCCGATCGGCTGATCGCCCTGCCATGGAGTGCCTGCCATCCCGGCTTTGGAGTGCCTGCCATCCCGCGAGGCGATCCGGGCCTGCAGCGGGAGCAGTCAGCGACCTGCGGAGGCTGATCACCCTGGCGACCCGGAAGACGATCAAGTCTTCTGGGCTGCCAGGGCGATCAGCCGCCGCAGGTTGCCGACTGCTCCAGCTGCAGGACCGGATTGCCTCCCGGGATGGCAGGCACTCCAAAGCCGCCGCTCCTCCGATTGTTCTCCAGAGCGGTGGGCTGTCTGCCGACGCAGACCCCACAGCCCGTGATGGGATGGCGGCAGCGGCAGCCCTTCCTCTTGCAAAAATGGCTCCGCCCCCGACACCCTTCTCTGGGCCCCGGGCCGTAAGATGCCCAGGTCTGGGTTAGACAGATCTGTAGGTCAAAACAGGTGGAAGCCAAAACATTTGCCTTTCCGCCTTTGTGTAGGGATCCCTATTTCTTGCAGACAATTTGTTGAAAGCATGAGGTTGGGAACATACAATCTCAATTTCTCATACTCCAGGTGTTCAACCTCTCAAGAAAACAGCTTCCACTCACCTTCACAGGAAGAATCCTGGAAGCCATTCCGCATTGCTAATGAGGATGGTGGTGGTGGCGGCGGCGGCGGGGCTCCAGAGCCTGGTCGGTCAGGAGGAAGTGGAGGCACTGATCCACCTCTGTGTTTCTCAAATCCTCCTCTGGAAGGAAGCTGTGGAGTTGCTGGCAATGCCCGCGAGGTGCTGCCATTTCTGCTTATTGGTGGCGGTGGGGGAGGAAGGGATCCTAAACACAAGAAAAGAAAGAAGCAAACAAGGTTGCTGTACTTGCAGTATAGCACTCACCAACCAATTTCCTGTTGGATTTTCTTGTTTTCTTGGCCAGAAAGACCCAAGAACATCATGTACCGAGATATCAGGATATGCGATACATTTAAAAGCATTTGCTGCCTCTCCATGTCACCTTTTTACTTCTTGCTTGAATTTCTTACAGATAAGAAAAGGCTCTATGTCATGCTCCAGTTAAGATTGGTCTCCTCCCCCAAGCAATTCTGAAGTATGTATCAGCACCAATTTAATTCTCTGAATGTGAATGATCCCTGGGCACAATGCCTACTACACTAGCATCCATTTAAATAATGGGTGGATATGCTTTTAAAAAACAACAACATTCCTATCAGGCTTTCCCAGCATAGTTAATGGTGAGGACTTCCCATGCCACATGCTCCTGGTGATGGGAATTTTTTTGGTTGCTTTTGGAAGAACAACTCGCAAAAGTGTAAAATGCACACTGTCTGCTACCTCGTGTCAATCTATTATCTACTTATTCAAAAGTATATATAAGTCAGAATACCTTAAAATAATATTGCACACAACCAAATCTCAGTCATGTTTCTTTAAGGGATGGAAGGAGAACAAAGGTGGAGCCATTCTGACCTCTCTAGGGAGGGAGATGCAAACAAACACCAAAAAGGTCCTCTCTTGTATTCCCACAAAATGACAGGCCTCTCCAGTCAATCTTAGAGCTCTCATGGGCTCAGAAAGGGAGACAGGGTCCCTCAAATACCCTGGACTCAAGTTGCAAAGGGACTTGTCTTCAGAACATTTGTTTATATACCTATGTTTACCATATAACATCCCATGCTATTGGGTACATTGGTATTTTTGCCAAAAGAATGCAGAGAAGCCTTACCTGATCTACTGGGAGGATCTCTCACAGGTGGTGGCGGCCTTTCGTTTGGTGGGGGTGGAAGAGGTCCAGACCGACCAGAGCTGGGCAAACTTGGTGGAGCAGGAGATGCAAGTGATATGTTTCTTTGAGGGAGCCGTGGCATTTCATTATTTCCTCCAGACATGGGTGGAACTGGAGGTGGGCCCGGCCTATTGGGAGGAGGGGGAGGAGGAACCGGAGACCCGAAGGATGGCCGAGGTGTTGAAGGCACTGGAGGCTTGTTGTTCTGAGGTGGAGGAGGGGGCAGGGAAGGTTCTCTGTTGAAAGGAGGCCTGTTTCCTGCAGGGGGTGGAGGTGGCTTATCATCTATTTGCCTGCCTGGGGCTGGAGGAAGAGGAGGCCTATTTGAGGAAGGAGAAGGAGAAGCAGAGCTGCCTGGTGATGTTTGGCGCATGGATCCTCCAAATCGGTTTCCTGGGAATGGTGGGGGCGTAAGACCCAAGCTGGCTTGCCTGCTTCCCCCTGGCAGAAGAGGAGCTCCTCGGTTGTGCAGACTTGATGGGACGGGCCGTGGAGTATTTGGCACAGGAGGGGCACCAGTGTCAGGCCTGGATCCAGCGTCAGGTCTTGGGGGAGGCATTCGGCTTCTTTGTGGTTCCATAGCTGGAGTTCTTTGGCCAGGAGAAGGGCCTGGAAACCGGCCTATGCCACCAGGGGCTGAAAAGGGCTTGGCAGTTGTCGCCCGTCCTCCTGGTGGGAACACTGGAGCCCTGCTTCCCGCAGAATCTGAGAAAGCAAAGAAATTGGTTAGATAGGGGTGGGGGAAAATACAAGGGATATTGATCAAATATTGGGAATTATATCCAAAATGCACAAACATTTATCTCACTATGAATACTTGCATTAAAGAAAATTCAAGATCTCCTTTAGAAAACCAACAGAGGAACTTTTGTAAGAATTTTCAAGGATGTATGAGAAGGAAGCTCCATTTTCTTCATGCTAGTTCTCTCTTTATCTTGATTTTAGGAAGCACTGAATCCTCTGTCGTATATTCCCTGCATGACTGTTAGCCTTGCAAAAAACCAGATCGAACTTAATTTGAGAGAAATGGACAAATTTATGTGCTGCCTGTTACTGGATTTTCTGTAGAAGAGGCAGCCTACCAGAGAAACTCTAGTGTGTTAAGTGCTATGGGATTAAGAGGAGATCCATAAATAGCCTGTGACACAACAGATAATGCCAGCTCTTTAAGACTGTGTTATATCAACACAGGCTGAAAGATCACTGCATGTACTTCAGAAGCACCAAGGCCTTGCAAAATATGTCTCCAGTAAGGAATGTAGAAAGCTGACCTGCTCTGACTCTTTAGCCCTAAATACAATTATTCCACACCCTTCAGCTGCATTGACAAATCAAAACATTCTCAGCTAGTGGGGCTAATGGCAGTACTGGATTAGGATGCTGGGAACTGTAGTTCAGCACATCTGGAGGGCCCAGGATTGAGGAAGATTCTCTGCTTCATAAATACATCTAAGCTCCACAACAGCTTAAGTGATAAAGGACATATTGCTTAAAAAATCCAGTATTTTTCTAAAGATGCCACCCCTTGGATTAGGAGATACTTTAGAACAATGAATAAAAATTTTAAGGCAAGTTGTAACATACACATTTTTATATAAGAAAGTGATCAGGTAGTAATCATTACAATTCCTGGTCTTTGTTACCTTTTCACAGCTCTTTTTATGGAAATGAGTGCTTTATGTGTGCTTGACACTATGGGAAATTTATTTATTTATTTAAAACTTTTGTACTCTGACCTTCTCACCTCTATCGAGGGACTCAGACCGGCATAATAGCAAAAAAATCAATGCTATACAATTTAAAAACAACTACAACAACATATTAAAATACATAAAAACCCAGCATAAAACCACATCGCCATTAAAAAAATTCCACCCAATCTGTAAATGTGGTCATACATTCAGACAATAGCCAACTAGAAAACTAGAAGATACTAAGTATTTTTTCCTGTTTCACTAAAGTTGATGGTTTCTTTAGGTTTTATTGGGATTTTGGCAATTGTTCTTCATAAACCGACAAAACCAAGTTGGTTTCTCACTGTTAAGGACCTAGATTCTCTATTTGTATCCTAAATAAAAAATATACATATTTGTAAAAGGAATTTCAATTTGTGATTCCTATCTGAATAAATTGTTCTCTTATCATGCCAAACACGATGACCCCCAAATTTGTGCATAACACTTGATGTACAATTTGTGCATAACACCTGATTAAAACTTGATGTCCCCAAAGCAACAAAGTGACTTTCAGTCTGCAAAGGATGCTAATATCACATTTTGGGTGGGGGGATCCATAATTTTCCATTTCTCCATCCAAGCTTTACAATTTCTGAAATTCTGCATCTCTAAATAAGATAGAAACATGATCAAACAGATTTTATCAAGTAATCTATACTTGAAGGCAAAAAAAACCTTTTAAGGGCTTTTGATCAAGAAATGGCTTTCAGAAAAAAGATAAAACATTAACTGCAGTGATGGAAAAAAAGGAGATTTGCCATGAAATCTTGTCTTAATGGATGTCTGCTGCATCTTACAAATGGCTGTTGAATTTGGCTGAGGGAATACACACTACAACTCTTACATCAGTGGAGGATACATTCCAAGACTTTCCATGGACACCTGATACTGTTGCTAATAGCAAAACCTACATTTTGTCTATACTTGGGCCAGAAGCATATCATAGAATCACACTGGATGCCCACAAACACTACTGAGGGGAGATTCCTTTTGGAGTGAGGTAGTAACTGAGTCCCCTCAGAGAGATAGGTGCAGGATATCAATAAAGTTTTAGTGAAACCGTGGATATCAAATACATGAATAAAGGGATAATACTGTAAGAGGAAATGATGGCATCTTAAGCTTCTGTAGTATGATTCCAGACATGCAATTCCCTAGTGAATGGGGCAGGAAGGATGGTAATCAGACTGGGTAAAGTGAGAGTTGAGATATTGTGTTATAGTGATTTGAGCACTGGACTCCAGAGTTTCAAATTCCCATTTGGCCATGGAAACCGACAGGATGACTTTGAGCACATCATATTCTCTTAGTCTCAGATGAAAGCAAAAGAAAACCCCTCTCTGAACAAATTTTGTCAAGAAGAAAACCCATGACAGGTTTTTCTCAATATTACCCTTCGTTGGCAGTTACCAATAGGCACGCACCAACAACAAAAACTACTTGTTCTGGGTGTACAATGGCTTAAGTGTAAATGCAAGTCAAAAGTGTACAACCTGCGGCCCTCCTGATATTGTTGGACTTGTATAAGTCCCGGCTAAGTCAATATAGAGGCTGATGAGCATTAAAACCCAGCAACATCTAGAAGTGGGAAGCACAACTTGCCCTCTTTGATTTTTAGTGTGCTCCCAGATAGCTGATTTCATGAAACACACCCATTCACACAGCTGTCTCCCAAGATTGTTGTTTAGTCAGTCCGCAGCCCTGCTTCTTGGTAATAAGTAGAAGGACTGGCACATTTGCTTGAACTTTTAATCATATAAGCAGTATTCTATCCTTCACAGAATACATCCTTGACAAAACAAACCGTATCTTCCTTACCATTATCCCTGTTTGTTGATCTAAGTTTTGGCATCCCTGCTTGGAAAAGACCTCCTAAACCAGGAGGCCCACCTCCACCATAGCTATTGCTGCTGCCACCGCCGCCACCGCCGCCGCCGCCACCACCACCACTATTGGTGAAACCACCTCCACCACCACCCGATCCTTTTGGTTCTGCAGAAAGAGAGGAAAAAAGTATTAACTTCTTAAATCACAGAAGAATTTGCAGTGTATTTCTACAGATCTTAATTAAGATATCAGGGCCCTTCAAGAGACAAACAGCTGAACTTAGCAGAACAAAGTGAGAGACCCTTATAACTTTTCAAGTATCCTGGTGCCTCTCACAAACGATGCCTCCAGTAAAAGAAAATTAATTTGAGACTAAGTAGGAAAACTCTGCTTTATCCCAAATTAATTGGATAGCCCATTAGACCTGTGCCTTTGTGAAAGGTTGGGTCTAATAGGCTATGGGCCCAAGACTACCCAAGGGCCTGTCTGCACACCCATCTTGCACCTTTTGGGCTCTTGGAGTCCAAAGATGTGAGATGGTACCCACCCCCCTTCCCCCCCAACCCTTAAAATAAAAAATAAAACTTTCCGGGAGCCATTAGACCTTTCTTCAGGCCTGATGGAACACACCAATGATGCATGAGAAGTCAAGGGGAGCCAGGGGCGATTTGGCCCCTCCATCTCCTTACATGTCATTGGTATGTTCTGCCAGGCTGAAGAGAGGCCTAATGGCGCCTGATAACTTTTGTTTTTTGTTGGGGTTTTTTTTGGGGGGGGGGTGGCCCCATGGCAGCATGGAAGCTACTGCACTGCCAGGAGGACAACCCATAGAAAAGCCTGTTTTTCCCCCTGGGGTGTGCAGACTTTTAATGCGCTTTGAAGCGGGTTTACTTAACCCATTCTGAAGTGGGTTAAATGCATGTCTGGAAGTGTCCTTGGATTTCAGTGCCTATCAGTTTAAGCCAACATGACCAATAGTGAAGAATTGTAAAAGCGCGACTTCATCATTGAGAGACACTTCACATCTCATTTGTGAGATAACTGTAGAATAATAATAATAGTAATATCATCATCATCATCATCATTATTTATCAGCATCTGGAAGGAAATAGGTTCTTCATCCCTGGTCTAGATTACCCCCCCCAAAGACCTAACAAAAAAAGTTACTGAATCCCAGCTCTCTATTAATAAACAAAACGAATTTAGACCCTTCGGCTCCCTCCAATTACCGGCCAGTTTCCAACGTGCCTTTCTTAGGCAAGGTGATTGAGAGGGCAGCAGCGGATCAGCTGCAGCAGTTCTTGGAAGACACAACTGGGGGACAACGTGTGGAGGGGCGAGGAGGTCTCTGGGAGATCCCCACTTGATTGTGGGGTCCCCAAGGGGCCATCCTCTCCCTTATTATTCAACGTGTACATGCGCCCCTGGCCCAGCTGGCCCGCGACTTTGGTCTGGAGTGTTATCAGTACGCTGATGACACCCAGCTTCTGCTGAGAATGGACGGCAGGCCGGACACCGTACCGATTGTTTCCATCAGTGCCTAGAGGCCGTGACTGGTTGGCTGCGGGCTAGCCGGCTGAAGGTGAACCCGTCGACCCCCTGCTGACCATGGAGACCCAGGTATCTGCGGCCAGCAGGGCGTCATTTTTCCATCTATGACAGGCTAGGCGACTGGCACCCTACCTTTCCAGGAACGACCTGGCCACGGTGATCCAAGCGACGGTCATCTCGAGATTAGACTACTGTAACGCCCTCTACGTCGGCCTTCCCTTGGCGACAGTTCGGAAACTCAAGCTAGTGCAGAATGCCGCCGCTCGCTGCTGACGGGATCGTCGGTAAGGAGCACATCACGCCCTCCTGCGGCAACTGCACTGGCTGCCTATTGAGTACGAATTGCCTTCAAGGTGTTGGTATTAACCTTTAAGGCTTTACACGGCCTAGGGCCTGCGTGCTTGAGGGACCGCCTTGCCCCATACATTCCCCGAGATCACTACGTTCTGAGGAGTCGAACTTGCTCCTGATTCCATCGGTCCGCGCCTGTCACCTGTCTGCCACCAGACAAAGGGCTTTCTCTGTGGCGGCTCCGGTACTCTGGAACTCTCTCCCGGACGACGTCCGAGCTGCCACGGAGCTCATTCCGTTTCGCAGGGCTTGTAAGACCGCCCTGTTCAGACTGGCCTTCGGCTAGGCGAGTAAGCCGAATAATAAATAAATAAATTACACACTTCGCAACTTAGTTAAATAGGAATTCTTCAACTGAATATGGTGTTGATGACCTGTGAAATGATACATAAATATACTTACTGTCAATGACTGGGGCGCTTCTATCATTGGTAACAGCTTTCTTAAGTCGTTTCCCTTTGGAAATATCTGACAGAAGAGCATTTCGACCTGCTTGTTCTGATTTATTTAAGGAAGGTTTTTCTGTATTTGCCTGCAAAGTAATTGGAGTAAAATATTAGGCAAAGGAAAAACAGGAGCACATAATCAAAATTTAGGTTTGAAACAAGACACAGGATTTGATTTCCTTTTTACTCAAGAGCTACATGATTTGTGGCATGGTGTTGGTGAGGGTTGGACAAAAAGAGTAATGGTTCTGATGGCTTCAGATGGTTTGGGCCACTCTCTGAATCGCTCACCATTTGCCACAATGTCGAAGCTTCAGGAAGTTGAAATCAAAAGCATGTGGAGGTATAAAGACTGAGAACCTCAAGATTTAGCTGAATCACATCCTGTAGCCTTGGATAGGCACCCCTCCCTCCCAAAAAACACTTCATCAAATTGTGACAAGAACTATCAAAAACTATCAAGAGAAGAAGGATTGAGAATAGGATTCAGAAACTTTGGTCTTCCAGATGTTCTAAACTACCATTTTCCATACTAACTGGGAAATGGGGAATAAATGTGGAAAACATTAAGAAAACCAATGGTTCTCCAGCCCTGATTTAAGAGCAGAGGTAGACATATCTCTTCTGAATAAATCTTGCCAAGAAAATTCTGTGACAGTTTTGCCTTAGGTTTATCATAGGTCAGAAGCTACATGAAGGCTCACAAAAACAACAAACAACTGCCACAATATTCTAGAGAATGTCATGAAAAAATAAGGAAACATTTATTAAAAAGAAACCAGGAAAATATTCAGATAGATGCCTTTCAAAATCACTATGCGCCTGCAGTGATGGAGCCAGGTGAGCCTTAGGGCCCTTCCAGACATGTCCTATATCCCAGGATCTGATCCCAGGTTTTTTGTTTATCCCAGATTATCTGGCAGTGCGGACTCATATATACTAGTTTATAGCAGAAAACCTAGGATAAGATCCTAGGATATAGGGCTTGTCTGGAAGGGCCCTTAGATAGAAGAATGTTCTCCCTTGTACAAAAAGCTCTTACTTGGTCATAGCTGAACTCAGTTCAGCTCATTATCTCACACCTGATGGATTGATATGACATATAATTAGCATTTCTTGAGGTTAAATTAAAATAAATTGTTTTCGGAAATGTCTAGAAAGATTTGGCTTTGATTTTCATGCTCTTGCCAGGTTGTACCATGGGCAATGGTGAAATGGTTATACTTCTTTTCTCAGAATGCTCCCAAGTACCCCAGAAAATAAGCAAGCAAAGGTAATGGGACAAGGTGGAGACGAGGGAGAGGGCCTTTCCAGTTGTGCCCCCCCCCAGCTCTGGAACACCCTCCCCAGAGGGATTAGATAAACTCCCACACTGTCCTCCTTCTGTAGGGACCTGAAGACCTGGCTAATCAATCAAGCTTTTGAAAACGGCTAGTTGATCCATGATTTTGTGATGCAGCCTTGCACTTTATCCCATGCCTTCATCACACGGTTACAGCTCTCTACTTTTCCCATTCCCTGGCCCTATTGTTTACAGCCTGGCTATCACCACTGATGGATGTGCGCTGTTTTATTCTGAGTTTTATGTTGCTGTTACATGTTCATATGTTTTATTCAATTATATTTTATATTGTGTTTTATGTCATGTCTTGTTTTAGGCACTTTGTGTGTTGTGTAAGCCGCCTCAAGTCCCTTCGGGAGATGATGGCAGGATACAATAATAAAGTTGTTGTTATTGTTATGATATGGTGCTTTTCCAATGGCTTCACACCAACCCTGGAATTGGCTTCCTTCTCTTTTTTCCATGGAAGTAGATAAAAGCTGCAGGATTTTGCTTCAGCTACCTTTGGCCTCCCTGGCTTTGGAATGTATTAAGAAGAGATATCAGTTCCTATTGAAAACAGGGAAGTGCACACTCCTTTTCCTTAATTTTGTGAAGCCAGAGACAAAACTGTTTTATTCACAGACAAAGTACATTTGCTGTACATATGCTTGCTGTTAAATTATCTCCTCTGTAGTTAAAGCTTCAAAAGTGTGAAGATGCTGCATCTCCTAACCATGTGCTAAGCACATTCCAACAAGATGGACAAGATAGGACTTCCAAACATGTTTCCAAATGTCTACAGGCCTAGAAACGGGAAGCAGCTTTGTTCATTCATCAGTAAGTTGAAAAGGAAGAGACACTTCTTTTAATTTGCTATTTTGGAAACACACACCAACACTCAGGGACAGAGAAAAACTCATTTTCTAGAGCGCAACACTTCCATCATCCTAACACAGGATTTCTTGAATTTATTTGTAAGGGAACAAAATAGTTGAGAACTGTATAAAAGTTAAAAAAGATGAAAACCACTTGAAGAAGATTTTTGCTTTACCATTTAAATGCCAGAGAACCATTTCCAATTTTACAGGCTCCTAAAAAGTTTATTTAAAATCTGCTGTGTGCTGCTACAAAACGCCTGTGCTGCCTTTTGGTGGCAAAAACAAAAGCCCGTAAAGGGCTTAGCAAAAAGAAAGAAAATATTTTGTATGGATAGCACAAAACAGCTTAAATTTTCCCAGATGTTCCAAAAGCTGACTCATGCTCATTCAAGATTCCACTAAAATTCCACTAAATAAGCATATTCTCCCCCACAGGGCAGCCATGTGTTAGGTTTCTGTGCTAGATTTTGATTTTTTCTATCCCCCTAAGTCTTGTATTATAACATATTCACATAGGTTATGAATACAGAACAAAATCATTAAAAAAGCTGTGTTCCGTTTCTGTTAAGGCTTCCCAGAGTGTAATGTACATGTTCCTTTAAAACCTGGGGGTCATGAGGGGGGTGTCAGAGGGGTTGCCAAAGACCATCAGAAAACACAGTATTTTGTGTTGGTCATGGGGATTCTGTGTGGGAAGTTTGACCCAATTCTATCATTGGTGGGATACAGAATGCTCTTTCATTGTACGTGAACTTAAAACCACAGCAACTACAACTCCCAAATATCAAGGTCTATTTTCTCTAAACTTGACCAGTGTTCACATTTGGGCATATTGAGTATTTGTGCCAAGCTTGTTCCAGATCCATCATTGTTTGAGTCCGTAATGTTCTCTGGATGTAGGTGAACTACAACTCCCAAACTCAAGGTCAATGCCCACCAAACTCTTCCAGTATTTTCTGTTGGTCGTGGGAGTTCTGTGTGCCGAATTTGGTTCAATTCCATCGTTGGTGGAGTTCAGAATGCCAATGGGCAAATTACAGTATGCAACAAAATGTTGCCACTTATTTTCCCCCTAGACAAACATTTCCTCCAACCAGGGCATTTCACTCTGCCAACCATCTCATGAGCCATTCTTCTTTTCCAATTGCTGCTGTTCATTGAGTGTGCACAGTCCTCCTTAGGCTTGCTTTTTGCTTGTTCTCTATTAGTTGTTTTTTTAATGTAAAAAAGATAGAATTTCATTATACATGCACAAGTGTGCGGACATCTCCTTCTTGCTCACTGCACCTGAATTAGCACTCACTGCTTGAATTTGTTACTGAAAGAAGTGATAACATACTGTGGCTATGATTCCATATGATCTGCCATGGCAACATCCTATGGTATCCTGGGAATTCAGCTTAAAGAGGGGTATTCTGAATCCTCAACCAGGTGCCTCTGACCAAACGCCATAGCTGCATCCCAGGAGGATTCTATGACAATTACTATAGAATCATGGTGCTATAAGTATGTAGTGCGAATGGTTCCTGAGTATGCCATTATTCAAGTGCAATTCTGGACGTTGACACATACTCCCCATAACTCAAAACAAAATGGCATATGACAGCTTACTAGCTTCCAACATTCCAGTCATAAGACATTTTTGACAGCCTGCTTAGCATTTCCCTTGGCTGTTTGAGAGGAAGTAGAAGATCTACTGGAGGAGGTTGATGTGGAACCCCATAATATGGGTTACTTCATATTTTCCAGTTCCCACTTGGAAAAAGAATTATAGGAAGCTGCCATACATTGTGTCTGCTACTCATCTGCTTACCCCAGTTGTTGAACTATGGCTGAAAGCAATCCTTCAGTGTCCTAAGAAGGGCATTTTCCCAGCCCTACCGATTTTGTTTTTTATCATGTCAGAAGAAAATTGAGAATATACTGCAAGTCGCTTCTGGTATGAGAGAATCAGCCATCTACAAAGAGGTTACCCGGGGGTGCCTGGATATGTTGCTAGCAGGTGGGAGGCTTCTCTCATGTCCCCACTTGGGAAGCTGGGGCTGACAGACAGGAGCTCACCCCGTCTCATGGATCTGAACTGCCGACCTTCAGGTCTTCAGGTCAGCAGTTCAGTTGGCCAAGGGTTTAACCCATTGCACCACCGCGGCTCCTAGCCCTACCTGATAATGTTAGCGATTGAACCTGAGACCTTCTGCAGGTGTTCTGTCAATGAACTGGACTAGATGTCTGCAGAAACTATGCACTGTTGACTAAAACAGACCATGTCCGTCTGCAAATCATAAAACACACATGCAAGGGCTCTGAATGATATGACATTAAAATCTGAAACTTACCACAGTCAAGGTTGGTGGGGGTGGAGGTGCTGGAGGGGGAGGGACAGGCATGATCTAAGCTTGAATCACTCTTCAATCAGCGTGAAACCTGTCAAGAAACACCACCAATATTATATGTAACTTTTCAAAAATTCAGGCCATGTCCTGAAGTGAAGGGCAGGGAATACTCATTATAGCTCTCAAATCCCAAATCAATAACATATTGATAGTGATAATACAGTAGACCCTTTGTATCTACAGATTCTGTATCCATGGATCTAACAACACAGTTTGAAAATATTCCCCCCTAAAAATAACTCTAAAAAGCAAAACTTGATTTTGCTATTTTATAGCAAATTTTATATAACGAGACTTGAGTTCTGGTATCCACGAGCGGTTTGAAAACAAACCCCAGCAGATACTGGGGTCCCACTGCCATACTACTGCTAATAAACAGAAATGAAATAAGAGGAACAAAAACACAGAATAGTTTTAAGGCAGAATATGTTCACAACATTTTTCTAGCAGGGAAACCTGTATTCAGACTCAGTTCGGCCACAGGCTGCAGTTGGTAACCTCAGGCCTTTAACTCTTAGTGTAATTTTCTTTATAGGACTGAGGGTACTATTAAGGAAGGAAAAGGTATATTTCCTTTTGAATTCCTCTAAAGAAGGGTAAGATAAAAATGAATTCAATTGAAGCGCTTAAAAACAGCTCAACCATTTATATTGCCACTGCATCACTGCTTGTAAAGTATTAGAAGGCCTAAATCTTAGAGCCAACACTAACAGCAATTTCACACTTTCAAGACATTTATGTGTATTTTCACATCTCCAGGATAGTATGAGAAAGCTGTCTTGTTTCCATTTTTCAATGCAAGTCAGCATTCCAGAAGTGGGAGCAGAGTTAACATCGTCTCCCAAAAAGGCTGACGTGGATGCATCTCCACACTAGATCTTAAGATAACATGCAACATCAGTAACTCTATGTACCAAAAATAATGTAATACGTAGGAGAAGGCAATATCTTAAAATAGGAGAGAAAGAGAAATTCAGCCTGCTCAATGCATGCAGTCAGCTCATTCTATGGTTGCAAGAAAAGGATTTCACCCTTAAAATTAGGTATAGCTTGAACGTGGCAGTTTATGAGAAATTATAAAGAAGACTGTAAGGAAGCTGCATTTATAAAACTAAAGGAGCAACTGGAAATATTGTATTTTTCATATAACAAGTAATGTTTATCTGTTACTTGAGGGAATTTTTTAAAAAATGGTTCATTTTCTTATATTTTGAGATAAGATTTTTCACCCCACAAGCAATGCAATGAATGCTATTAAAACATGACATGAGAATTAGATGGGAATATAATTGCTTTTT
Organism: Anolis apletophallus; assembly: GCA_030556195.1. NCBI lineage: Eukaryota > Metazoa > Chordata > Lepidosauria > Squamata > Anolidae > Anolis > Anolis apletophallus. The sequence continues at coordinate 158,591,237 of JARBWK010000002.1, forward strand.
AAAAAAGTGACTTTCTAAGTTCTGGACAGAACGAGGTAGATAGATGGCAGTAGTATTTTACTGCTTCGTGTGCCGGAGCAAGTGCATTAACCATAGCCTAGGAAGCAGAACGCTGATGCAAATGTTTATGTGTGTGTGATATTTAAAAAGTTAGTGCTACTCAAAGTGTTAGTCCCAGGACTCGTTCCAGCCTTAAGCTGGTGACTGCTGACCCCTGGCAAGTTTCCAGTGGGAAAAAATGAAACAATTGTACCCGATGGGCACAAATTCAGTTCTGCTTCTTTGTACAACTGAAACAGAATAATTGCTAGTCTGCCACTTCAAATACCCTGAGAAGGATTGGTCTAGCTAGGTGATATAAAGCATGATTATTCATTGCATTGGGGAATGGTGGGCAGGATGAACTAAGAAAGACGTTCAAGCCAATCTGTGTCTTGTACCAAACTATTTGGAAGGGTGGTACTGGAAATGCATGAATCACTTCCTCTGGCTTTAACTTAGGGCTGCTTCTTACATTACATTATTGTAATGTAGCTCTCTTAACAGTACCAGGAGGATTTTCTGGCTGCCAAAGAGTTGCTTGGAGCCTGGAATTTGCTTGGAAGTAAAGCCATGAGAAAAAGGGAAGGGCAAACAAACACACCACCTGTGGCATTTCCCCTGCAAATAATATTTAATCAACAACATGTTTTCAGATTATACTCTACTTTACTATACTGAGAATTATCTCTGCTGATGATATCTCATCTCTCTGGGCCCTTCTACACAGCAGAAAATATCAAGGCAGAAAAGTCCACAATATCGCCTTTGAACTGGGTTATCTGAGTCCACACTCAGATAATGTGGGCTTTCCTGCCTTGGTATTCTGGGATATATGGCTGTGTGAAAGGGCCCTCTCTCCCCCACTCCATACAAAAACACACAATCCTAGACAAGCCTTTCATCCTGCCTTCTTTGTTGAGGATCTACAGATGATTTTGTTTCTTCCTATCTCAACCCTTTCTTATTTTCTCCACTGCTTTTTCTATTTTTACCCTTGCTGTATAAAATCCACCGAGAAAACAGATGGAACATCAGTAAAGTAACCTGTCTTTGGTACTACAAGCAGCCCTTTGACTGGATACACTAAGTGCCCTTCCAAAAAAGGCCTTATTATCTCAGGATGTGGTCCCAGATTTTCTGTTTATCCCAGATTATCTGACAGTGCAGACACATATAATCCAGTTTAAAGCAGAAAACCTGGGATCAGATCCTGGGAAATAGGGCCTGTCTGGAAGGGCCCTAAGTCTGGAGAAATAAAATAGTCAGAGAGACCACTTAAGGCAAATATTAAAAACTATACTCAGCTGAATCCACCTGAAAGGCTCACTCAGTACTTATTTCTCCTCCATTATACATGCTAAAACTTTAAAGATTAGCACCCTAAAGGAAAAAAGGCATGACAATTTGAATATTTTAGAGTTATGCATATTACTAGCATTTTTTCATGGCACCAAAATAGTCATTACCCGTCTCCATTTTACACCTAAAGCTTAGAATCTGTAACACATTAAAAGTAGAATTTATTCAACTTCCTGCTCAAAATGGTCAACAGGAAAATTAGTTCTCAGAGCAAACCACAACCATCCTGTTTGAGCGTACGGTGTTTTTCCAATGCTCTAACAGCCTGTAGAGTTCTGTGCTGTACAGTCAGCAAATGCTCACAAAAGAATTCCCTACCTACTTTTATTAGCTGCTATAATCTAGCTTAGCTGTAGTTACACTGATAAGAGGCTTCTTATTTAAATGCAATAATCAGAATAGGGTTTACTCAAAGCCTTTTCCCCTGCTGCAAGAAGAGCCAGAAGGCTGGTACAAAGGAGGCACCTCTCCTCAAATACCTAGTGCAACGTTTTCCTATCAGCATACACTACAAGATAGAGAGTGACAGAAACATCCTCACTGAGACATTGACTGCAGACACACTGGCACTGTGGACTAAACCTGAATTTACAAACTTCATGCAGTGGTGAAAGTCTGTTGATGAAAACCAGTACTTCCTAGGTGCCAGAAAATGCAGTAGCCATGGTGCAAAATGAATGTTGTATGTCGTTGCCAGTGCCTGCAGTAACACAGTTGGATCGAAAGCAACTAGACATATCTTCATGCTTGTATCCTCTGTGGTCACAGATGGAGCAGCTAGGTAACTCCTCTGACAAATATGCTACTATTGGAGCCTAAGTACTTTATTTATTTATTTATTTATTTATTTATTTATTTATAAATTCGATTTGGTAGACCGCTCTCTCCGGAGCCCAGAGCGGTTTACAACATAATCAGTAAAATCAGTAAAATCAGTAAAACATCAGTACAGACAAAACGAATACCCAAAAGCCCCACTCCCCACAATAACCCCGGCAGCAATAATGTACAAGCAATACATGGCAAAACGGTATGATGGCCGCTGGCGAGCTATAGGAGGCATCAGTTGGAACCAAATGCCTGCCTATATAACCAAGTCTTCACAGACTTGCGGAAGGCCAGCAAGCCCCGTAATGCTCGTATCTCCTCCGGTAGAGAATTCCAGAGGATCGGAGCGGCCACTGTAAATGCTCTCTGCCGGGTGCTCGACAGCCTACAGATCTTAATACTAGGGACTTCTAGTAGATTGAGCCCCTCTGAACGCAGTGATCTTCTGGGTTTATATGGGGTAAGACGCTCCCTCAGGTACACTGGCCCCAAGCCATATAAGGCCTTGAAAGTTAGAACTAACACCTTGAAGGAGATCCAGAATTCAATGGGAAGCCAGTGCAGTGCACGCAGGAGTGGAGTCACATGCGCAGATCTTGGAGCTCCCGACAGCAGGCGCTGCTGCGTTCTGCACCAGCTTAAGTTTCCGGATCATCGACAAGGGTAGGCCAATGTACAGCGCATTACAGTAATCGAGCCTCGAGATGACCGTGGCTTGGATCACCGTGGCCAGGTCGCTGCGGGAGAGGTAAGGAGCCAGCCGTTTCGCCTGCCGCAGATGGTAACGCTGTCTTGCAAGCGCAGGCAATCTGCGCTTCCATCGACAGTTGGGTGTCCAGCTGGACCCCAAGGCTCTTAACTAGGGGCTGTGGGCGAAGTGCCACACCATCAAACGTCGGCAGCTGGGTCTCTACTCCCCCCCGGGCGGCCCAGCCACAAGATCTCCGTCTTCGCCGGGTTCACCTTCAACTTACTGGCTCGCAGCCATCCAGTTACGGCTTCTAGGCAGAGATGGAAATTATCGGGTACAGAGTCCACCCCGGGTCCATCCTCAGAATGAGCTGGGTGTCATCAGCGTACTGATGGCACTCCAGCCCAAAACTCCGTACCAATTGGGCAAGTGGTCGCATATAGATGTTAAATAACAGCGGGGAGAGAATGGCCCCCTGAGGGACACCACAATGTAAGGGGGCGCCCTCGGAGACCACCCCTCCCCACTTCACTCGCTGCAGGCGGTTTTGGAGGAAGGAGGACAGCCAGTTGAGGGCTGTCCCCACACCCGCCACCGCCAGGCGGTGTGTCAAAAGTTGGTAATCGACAGTATCAAACGCTGCCGTGAGGTCCAATAACACGAGCAGCGCCGATCCGCCTCGATCCAAGTGGCATCGGAGTAGGTCTGTGATGGAGACCAGGACGGTCTCTGTCCCATGGCCCGAACGGAAGCCGGACTGGAAGGGGTCAAGCCAGGTTGCATCATCCAAGAATGTCTGCAGCTGGTCCATTGCTGCCCTCTCAATTACCTTGCCCAGGTACGGTAAATTGGACACTGGGCGGTAATTGGAGGGAGCCGCGGGATCTAACCCGGGCTTCTTCAGCAATGGACTAACCACCGCCTCTTTTAACTCCTCTGGAAAAGCTCCTTGCTCAAGGGAGCAGTTGACTATATTCAACAGAGGGCCTCGTAACCCTCCATGCAAGCTCGAATCAGCGTGGAGGGGCACGGGTCGAGGAGCAGGTGGTTGGTCGAAGGGCTGCGACAATCTTGTCAACATCCTCTGCGTCCAGTGGCGAAAAACCGGTCGAAGGTGGACCGGCGGAGGGCCACGGAGTCTCAAGCTCATGTACTGTATCAACCGTGGCAGGAAGGTCCCGGCGGAGCGTCGCAATCTTGTCTGCGAAATGATTCTGAAAAGCCTCGGCAGAAAGGGCCCGATCGTCGTTTTTTGGGATGGTAGGGACCATCGTCAAAAGGCACCGGATCCTGTCTGATTTTGGGATCTCAGCAGAGCCAGCTCTGGTAAGTGTTTGGACGGGAGGCCACCAACCCATACCAGGTGCTGTCGGCTATATCTCAGAGGAAGGAAATGACAAAACCAGCTCTAAGGATTCCTTGACTAAAAAAAACTTTATTAAAGTTCACGGAGTTGCCATAAATCCTTGGATTGTGTGATTTTAAAATTGTGTTTAATGTTTTATTGTTTTTCATTTGTTTTAATGTACACGTCTATTTTCTTTTGCATCAAATTGCTGCCAGTTGTAAGGCTGCTCTGAGTCTCCTTGGGGGGTTGAGAAGGATGGGATATAAATATAGTAAATAATAAATAAATAAATACGTTGTCATGCAACATGAAGACATGGAGATACGGCAGCAATATGTTTGCATATTAGCACATGTGTACCCACAAGACAGCAAGAGTTGGTAGGACGATGACACTAAAGACCAGTGTTCTCATCCTCAGTCATGGAAACCCACTTGGACAAGCCCTACTTTCTCAGACTCAGAGGGCAACCCCTCTCTGAACACATCTTGCCAAGAAACCCGTGACATATTAAATGGCTAGAAAGATTGAAAGTTTGGTCTAGATTCATCATTGTTTGAGTTCAAAGTGCTCTCTGGATATAGGAGAATGACAACTCCAAAACTCAAGGTCAATGCCCGCCAAAATTGAGCTAAGAGGTGACCATTTGGGGTCAGGGCCCACAGTTTAAGAAGCAGTATCCCAGGATATGTTTGGAAAAGAGTGTCTTCACACATAGCCTACAATCCCGCAAAACCTACTCAATTTTCACTGGAAAAAAAAACCAAGGGGTACTAAACATCTCAGGCAATGTTGCAAGCACTTCCAATACTAGCAAATGTGAGATATGTTTGTTTGTTTTTTGTGGGGTTTTTTTTAAAAAAAGAAATGGAAGTGTTTCCTTCATGCCTCCACAATACTTAATAATTAAATATCTCGGCACCTAAACACACTTAAACACTCCCTTTAGTTCTTTAGGTCTTGGAAAACCTCTGTAACACAGTATGACAGACAAAGCACATAGCTCAACAGCCATTTTAAAGCAGCCAATCTAGAGACGCTCAAATGCAGATGGAACACGGAAGTCCAAAAGCAGACAACTCACTGAGGTTACTCATTTCCTGAATGATTAATCTCTGTGCAGAAAAAGAGGAAGGCTAAATGGCATTGTAGATTTTACAATGCCCCCATAAAGCTAATAGGACTTAGCAGGAGGAAAAAATTAAGTCAGCAGCTTAAGAGTGGCTATTTTATTACCCACTCGTTTTACTCTCTGGCACAGGAAATAGCACAGAAGCATTTTAAAAGGGCGAAGATGGGGAAGAGAACAGATAAAGATGTTAAACTTTACCAGATTTGGTCATTTATTTAAGTAATATGGGTGCAATTAGGATCTTAGTTTGCCTTGTTGAAAATCCTATACAACCAGTGTGAAGTTGGGTAGGAAAAATAAAATACATCATGACAATTTCAATGATAGAAGCCAATTGTGTTTTCTACTTCAGACACTGGAAAACCACATGGTGCAATGATTTTGGTGTTGGGCTAGGACTCTGAAGACTAGGGTTGAAATCCCTGCTTGGCTATGGCAACCCACTGGGTGATCTTGGGCAAATTACACACTCTCAACCTCTGAAAAAGGCATAAACCCCAATGTTGTCAGTTAAGATGATCTGGAGGGATCTCATTGCAAACAGAGGCCACCCCTCCTCTAGGCCATGTGAAAACCAAAAACAAAGAGCATTAAAAGGCAGATAATAACCTTTGTGTCTGATTTTTATGTATTTTCAATCAGTATTGTATTATGTCTGAATGACATCAAACTGTTGCAGTGTTAGCCGCTCTGAGTCCCTCAATGAGGGACAGAGGGCGGGAGATAAAACAAAGTAAATAATAAATACATTAATAAAATTTCAACTCCATTAGCAACAGGAAAGTATTTCCACTTGAAATCAGGCTGGCAACATCTCCGACAGAATGTAGGCTTGTGACTCCAACATCATCACTATTTTTCTTTGTTATAATATTTAGCATCTTTGCCAGATGAAGAAACCAGAGAAGCTTTGGCAGCTTCCATCATGTATGTTATGCTTTGGAGTTGGCCCAAGATTTGGGTTTCATTGAGAATTGCAAGAGAACACAAAAGGTGTTATTATCTATCTATCTATCTATCTATCTATTTCAGAGACTGATATGATAAAATAAGTGAAATACAAAACCAACATAACAGCAATGTGCAAGAGATTTAAAAGCCTGGAAAAAAAATAATAACATAACAGAAGAGCAACAAATGTAACTCAGCACCACATGAGCAAGAAAAACTGTTCTGTTATGTTATTATTAATTTTTTCCCAGGCTTTTAAATCTCTTGCAATTGCTGTTATGTTGCTTTTGTATTTCACTTATTTTGGCCGACTGTTCTTATACTGTTCTACTCTTTGGTATTTGAATGTTTCTGTTTAAATGTGTTTTTCTGTAATTGAGTTTTTGCTAAGGTAGGCCTTGGATATGTGTTGAATATCAGCCTCTGAAATAAATAGATAGATAAATAGACCTCTCACTAAAAGTCTAATTAACCAATGAAGATGTCCAAGGGCAACTGAACTGAGACTAGGCCAGGTGAAGTTGTGTTGAATCCAAACATGGGGATGTAAGTTTTTTAGGGCTACTTTTACTTTAGCCTTAAACACATTGTGGTTATGTCTCTGAGGTGGGCATCTGTATCTGGCGCAACTCTTTTTTGGTTCTTTTCCTGGCAGACCTTTGCCAACACAGCAGTTTTGCTGGCAAATTGTTCAACGGGCAGATCTCTGAGATAAACCAGGAGAAGACAGTAAATACCAGAAGGCAATTCTTGTTAGTGGAAGAAATGTGCATCTAATTTTAACCCTCACAAATGGCAAATCTTCACTGTTTTAATTTAATTTTGACTGGCTTGTTTTTAAATGTAATATGTTATTGCTAAAAGCCTTCTTGAAAAACTGTTCCTGGCTGAAGGGAAGCCCAAAAGATATTTATCAATAAAACAAATTGAGTTCCCTGGTGTATACTCAATGTTAAAGTTTAGAACCCTGCCTCGCATGAACTTCAAAACAGCAGCAATATCTTGTTGAAGTAAACTGTGTGGATAAATACACATAAGGTTTACTTACACCATAGCAACTAAAATAGAGAGATCTCTGAGACCCAGCCTGTTTCGCTTGATCTAGTGCAGAGGAAATGGACTGCCACTCTGGAAACCAGGGGTTGACTCTCCACGCTCAACTATGAAAACTTGCTGGGTGACCTTGAGGATGTCACGTTTTCTCAATCTCAGAAGAAGTCAAAGACAAAACCCCTCTGAACAAACCTTGCCAAGAAAACCCTGTGATAAGTTGTCCCTAGAATTGCCATAAGATAGAAAGGATTTGAAGACCCAGCAACTAAGGACTATATATATAAACACACACACACCACTTCTCATATATCTCTCTCTCTCTCTCTCTCTCATCTATCTATCTATCTCACTTGCCTAGTTTTCAACAGACCTCACAACTTCTGAGATTGCCTGCCATAGATGTGGGCAACACGTCAGGAGAGAATGCTCCTGGAACATGGCTAGATGGCCCAGAAAACTCACAGCAACCCATTAAGGACTTTATTCCACGGCAATTACATCATCACTCTCATTATCACCCTTCTCTTCGTTTGAGAAACTACTGATTTGCTGATTTATTGTTCCCTGTTTGTACTTCCACATATTCATGTAACCCTGCCTTTCTGCCTTTCTGCTGCTCTGTATTTGTGTGTATTCATGTGTATTATTGTTATTTTAAAAACTATTTTACAGTTCAGGCAATGGTTATTTTTAAAAAGGCAAACATTACTTTAACAAATTGAAATGAACAGTTCAGCAATAGAGTGCAGGAGAGGGACGAATGGAAGAAGAGGAGAATCCTACCTCCGATGTCACTTCATGCCAGCATATTGGCACGAAAGAATAAAATAGCCCAATTGCACAAGGCAAGTGACAGGAATATTGTGGGAATGGCAGCTATGGATGGTTTTTGTCCCTCAGTATTGGGGAATTGAAGCTGAAATTCAGCTACCCGCCAAGGAGCGAACAGAGGATTCAGTGCCTGGCACATCTCACTACAATACCAGCCAGATGAAGACACACAGAGAGAGTTGAACAGGAACAGAGGTTTATTTACTTTTAGGCATGAAAGGATGTCCAATACAGAGTCTCTGCTCTAAAGGAATCAGACATGAACTAGCAATACAGACATGTTATCCCCTTTGACACCCCTTTGAAGTCCCTGCTCCATCCCCAAATTGGACAGAAATTGGCCCGGCTTTAATCCGGATCCTCGTTTCTGTGGAATCCTCATGACATCAGGGGTGGATGGAGTCTCCTCTGTGGCGAGAAAAATAAACAGATGTCATTGGTAGACTTCAAGCCGGTGTCATTTGGAAAAACCCGTCTGGAAAGGAGGCAGGCTGGCAAACATATGGTGTATCGGTATGTTAAAACAGCTCACAATAGGATTATTGACCAAGTCCGATTTGTACAAATGAGGAGCCTCAGAACACAATAGGGCTGATATGCAGATATGACTAGTTCAATAAAAAAACATAAGAGATTTTATCTGTATGTTGTTGGAGTTCGGCAGCTGCCCATCTCCAGATTCTTTCAGGAGATTAAAGTTTCCTTTGACAAGATTTGGCCATTCCGTCCGACACTGTCTTTTCTTGGTAGACTCACCTCGTGGTAGGTAGGCAGCCAGCGAAAGCCCCTTGGGAACATACACAAGCAGGATATTTTGTTTAAGTTTTTTTGCATGCACTGGAATGCATCTATACAAATACTAGCTGTACCCGGCACGCGTTGCTGTGCCCTATTTAGGAGATGCAAGAAAGTCTGAGTATGTAAGGGTTGGAATTGATGTTACTTATGTTCTTTGTGGGGTCATGGCTGTGTCGTTGTGGGTTGTTCTGGTGGGTGGGATGTTGAAGTCCTGTGGAGTTGTCGGTGTGTGGTGTTCCTGGCGTTCTGCAGAGCTTGTGGATATACAATGTTTTTTGTCTTTCCGTCTGGTGTGTTGATGTAGAGATTCTGTGGTTTCCCAACTCTGGAGCACGCTACGTAGAATTGTCCGTGGGAGAAGCATTCTGTGTCAAGGTCTGTGCCACAGATTTGTAGTGTTTGTCCTTGAGCCTTGTTTATGGTGATGGCAAAAGCTAGTGTAGTGCAGTGTCTTTCTGTTCTGGCGTTTGTTTTGCCCTTTTTTGTGTGATGTATGTAGCATTGCGAGTGTGTCGTCCGATGCTGTTCTTTTTAGGAGGCATGGCTTGTCTTTTGGGTCAGCTTATGCCTGTGTGGAAGAAATGGCATACAAATGGGTTGAGCAGTAGACACAAGGTTGTGTTATGTGCGTGTTGTGTTGTGTGTAGGTATTACTTTTGTGTTATTCTGGGGGTATGTGTTTGTCAGTGGTGCCTGTGTCCCTGGTGCCCTATTTGTCTCCCTCCTAGATCTTTGCCGTGGCAATTTAACCCTCAACTGAAATCTCTCAGCATTCTAAGTGGCTTTGCCCACCATTACTATGGTAACTGATGTTGGCCAATGGGTTTCGCTGGCTGCCGCAGAGGATGCTGGGAAATGTAGTTTTATTTTTACTCGTGGTTTTGGGGGCCTTTTAGGTTTTTTTGGGGGAAGTTTCTTTGCTACAAACGTACCTTGCTTGAGGCCTATTTCTGTTGGCAAGTTTTGTGTTTCTGCGTTGTAAGGTTTCTCTGTTTGAGGTAGTCTTCACATGATGACTCTTCCTTTATATAATAGATGCTTCCATACTCCCACAAATCTAAGTTATTTTAAATACAAAACACATATGTGCTTTATAAGTCTATTGATATTTAATTCAGTGCAAAAGTAGCCTTGACTAGGTTGCTAAAGTTCAAGTCAGCACACTCAGAGTACTAGCAAACAATATAATGACCTAGTTTACATGTGCAATTAAAACTCCAACTGATCATGATGGTGAGGGCATATACATCAGATTCTGTTCTTTATTAGTGCCGTGAGTATTCTTAACTCTCCTGCAAGAATGACTCTTGGTGCTATAGCAAGTGAAGTAAAACAGAGTAACCAACTCCCAAGATGTGTTCTAGCTGTAACCTTGTATTGGGGGCATCAATTACTACATCACATGCAATGTGGGGCAAACACTCTCCGTTTAAATGGAGCGACAGTGGCCTCAGGCCACACTTCAGTTACCCAGCATATTGGATTTATTTTCTCTGAGCATTCACACAAGAACCCGTTAATATTCCAAATATTCTAAATTAGGTCTCCAAAGAATCTAACACTGTAATTTTTCCAATAGCCAAAGCTTGGGACAGTTATTTTTTGAAACTACAGCTAACATATTCCCCAGCCAGCAGGACTATTTACTGGCCATTGCCAGCTCTCGTACAGCCCATAGCATCAGGCACATGCTTCTCTGCTTTCCAGAAGAAAACTTCTGTGCAATCTGTCCCATGTTTGCAATTGGATATTAGTACTTTTAAAAAGAGAAGTAATCATAAATGTTATTTGCATATGTACATATTTTGCAGATTAACAATTCAGCAAACTAGCTTTTTTTTTTGCTTAAATATTTGAATAGAAACTGTCAACTCACAGAATCTGCTTCAAACAGTTAAGGGAGGCTTTAATGCAAAAAGTATGTCCTCGGCTGAACTGGTAGCAGCCACAGCCTATTGGCTGGAGGAAAATCATGCAAGCTTCAGAACTGATTTTCACCCCAAAATGGGATTCAAAAGTCTGCCAATTCTTAGGAATAATCAGTACTGAAACAGCATTTAAGCTATAAAAAACCTCCTAAAAGCTTTCTGAAGATATCTTGTTGTGTACTTTTTTCGTTCCCAATCATCTTCTATTTTAGTTCTGATTACATTCTCAGTTCTGTCACTAATATAGCATAAATGGCATTACTCATCCTCATGAGGCTGGTACCAGCAGTGTTGGGGGAGCTTCAGGGTTTGCAGAAGTACAAAGATCTTAAAGTGGATGTATGGGGGAAATATAGGGAGTTAGGTGACAACTTAAAAATCCTTAGCAAGATGGAGATGAAAACTGCTCATGTTAACTCTTACAAGTGGGAGAGAGAAATTTCCTAGTTAATACTGACAAGCTATTACTGAAATATCCTCAAGGATAGAGATGCAAGTTGCTGATGAAAGTCAAGGGATAAAGTAGCTTACAGCAGTGAGTTCAATCTTTTTTTCAAAGGTGCCAGGGATTGGTACCATATTTGTGCCCATTGGCTATAGTTTGTTCTCTCTCTCTCTCTCTCTCCCTCTCCCTCTCCCTCTCCCTCTCCCTCTCTCTCTGTTCCTAGAAACTCCCCGGGGACTTGGTTCAGGAATGGACACTTGTCTAGTATCACCAGCTCAAGTCCAGGACTGCCTTCTTTGTCTGAACCAGAAACTTATGCTAACCGGAGACTTTTGTCATTTGATTTCTGCATGCCATGAAAGGGGAGCAGACGTGTTTGAGTTTATGGGCAAGAAGATCATGTAGTAGGGGAGAGGTGCATCCAGCAAATAAGGCAAGCTGAAAAGCAAAAGAGGGGTTTGGTTATGGGCAGTGTGGAGGTGTTCCTTCTGCTAATGATCAGGAGACATTGGGCAATTGCAACTGGAAGAAGTGGCAGGAAAAGGGGAACAAATGGAAGATATGATCATCTTGACCTTAACCGTTCACAAAATTCAACAAAGGGGACAAAGGGATTGCACAATAAAAGCCTGATCCTGAATGTTCCCTATATCTCTCTGAGTGTCTATGTGAAGCACTGAGATGTTTTAGATCAGGAGTCCCAAACTAAAGCTCACAGGCTTGGTGCAGCCTTCCAAGGTCATTTACTCAGCCCCCACCCTAAACTTCAGACTTATGGTTGCCCTAAGTCTGAAATGACTTGACGGCACACAATAACAATCCCAATCAACTTGACTTTCTTATCAGCCAAAAGCAAACCCATACTTCCCATTAAAATATTGGTAAGTTTATGTTGGTTAAAATTGTTTTTCATTTTAAATACTGTATTGCTCTTTCATGTTGTTTTGCACTACAAATAGGCCATGATTGTATAGTGGTTAGCAACCTCGGTTCGTATCCGAGTCTTGGCACTTATATCTTATTTAGATATGTGCAATGTGCATTGGAAGGCATTTCTGGTTTTTCAAATTATAGTCCAGCCCTCCAAAGTCTAAGGCAGTGTTTCGCAACCTTTTTTGAGCCGCGGCACACTTTTTACATTTACAAAATCCTGGGGCACATCACCAACCAAAATGACATGAAATGACACTCTGTCATTTTACTAATTTATTTTTATTTGTTACGTTTCTATACCGCCCCTCTCAGCCCGAAGGCGACTCGGGATGGTTTACACAGGCAGTCTCTGCCCTCAATACAACACAACCGCAAGTCAACCCCCCAACAATTAAAAACATACAATTGCAGCTTCATGTTGAACTGTCATACTAACTGTCACCCTCCCCCCTCGTGATGCCGCTGCTTCCACCAAACCCCTCCCGTCCCTGCCCCCAGGAGGCCTGTCACCATCCCGCAGGGAGGGCTGCGCTGAGTGGCCGAAGTGCACACGGGCTCGGTTGAACAGGACAAATAGGAATTGAGCACACGGGGTGGCTCTGTGCCTTGGAACAAACTGCAGCGGAGGCTCGCAGCCGTCGCCACCCCCAGCTCTCCTTCCTGAAGGGGTTCAGCCCTCCCCCCCAGGAGTGCCTTCCCCCTGCGTCCCTTCGGCTTCCCTGCTGTCGCCTTGGGGCCAGATCAGGAAGGAACCAAGCTGGGCTGTGGAGCTGCGCATCCCGGCCTCTGCTCTCCTCTGCTCCTCAGCAAGCCCGGAGCCCAGCCAGGAGATGAGGGATTGCGCCCCTTCCCTGGTGCGGAGGCGCTAGAGGGCAGAAAGCCTCGCCTCAAGCCTCCGGGAGCGGGGCTGGTCCCGTGGACTCCTCCTCCCTCTCCTCCTCCTTGCTGCCGGAGGGGAGGAGGGCAGAAGAGTGCTCAGGAGCCAGGAAGCAGGAGGAGACACAGCCCGGCCAAGTAGCCCTTGGCGCGCAGAGGGAGGGAAGAAAGGAAGGGAAGGGGAGAGAGAGGAAGGAGGGAGGAAAGTTCTGGATGCCGAGGGCTCTCCCTGACTGCAGCCAGGCTGGCTAGCATTGCTGCTTCGGCCAGGAAAGCCTCATTTCTGCTGCCTGAAGTTTCCAACTAGTCTCTCTCTCTCTCTCTCTCTCTCTCTCTCTCTCTCTCAATCTCTCCACTGTAATTTCCCACGGCACACCTGATGATCGCTCACGGCACACTAGTGTGCCCTGGCACACTGGTTGGGAAACACTAGTCTAAGGGACCATTTGAGGACCCTTATTTTAGATGGTTCTCCGCTTTCCATAAACTATACCAATAAATTTTTTTTAAAGGGAAGCCTCATCAATTAGCCATTTGGTATCTTGCAAAGTAGGTAGAAATGTTTTAATAAAGACAGCGATACAACTTGTTTCCTGTGTAGCTTCCGCACCTGCTAAAACCACAAATGCAGAAGGAAAAAGCTAGCCTGACAAAGTTGAAGGTAATATCAAGTGTCAACTAAACTGTTTTTGTTGTGTTCTGTAGCTATGCAATGCTGCCAGCGTGCATAAAACATTTGTCTCAAACCGAAGAGGAAGAAATGCTTTTAAGTTTGCCTTTCTTATTTTCTGTCTATTTAGCTTCAGTCACTGAGCATAGAAAGTGAAATTTCCAAAGATCTTGGAAAAATTCCTTTCTTGCCAGAACAAAACTGGAATCCCAGTTCCTGGTGAGCCTTATGCCAATACATCTGTGCAAGATTTATATATTCCATTTCAAGTCCTACTGTGTCTGGACAATAACCAAAATGAGACCATATTCCCTTGTCATTATTTCTGTTTTGCATACATTTGAAGATTGAAAGAACAAGTCAAGCATTACCCACCACCTATTTGTCAACTACTTTGTAATTTTGTGTGTGTGTGTGTGTGTGTGTGTGTGTGTGTGTGTGTAGGAATGCAAAACATTTACTTAATTATATTGTAAATGAAATTAAAAAAAATTAGTGCTGAGACAGCAGATAAAGTAAGTAAGTAATAAACATGTATGAGAGTCAAAACGTGAACCAAAATTTTCAAATATTTGGTTCCATTGTCTAATTGCTTATGTGTAAGTTATATTGATTGTATTGTTTTATTATTTGCTGTTGTGTTGTTTATTATGAGTCATTGGGCTTGGCCTCATGTAAGCCGCCCTGAGCCCCCTAGGGGAGATGGTGGCAGGGTATAAATAAAGTTTTTTAATTATTTATTATTAATAGTACACAGAAACATCAACTTGAAAGGATAAAGCAAAGAATTTTTCAATGTGTCTATCTTCATTTACAATCCTCCTACTGATTTGCATAGGGTGGAAAATGAAATAAGAAATATAGTCATATAGAAAACTCAAGTGAACTGACAGCTGTCCCAAAACATACTGATAGGTTCCTAAAAGCAGGTTGAATAATTGCAGTTATGTTTATTGAAAAATCAGCTTAATGCCCTAAGTTGTTTAAAGTCTTTGCTCATGGTCAGAAACATGTAACCAGGGCTCTTTGGCTCGAATCCAACTAAAACAAGAAATAGGCCATGGAATTACCATGCTGGTTTCTGGAATGCCTTGGCAGGAAAGTTGCTCTACCTCACCCTGTGAGGAGAGTTTGAAGGAACTGTTTACATTCAGCCTAGAGAGCAGAAGACTGAAAGGAATCATACCAGGCAGCTACAAATGCCTGAACAGATGTCACAACGTGTGTATGATCTATTACACCAAGTAGCAGGACTAGAAGACTAGCTTTTGTCTGAACAATAACAGACAGCCAGAGCAGGTGGCCAAAAGAACCACTTTTCTAAATGGGTGGTAGAACCATCACTCGCTGGTCATGCTTTGGCTCTAGATTTCTAAGCCAAATACTGGAGGAGATCAGGTGTTTACTTGGATCACCTGATTATTCCCACCACAGAAAGGCAGCTCCTTTGTTTGTACCAGTACCTGGAAAAAAGGCAGTGTCACATTTTTGGGGGGATTTGAGATTTGTATGTCAATTTTCATCTTGATAACGTCACACTTTGGCAGATAGGGACTTTGCCTTCCCTATTAAACCAGCTTCACAAGTGCAGGTGGGCAATCAAAGCCATGAGAAGTATATCTTATTATGTCAATATGTACATGTGTGGTGGGAATCCAATAAATATCCCCATGCAGCTGACAAAATTAGGTGAGCAGACATAAATCAATACAGTGAATGGATCCACACAGCTGAAAAAACTCCTTGCCTCAAAGTGGCTTTAAACTGGGTAAAATTAATTAGCTTGCCTAGCGTCAGGATGTTTATTTTATCAAGAACAATTAACTGAATGGTCAAAATATAATTGTCACAACCATACTTGCTTCATTTCATTTTCTTCTGCACTCACTTTTTAAACAAGCTCGCCCCAAAGACATGTACTGTATAACAGGTGAGGCATTTGATCAAGGACACTCATGTCCACAAAAGCTAATTCTGTATTAAGTTTGTTAACTTTTTAGAGTGCCACAGAGCTTAAAATAACATTGTGTTTGCTTAAATAACAGCATAAATGATAATCAAAATACTTGATTAAACAGCAACAGAATCCAAATGTAAAAAGCAGCTTTTACAACTGGCATTTCTTATTTTTGAAATGATTAGGCAGATGAAATAAAAATAGAAAAGAACTATAAGCAAAACCAAAAACCAACATTGTGTAACAATGAAAATGTTACACAAGTGTGAGAGCTTTTGAGTTTTCATCAGACTATCAGAGTACAAAACTTAAATGATCAACAAGAATAAAAAAGCACATACAGAGGGAGACACAAACACATATATAGGTAAGCCAAAGTCCTGAGAGAGATTTAGACTGAGTGAAATAGAGAGAGGTTGATTTGGAAAACTCAAAAGCTGACATCCTTTTTATGACATTTTGGTTGACCTCTATAAAAGTGTCCATGAACTCTGATTTTTGCCCTTGATTAAGAATCTTGCAGCTTAATTGTATAAATATAAGAAACCTTTTTGATTAGGCAAAAGAGAACTCTACTCCACTTCCACTAGTGGCCAGTGAAATACCTCCCCAAAAGTCCTCCGAATAGGGCTCAAGGCCACATCCCTCTGTTGTTGGTACTTTCCAGAGCTAGGATTCCATGGTAGATGCCATTGAACCAGGAGGTCCCATAAGTCATCATGTCTGATTGCTGGCTGCAGACCTCATGAATTCAGTTAAAAACACTTTGTCACATTTACTACAAATGCTGCACATGGCTCCAAATGCAAAAGTGGTGCAATACATTAAACGTGATGGAGAGGTATATCAGAAGTAGTGGGGTACATCATGAAAACACCATGCTTCTTCTCAAAGAGAAAACAGATAGGCTTCCAAATACCATGTTTGTCCCAGCTCAGGACACATGCCTGAGCAGCTGGTAAGTCCCATTTCTGGTCCATGTTTAGGAGAGCTTTAAGGGAGATATCCAAGGTGCTGAACTATCTGGAGAGATGACTCCGTGCTTTGCATAACTCCTGCAAACTGTGAACTAAAACTTGGGATTTAGTGCCCCACTGTCATGGGACCCACTAGTTACCACTGGCACATGGTGCATAATTACCTGACTAGTGGTTGTTCACTGCTCCACTGTGTAGATTTGTTTAATTTGTGTTTGTATGAAAAGCAAATGCAATATGTTATTTATAAATAAGAAATGCCATGGTCTTAAAAGACTTCTTCCTGACTCCAGAGGGGGATATTTCATATCACAACAATCATCCAATAGAAGTTGATTGGGTAGCTGTTAACAGTTCACAACTCATGGCTGAACAAATCCAGATGAGCCACAAACTATTCCCTAACAGCACTCAAAGCTTTAGACATTACCACTGGTACTTATAAAAGTTCCCTCTTTTAAGTATCGCTAAGCTAACTAACTCACAACACACACACACACTAACATCCAAACATGTTTTTGTCATCTATTACAACTCTCTTCCTTATTGATTGTTATTTTATTACATTAAGATCACACTTTTCTCTTCAAAAAGGTTACTTAGATCTAAAAGCAAATTTATTTTTCAATTTAAACAAATGGGAACATAAAGATAGGATAAACTCAATTACTCATTTGAATAAGTTTCTTTCTTTTCTATTTAGCCTTAATTATTTTATACAGCATTTCAGGAAATGTTCAACTTTTCTATGTTCACTGGATTATGTGGATCTTACTGTCATCCTGTTATTTTAATCTTCAACATTAATTCCCTCATCACCCCTTCCCCTCTTCAAGAAGGCTTCTCTTAAATAGACAGTACAATCTCCTTGTTTTTTCCTCTTTGCTTCTGCCACAACACTCTTAACTCCCCCACTTCCTCTTCGTTAACTTCTCAGTTTTTCTCATCAAGCAACATTATTCAGTTCTATAACGTACTGCTCATAGTTGTCTTGCCTTCAAATGACTTTTGAATGCTGAAATGGAGCATTCAAAAATATTTTCCATTCAGCTTTGTGCTTCATATGGGACCCAAAGTGGAATTAGTCATCTGTAACCAAATGAGAAACATGCAGCCAAGAAACTAGCTGTTCGGCCTCTTCAAGTCAACGGGGAAACCAGGCTGCTAAACACTCACATCCATGGTCCTTGTTGCTGTTTTAGGGTTTAACATCTTAAGATGTGGAACAGCAGAGGTCACAATGCAAGATTTTATGGCTGGCCTCCACATTTGCGGGTTTGATTTTTTGGGTTTTTTATTATTCATGGATTTGATTAAAATGCTCTCTATATATCCCGTTCCTTCAGTGTGATTATGGCAGGCATGGGCAAACTTTTTGGCCCGCCCCATCCTTATGCTGCTCACCTATGCCAGGAGGAAAACAAGACATGTGATGACTGCCCCGATCCTCCTCTCCAGATCATCGGGCTGTCCTCTCGGCATTTTGCTTGGAGGAGGATGAGAAACGCCTAGGCCGAGAGCACTCTGGAGGGCTCTTAGCCACTGTGTGCCTTCCTCAGGCCGTCCTCTCCACATAAGGACAGGGCCACTCGCACTGTCCTTATGCTGGGAGGAGGGCGATAAATGTGGCGGCTGAGAGCACTCCAGAGGGCTATGTGCCTTCTTCCCCCATCCTTTCTGCATAAGGATGTGGTGGGCCACCGTGTCCTTATGCCGAGAGGACAGGGAAAATGAAGGTGAGCACCCAGGGGGCCACATCCAGTCCCCGAGCCTTAGTTTACCTGTACCTGCTCTATGGTTACCTTCCACTGGAGTTTCACCAAAGAGTCACACTGGAAGGGCTAGAGGTTCCTAGAGAAAACATCTATCTGAGAATCTCTAGGCCTCAGTACAGAAGTTGACCATACTGAGTTGTGCTGGAGGACAACTCCCCACATTTGCAAGGCCCCTGTGCCCCTAAAACCAGCAAATGTAGAAGGTTGACTATACATCTACAGAAGACTTGGTACCTATTAAGGATCTGTATATATTAGAATCATCTCCATTGTCCCTTGACAATGAACCAATGAACACTCACCTCCATTCCTTTGTCATCTCTACTTCCTTGCCAGTATTTACCAGGGCCATATTGTCCTTCCCTCTCGTTCCACATCCAGAAGCTGACTAGACTGGAAATTAACCTTTCATTCAAAACGGACAATTGGGCAGGATCTTCCACAACACCTGAGAGTTGAAGTCCAGTTTAGAAGATGGAGGACATATTGCAAGGTACACACCTGGTGTTTTGCCACCTCCTCATTGGATCTTGAGTTGTCTCATGCTGTCTAGAGACTGGCAAAGTCAAATATGACCCCTTCCTCTGGCTCTAAAGTTATATGACAATCCTATTTTCTCTTTTTCTTATCCTCTCTTCAGTTGCTGATTCTTCAGCATTAGCATGGGGCCAACTTCTTCTTGTTAACTTTAACTATCTGTCTCTTGCTTAATGTCTTTAGTCTTTTGGATTCCCTTCCCAACTCCATAGTCCCTGTTTCTGTGGGTTTTATCCAGAGCCTCCTCTCTCAAGATCCATTTTTTTGCCCGAATTCCTTTCTTTCTGTCCTCTTTAATCTTCAACCAGGTTCCCTTTTCGAAGGTTATTTCCTACTTTGCATAGTTGCTAATTCTCCCAGACCTTTAGCTTTTTTTACCTCTTGTGGAAAAGTTGCTCATTCCACTAAAGAACGGGGGAGGCTTTAACCTCATTCCAACTTATAGTATCTTCTTTCATCCTTGAAGTTAAGCTGACTTTTGCAAACTTTGTTCCCTGAGTACAGATCCCCAAGGAACTGTGAATGGCTATGCCAAAACACTAGCTGATTCAGCCAGTCTCAAAGACTTTACCACTACAAACATTGGGCAATAGAGATATTTTGTGTTCTCCCATCATAAAGTGAATATTTTGTATATCTACAGTATGTATAGTTTTTGGAATCTACTTACATTAACCATTCTTATATCCCTAACATGGAAGGGCAGTGGAGACCCAAAATTTTGGACTTAACAGGAAATGCTAGGTATTTGTTTCATTAAAGATAAATGTTTCCCCTTGACATTAAGTCTAGTGGAGTCTGACTCTGGGGGGTGATGCTCATCTCCATTTCGAAGCCAAAGAGCTGGTATTGTCTGTAGGTGCCTCCAAGGTCATGTGGCCAGCATGACCGCATGGAGCACCATTACCTTCCAGCCGAAGTGGTACCTATTGATCCACTCACATTTGCATGTTTTCGAACTGCTAGGTTGGCAGAAGCTGGGGCTAGCAACAGGAGCTCAGCCCATTCTGCAGATTCAAACCACTGACCTTTTGGTCAGCAAGATCAGCAGCTTAGCGGTTTAACTATATCAAAATTCAATGACAGACTGTATGATTTTATCTGTGTTCACAACCCTATAAAATCTAGTCATTGTGAGATGAGAAGGGAGAAGAACACCAGACGAGCCTTAATGTTAAGAATAAGCAAGTTCTAAAACAAACATTCCAAACCCAAAATATTTGTATTATACATGCCAACTGAAGAAGAAAGCCAGAGAGTCAAACTACATGATAAATTAAAAATGTATTATCCAGCTATGTGTGGTCTTTATTCTGTTCTAGGTTTCAGACTACATGACTTTAGGTTTGGATTTGTGATTTAGACCTCCTTCCATCCCACATTTGTTTTTTATTACCCCCTCAAGAGGGTTAGAAAGAAGTCCACTGTTAGCAATCCCCCCCTTTGACCTCGGTTCAAGGGGAGAAAGAGTTTTAAACTTTAAAATTACATGGTGTTAATGATACAAATGTTGGACTATGGCAGTGGTTCCCAAACGTTTTTGGCCTACTGCCCCCTTTCCAGAAAAAAAATTACTCACCGCTCCCTTAGAAATTAATTTTTTAAATTTTTTAATAGCAATTAAACAGAAATATATATGTATTAATATTTCTACCTTTTCCATACAATATAATACAGTTGTAAATTAGAAACATTGAAGTTTGAAATTATGAAACTATTTATTGAACTTAGAATAGAAAGGTAATACAAAAAAGTTAAAACATTCTAAATCATCTTAATGAGAAGGATGAACCTGGTATGCTGCTACCAATCTAATAATCCTCGGCTCTTTTTTCGTCAACAGTAATCTCAAATCATCGCGATTGACTATTTTGCAATCGGTTTCTTTTTTGGTTAATAAATTGTTTACCGCATTGAATCCATGTTCCACTAAATATGTTGAAGGACATTATTATTATTTTTATAAGACTCAACCAGTTGGAAGGGAACCCCAAAGGTATCATTATTATCATCCCTGGCTTGGCGAGAGGAGGAGGAGGGAGCAGGAGGAGGGAAGAAGAGAGAGAGAGAGACACACAGAGAGATGGATGGTAGCCTGTCACCTGGCTCACGCCACCGTCCCCACCACCCCCTTACAGGGGTTCAGTGCCCCCCAAATTCTCCTGAGCCTTCCAGTGCCCCCCTAGATCGCCCCACCGCCCATCAGGGTGTGATACTGCCCACTTTGGGAACCACTGGACTATGGCATCGAGACAACAGGGAATGAATCTCCACTCAGCCATGGAAACTCTGGCTGATCCCAGACAAGTCCAATTCTCTCAAACTTAGAAGAAGGCAATAGCAAACCAATTCTAAATAAGTCCTTTGTTTATGCTAGAATTTTATAAAAAGGTCACACATTGCTTCTCATTTTAAAGTCTGTCAATCCGATCCAATGCCAATACCTAGAAGCACTTTCCTTGTACTTCAGATATTTTGGTTTATTTATGTGTATCATGTTTCATCCTCTCTTTGAGTAGATCACATATGTGGTTCTCCATCCTCTTCTCCGTTTTGTTCATTCTGGGTAAACAAGGGCCACTTCCATCATTTTTTATAACACTAACCACTACACTAAGCTGGGTTCAGGTAAGTTTTCATAGCCCTGGAATTTAGGACAAATGTGAACCGAGTTCATAAACAGCAAAGTCCAAATAGCGATAAAACAGGTTCCCTGGGTCTCTCCGTGCTCTTTAAACTTGTTTTCTGTCAAACAGATTGTTTCCTCAAAGATCACGTGGCAAAATGCAATTGAAACTGTGGAGAGTTTGCAATATAGCAGGTGTATGGAGTTTAAGGCTCTGCTCATCAAAATGGTTGAAGGTGGTGGTATCCAGATCTCTCTCTTGCAACGCAAATGACAACAACAATAATAATTCATTTTTAACCCATCCTCTGTCCTTGAAGGGACTCAGGCTGGCTTCCAAAAACAAAGATGGCAAATATTCAATGCCGTATGCAATGACAAAATAAAACAGAAACAAAACAAACTGTTAAAAATAAGCAAACAAAAACAACCTTGACTAAAACATATAATCTATCGACCTCATAAATAACACAACAAACAATTAAAATCTGTATAAGAGTATAAAATATGAAAATGTAGCTCTCCAATAAGTTAAGGTATTATCATCCCTGGCAGCATTGTCAGATAAGGTAAAATCAATAATAAACTAGTCATCTTCCTCACAAAGGAAGAATGGCCTCATATACAACCCATGGCTTGCAGTAAGAGATACTGATGCCCTCATAGCTGTGTTTGGGATTGTACTCACATAGCACAACATTATATATGTTATCTTAGACATCCCATATCACTTAAAGGAGCTTTTACCACAATAAGTGGTCATGGGCTTGCTAGCTTCTTTTAATTTAGCTAATTACAAAAAAGTTCAATTTTAAAAATCTAATTTAAAAGTAAACTGTGCTACAGATTACCCCTAGTTTTATTATGAAGTATTAAAATCTTCATCTTTTTACAGGTGGGTAAGATGAACCAGCAGAGCTGTCCAATAGGCTTGTGCAAACTGCAATCCATTTCGGTGTCCCGGATTTTGGTGAGGGCCCTGATCCATTCTTTGGGAGCTTCCTGAATTCGGGAGAGCAGATATCTGTTTTCGCTTTGGCAGAACGAGCTTACTCTTAAAGCTGCTGAATCAACGGCAACCGGGCTCCCTCGTTCCCCTTCTGAAAGTTTACAATCATAAAATCTCCCCGCTGCTTCTTTATGGTTCTGAAATCTGGGGTGCAAATGATACTCCCTCCTGGATAAGGCCCAAGCTCAACATCTGAAGTGGTTTTTAGGGGTCGATAGAAGCTCCCCAGCAGCGGCAGTTAGGGGCGGAGTTGGGAATGTTCTCTATTAGCACACAATCTAAGATCAGAGCCTTTAACTACTGGCTCAAGGTCATGGAGATGGAGGCGTCTCGCCTCCCAAAATTATGTTTGCTGGAACAATCTAGCAGTTCTTATAAATCGGGGGCTGACCATTTGTTTGATTACATCAGAAGGTGTGGCATTCAGGTAATATTCCCAGTCCACCTATCTGGTCAAGAGCTAAGTAAGCACTTCAAAGAAGTGCGTCAACGAATTAATGACATTGCGGCCCAAACCGACATAGACTCTTTGGGTTCTACTGTTTCCCTGAGATGGTTGAGTGGTTTTAAGAAATCCTTCCAACTAACCACTTACTTACAGCAAGGAAGGTTACACCACCTAAGGAAAATTTTCACTAGAGCCAGGTTTGAGCAATTAGATTCAATGGTGAGATATGGGAGGTTCAAGAAAATTCCCTATGAAGAGCGTATCTGTATTTGTGGTGCCCCTGAGATCGAAGATCTAACTCATCTTCTGCTTTATTGTAAAATCTATCAAATAGAGAGAAAACAACTGCTAGAGATATTTCTCGTGGGAAAAAATCATTGGGACCCTCTAGCAAAAGTCTCACTTCTGCTGGCCGGCTCCAACAAGCTGATAACAGATGCTACTGCTCGTTTTCTCTGTAAAGCCATGAAACTAAGATCTGATTACATAGATGCAATTGGAATAAATTGTGTTGGAGATGAGGACCTGTGAATTGTTACCACCTCCCTTAGAATCCCTCCTGCTGGGCAAAACAGGGGTTTAATTGATGCAATGGTCTAGAATTCTCCTCAGATTGTTTTTAGAATAATTGCAATGTGTCTGTGTTCTGTTTGTATTTGATATGGCTTCTGGCTAATCAATAAAATTGTTGTTGTTGTTGTTGTTGTTGTTTTTGCTTTGGGGTGCCCTTCCTATCATTTTAGGCATTTAAGCTGTTTCTACTCTAGAGGAAAGGTGCTGCAGGTAGGCATGTGCGCTTTCTCTCCCAGACCTGCACCATGCCACACACTTTTTTCCAAGGCATTTAAAGGAGGCTTCTTACCTGTTTCTACTTTAGAGGAGAGACGATGCAGGCACAGTGTGCACACTTTCTCTCCTGGGCCTGCACCATGCCACACACTCTTTCCACTGGCATTTTAAGGAGGCTTCCAAGCTTCCAGGTAAGGAAGAGCAATGGCCTCTTGGAGCTATCCTCCATGGTTCCTTTAAAAACCCTTCTTTTTCCCTGGCATGCTTCAATCTCCTTTCTGCTTTGGGTTTAATGCTTCCTTACAGCTATTTCTAAAACTGGTAGAAGTTTTCAGGGAATGAGGGTTTCCTTTTTGTTTGCTGGGATTAATAAAAAGATTTAACTATGATGCCGAAAAGCAGGGGATTAGTCGAGATCGGCTTCTGCTTGCTTTCATGTCGGGTGGGTTTTTGTACCGGAGGCCCGTCCCCATTACATGCTCCTGAAGGTACCAAAGGTACCGAAGGAAAACAGATCTGCACACAAGTCTATTGGCCAACATGGTGTAATGGTGTGAAGAGTCTGGCCGATTAGGGTTCAAAACCCTTTGAGTCCCTCCCAACAAATCTTGCCAAAAAAATCCCATAACAGGTTAGGGCTGTCATTAGCTGAAATGGCTTGAAAGCACCCAAGAATAACAACCAACAAATAACCAAGCAGTCAACCAACTAACTTGCCATTCAGCTCATTCCTGCGCATAGAGTGGTGTGTTGATTTCTTTTTAGACAAATGCATCCACAGAAGATCTATGATGCTCCATCAGCAGTGTTATATGACAAATCATTGCACCCCAAAACTGTGACAAAGTAAAAGAACACAAATAATTGCTACAACAATACAGACCTGTGATGTCTTCAGCAGCAGCCACACTGTCGCTTCTGAAGTTCAGAACAGCTTTCTACTTGTTTCCTGTAAGAGCAGTATATGACATCACACTTCCGCACTGCCACTGCACCTAGGTTAAATAAAAAATGTTTAATGTTATTTTGCTTTTCGTGGAGGGTATTCATCCCTCTCCCTCTCCCTCTCCCCCTCCCTCTCTCTCTCTCCATCATGCCACCAACTAGATTTTACAAATTTGTGAGTTTGTCAAAGTTAAAGAGTTCACACAATGAGACACAATGTGGAGTGTATTTGGTCAGTCCATGGCCATACTAAAGCCCTGGGGCTAGAGGAGCCTGTTAATGTTTTGAAACCTTTTGATACCACACTGCTGACTCATGTAAACCATACTGTCGCCTCAGCTAGGTCTGAGCCACAAAGACAGGACCACACAAATATGAAAATGAACACACACAAAACACTTCCCTGGTATTAACTCCACCTTATCTTCAAAGTCACCCTGCAGCATAGACTGTACTTTTCCTCCAAATGCTAGTTTAGATAGCCATTTTCTTGTTTCGCCTTCACATGGGAATCCAGCAATTGCACCACTGTGCATTACATCAAGCAATATCTATCTACTGTGGTCTGAACCACCGGAAGTTTTGAAAGACATCAGTGCATTAGGAAGAACTAGAGGAGTTTTCAAAACAGGGTCACTTCTATGAGAAGGCTGAGCATGGTGAATTATGGTTCAAGGGTGATAAGAGTAGTCCTTGCTACTTAGAAAGATGAGTACAAGCCCAAATAAAGCCCAGCTCTGAAAGCACCTGGAAACAGAAGCAAATGAGATTTCCCTCTATATGAGCACAGTTATGTTTCTCATTCATACAAACATGCCACCTCTGATCTGGCAAAATGTGCATGTAACACTATTCTAAAGCTGAAATCCTCTGCACACAATAATGGGACTTATTTTGAGAATAAATGCAGTAAGTAAGGTTGTGTTATAAAATCTCATGTCAGATGGAGAAAATATACCATGTAGCATGTCATTGCAAGAGGGCCAAACCCGCATCAAGAGTAGTTGACAAAGCTGGAAGGGACATGTGAAGATCCAAAAACCTATGCTATTAATTTTGCATTAACAAATTAATTTCTATTAATGTGTAAACCACATTCAAAACTGTAAAAAAATACTCAATTCTTTCTCTTTTTTTTGTACCCATTCTATGAGTACATTCTAATTTTTTTTGTACCCATTCTATGAGGAGCCCCTCATAGAATGGGATAATGGGTTAAACTCTTGTGCCAGCAGGACTGAAGACAGACAGGTCAGAGATTCGAGTCCGGGGACAGCATGGATGAGCTCCCTCTGTCAGCTCTAGCTCCTCATGTGGGGACAGGAGAGAAGCCTCCCACAAGGATGGTTAAAACATCAACACATCCGGGTGTCCTCTGGGCAATGTCCTTGTAGACAGCCAATTCTCACACCAGAAGCAACTTGCAGTTTCTCAAGTCACTCCTGACACAAGAAAAAAACCATTCTATGCAGCTGCAGTCTCAGCATGTTTTCAGATAGATAGTGCTGGCATTAGTGGGGTGTAGGGAAGGTGCTTACCACACCAGATGACACCATTAGATGATACCAAAATAAGTATAACATTTTTGTGTAGTGTTTCAGCAGAATTTATTTTATTTTTTCCAAAAATATCCCTGTAGTTAGAAATAACTATAATAAACATTTTTTCGAAAACCCAGTTTACATTAACTATATCAATATACCAACAAGGCTAAAATTCTATGCTGATTTACCTTTTTGAACCTTCTAGTGTGCAAACGCCATCATCAGTACTGTCTTTATTAGCCAGTTAAAACATCACTCTAAAATAATGTACATTTGGTTTTTTTTGCTTGTGCTGGGCTTTTGTATAGTTGTTGATTTCATCGGTTTTCTGGTATATAAACTACACAATTGTGGTATGGTCAGGTACAGAAGCAGGTCCATCTTGAGCTGGGTTACCGTTTTAAGGTAATGTTGAAGGGGTTTTATACAGAGCAAGAGTTAATTGCTTATATAGAACATGTGATTTTAAATATGTTTTTTAAACTTTTGTATTGTATGTTTTGAGGTGTAAGCTGCCTTGGGTCCACTGCAGAGAAAGATGGGATAAAAATATTGTAAATAAACAAATAAATGAATAAAAATGGTGACAACACTGTGAGTTACGGCATTGGGTGACACCAACCATAGCGATGCCACTTCAGATAGGAGATTCTTCAAACACATTAAACATTTTTGAGTGAAAAGAAAGCACAAAGTCACCAATGGCAAAAAGAAAAAGGGAGAATTATGTCTAGAAACTTGAAATTCTGTGACTCAGATGGGCTACACAAAAAAGCCTTTTCTGGAAGTACTCCCATGCCCGACTGCAAAAATCTTAGCTATATTCATGATGTCATGGCTATTCTAATGAGACACAAAGTTGGGGTGTGTTTTTTTTAAAACAAGAGGAGTGTAGCAGATGCTGCCACAGAAGTGCCTGGACACACCATTCAAAATAAGCCCCAGGAGCATGGCTTTGCCTGTCAATAGCCCCTAGTGGCTTCATTGCGGGGAGGTGGCAGACCAGCAATGGAGATCACACTACCGCACTGGTTCCCAACCTTTTTTGACCAGGAGCCACTTGACTAAGGACAATTTGACCAGGAACCACTTTGAGCAGGGACTATTTTGACCAGGGACCACTCTCTAACATTACGAATCTGGTTTTGGTCAACTTTAGATTCAGTTTGGTTATTTGGGGTGCTGATTCAGAAAATTGCATTGGATAGACCACAACAGCTCTAGTTTTTGATACAGAACATGTGGCATCCAGTAGTCACCACCTCCTTGCCCAAAGAAAACCATATTTAATAAGCCTCGGCACTATGTAAGAGGGTTTTGTGAGACCAGTCGCTCTTGATGCAATGGTGTAGTAACGGTGAGGCCATGGACCATATTTTAGTTCTTACTGGTAGTCCATGGACCACAGGTTGGGAACCACTGCACTACTGTGTCAATTCCATGCAATTAAGTCCTAAGGTTTTAATCAGGGTTGCCCCGAGACACTTTGTTGCCTGAGGGAAAGCAGTAAATGCCACTATCCAGTCACACAAGTTGAATGCGTAAAATTCAGAGCTAGCCAAGTTATTTGGCTAGGTACATGAGGCAGCCAACCTCATAAACACACCTCTCCATTCTTGACTGTGAATACAATAACAAAAGTAAAGAAATAGCAATTTTGCTTCATTTAACACCTCCAAACTGTTGCCTGAGGCAGTCGTTTCACTCTATCTAATATTAGAAGCAACTTATGACTTTTGACAAAACTTGCAGTGTTGGGTTGTTTCCTCCTTGCTCTTTAGGTAATTATTGAAGTCATTATTTTCCCCACACCAGGACCTGTTTGTGTTATGAAAAATACAGAGGGGACAAGGTTGTGTAATCTGCATTTACATGTCTGGACACAGATCCTTAGTGGACAGTTTTGCCAAAAGCTGAGAATGCAAATTGACATTTATATTGGAATGATTTTATTTCTGCATATGCAGTTAAAGTGATCTCTTTCAGTCAGCAAGTAAAAGCTTTCTGTGGTAGACCCCCCAAGGGTGAAAGAAACTGAAGGGAAGTTGAAGAGTTCAGGAAGTTGCTTGATGTTTGCTCAAGAGACACTGCCCCATTGTTTTTGCATTCAACTTAAAACTGTTCAAATTCTGAAAGACGAGAGAAGAAAATGTCAGGCTTTGTGGACAGTGGGAAGTCTCATATGCAGAGAAGTCAAGAGATGGAGTTGCAGGGGCTCAGGTACAGCATCTACAAGAATTACAATGCAACAGCAGATGGGGAGGAAGGATTGACAAATACACCTGGCTCATATATAAAAAGGAGGAAGGAAGGAGGAAGACATGTGGTAGCACCTTTAGTTTTTTTTTTTTTTGCAGCCCTCCAGATTGTCAAACTATCAACCCCAGCTGGTATAACAATGCAATTCAATGCAATTCAAGATTCAAATTCAGTTGCCCATAGAGTTGTGTTGGAAGAATTACAGATTTCTAGAGATGTCTTCTCTTGTGTAAAAAAGAGAAATTTTAAAATGTGTGGTTCTTCCACTTTCACAGGGTTTTCTGTACTCTGAATCCAAGTGAATATGGAGGGCTGATTGCAATTATTTGACAAAAACCCATGGCGGTGGAGGGTGGGTGAGCAGTTAAATTGCAATTTCCATGCTGTTATTATGTTCCAGCAGCAACCTAAACTTTTATTCCCATGCATCTTGATAATTGGGTGTGTGAGAAACTATTATTGCTTCTTGTTCTGAAGGGCCTGTAAGTGTGCATGTGGTCATGTATGCCTTCACATTGCCTGTTGACTTATGGCAACCCCATGAATTTCACAGGGTGCTTCTGAGGCAAGGAATACCATCTAACATGTCACAGATGAAAAATAGGGTGTGTAACATCAGAGTCAAGCAACAACAGAATTTAGTCAGGATGGCAAAAGCTCTTTATGGGGATGGATAGACGAGTTAGGAGAGGTTGTATCAGCTTGCTTTTGCCTGAGAGAAGAGCAATAGCCCACCCCTCTTCTCTCCCCTTTGTTGAATTAACTGACTACAAACTACTTTTGCACTTTGAACTCAGATTGCAGCATTGGAAGTAGGGCAAAGGGGCAATTCGGAGGAGAGAAACTGAAACGTCATAAAAGCAGCTTAAAGAGTGTGACAGCAAAGGCTTAGAACATTGTCTCACAAGTTTGGCTAAGTGGAATTTCAGCAGGAATATTGCATCCTATTTGGCCCAAATTGTAATAAACCTCTGTAGCTTTGCTTTCATCCTGGAGTGACTTGTACTCTGTCCTGGCTGATCTGGTTTAGCAAAGGCTCACCAAGCACAACCTCTCTATCCATGGTCCATTCAAAATATGTACAGTGAGACATTAAGCTGGTGTGATAAAGTCCCTTCAGCAGGATCATCCCTGCCAAATTGGAACTTTTGGAGGGTATGAGAGCCCTGAAATGAGCTACATAGGATGTGGTGGAGTTACACAGGATGTGGGGGAACTTCTCTTTGGAAAAGTAAGAGAGGGAATAATGCAAAAAGATGGGGGCGGGGGGCAGAGAGAGGCCAAAAAGCATAAAGACTGGGGTGTATGCTCTCCTTAGTAAACTATTCAATCTTCTTTTACTAGCAATAGAAAAATAGTAGGCCCATTCAAATCCAAACAGGCTTGGATTGTCAAGTCTATATGAGTGCACTCAATGTGGAGTGGGTGAAAAGTGGACAGATACACTTGCGCACAAGGTCTGATATGTACCACTGTTCCTTTGGAGAAATATGACTCATTTTGTACAGCACAGGATTCTGCCAAAGACCATCTTGTCCTTATGTCACCAGCCAGATGACATTAGTAATACTGCAGACCCTAGAAGCTGAGAAGGCTTTTAATTCTAAATAGGCCTATTTGTTTAAATCACATCAGTCTAAGCTAGGCACAGGCAAACTTTTCAACCTGGGCTGGAGCGGGGTGGACGAGCTAGGAGGGAAGGGGTTCTCCCTGCCCTTTCCTCCCCTTCCTCTTCCCTTTTGGAGGCTGAAAGTGAAGGAAAGGTGGGAAATGTTTGGACCCCTTGGTCAGGATGAGATGGTGGATGGGAGAGAAAACGTGTCTCCATGAGACCCCATATTGCCTAGTCCTGATATAGAATCCTAGAGTTGGAAGAGACCCCCAAGGGCCATCCAGTCCAACCCCCTGCCATGCAAGAAGGCACAATCAAAGCATTGCAAATAGACAGCTTATGCAGAAAAACCTCCAGAGAAGGAGACTCCACCACACTCCCAGGCAGCCTATGCCACTGCCCAACAGCTCTTACTCTCAGGAAGTTCTTCCTAATCTTTTCAGACAAATCTCTTTCTCTGCCATTTGAAACCATTCCTCCCTTGTGCCCTGGTCTCTAGAGCAGCAGAAAGCCAGTCTCCCCCCTCCCTCCTCCTCCTCAATGGGACACCCTTTTAAATCGTGATACATGGTTCTTATATTACCTCTCTACTATAATTATAATAATACTTTATTTATAACATTCCCTATCTCCCTGAAGGGACTATACCTTCTCTTCTCCCAGCTAAAAATCCCCCAGGAGGAAAGAGGAAGGAAAAAAGAGAAGGAGGGAGGGAGGGAGGGAGGGAGAATGAAGGAAGGAAGGAAGGAGGAAGGACCAAGGGGAAGGAAGGAAGGAAGGAAGGAAGGAAAAGGAAGGAAGGAAGGAAGGAGGAGAAAGAGAGAGAGGGAAGGAGGGAGAAAGGAAAGAGATACGCAAGGAAGGAAGGGAATGGAAAGAGGGAGGGGAAGAAGGGAGAAGGAAGGAAAGATCAAAGGGAAGGAAGGAAGGAAGGAGAAGGAGAGAGAGAGAAGGAGGGAGGAAAGAAAGAGGGAAGGCAGGATAGGATGGTGTGAGAGAGGAGAGCTTGAGAAATGAGCCCAAGGGGCCACATCCGGCCCCCGTGCCTGGGTTTAGCCATACCTGGTCTAAGCCATACTAGCAGCTAACATATGAAGCTGCTTTATGCAGATAGACTAACCAACCACTGCATGCTTTAAACAACAGTATCCACATTATCAAGCTCACTGAATGCAAATAGTCTCTATGAGATTTTTCTGGTTAACAATCCGTCCTTTGGGCTAATAATAGTTCCTATCACTGAGTTAGAAAGTGCTAGCACATGTGCTATCATTAGACAATGATAAGAAGGTTCTTCACTGTCATGGAAAAAACCCTAAGATGAGGATGTTGGCAGTTAAAACGGAATCATGATTCTAGGGTCCCGGTAGTAAGCCTGCTACTGTAATCCATTGTTTGCACCCAAATGAAATGTCGTGGTCGCATTTTGTCTTCTCTTCAAAACACATCTGTTCTTATATACGTTAAGTATCCTTTATCCAAAATGTTATGGAGCCCCCGGTGGCGCAGTGGGTTCAACCCCTGTGCTAGCAGGACTGAAGACCGACAGGTCACAGGTTCTCATCCGGGGAGAGTGCAGATGAGCTCCCTCTGTCAGCTGCAGCTCCCCATGCGGGGAAATGAGAGAAGCCACCCACAAGGATGATAAACCATCAAAACTTATGGGCATCCCCTGGGCAACGTCCTTGCAGATGGCCTATTCTCTCACACCAGAAGCAAGTTGCTCCTGACATTACAAAAAAAATGCAAAATGTTTGGGACCAGAAGTGCTTGGGATTTTTTTTCTTTTTGGATTTTGGAATAGCTGTATTTGAATGTACATACATACATGATTAGATATAATGGAGACAGGACCCAAATCCAAACATGAAATTCATATATGTTTCATATATACCCTAAACACATAACTTGAAGGCAATTTTATACATATTTCTTTTTTAAGGGCATGAAACAAAGTTCCAGAATTCCAAATGAGGGGTGCTCAACCTGTACTTTAAAATACATAAAAACAAGGTCATTGACAACGACCCAACCACAAAACAGATGTCAGAATAGCAAACTTTGTGTACAGATTTCAAATCCCAAGAGAAAACTAAGCTGAGGAAGGATTTTTAAAAAAGGCAACACACATTTTGAGGTACAAAAACATGTGTTGTATCACAAAACTTGGGCCTTTCCTGTTACCACCCTTTAAGATCCCTGCGGCTGTTTTGATCACCTTTTGTTAATTATCAGCACCTTAGCTTGCTGCAAATTAATGAGCAAAGGATGTTAGTTATACAGGGTGAACTAGAGCATGAGTTATATAGGCCAAGTCTCCCGTTGGTAGGAGTATTTAATGCACATCAAGAGGAACAGCTTCACAATGTTTAAAATGAACTTGTGTCTCTGGTGAACAAAAACTTAAGGCTTTATGGACCAAATGATCACATCTAGGCCTCAGTCAGAAAGCAGCCATTTTGCTGAAGAACATCCCCCCCCCCCCCTGAAAGTTTTGTTCTGTTTTCTAAGGACTTTAAAAAGAAACTTACTGGGGGGAAAACACTTTCCTTGATTTTTGTTTTGTTTCCTTGCTTGCTTATTTATTTATGCTGGAGTATGACTCTGGAGATCAGGGTTCGCATTTCCATGGAAATGAACTGTGTCACCTTGGACCAGTCACAACCTCTCAGCCTCTGAAGAAGGTTCAGAAACCACGATAGGCTTGTTGTAGGGCCTAACCTTTTTTTGACCAGGGACCACTTTGACCGGGGACCTCTCCCCAACATTAGTACCCAAAAGGGTTACAAATCAGTTTTTGGTAAACTTTAGATTCAGTTTGGTTATTTGGGGTGCTGATTCAGGAAATTGCATTGGATAGACCACATCAGGTCTACTTTCTGATACAAAACACATGCCATCCAGTAGTCGCCATCTGCTTGCCCACAGAAAACCATATTTAATGAACCTTGGCACTATAAGAGGGTTTTGTGAGACCAGTCGCTCTCATTGCTACAGTGTAGTAATGGTGAGGTCGCGGACCCCATTTTAGTTCCTGCAAACCAGTGGTGGTCCATGAACCACAGGTTGGGAACCATTACTGTAAGGTCACCATACATCAAAAACTACCTGAAAGCACACAACAACAAGAAAAATCCTCCTCAGATTTCTAAGCCTTCAGTATGAAAACAACAAAAACTGTATGATCCAGTACATCAAGAAAGATGAAGCAACGTGAAATGTTTGGAGATAAGTGAATCCATTCTATATCCATAGGTAAGGGAGTGAATTTAGCAGAGGAGCAAAACAAATCAAGAAATTATGTAGCCTTAGCCTCAACTTTTTCTCAGCAAAGTGGGTATAATAAGAAAATAGCTTGTTCTCAAGCACTCCTCCCCCTTTTATGAAAATATTAGTTATTAGCATTATTTTTCCAAAAAAAATTCCCTGACACATACAGGCTGGCTGGGTTTTCAATCAGTGAGTAGGAATGAGCCCTTGAAAATGGGCCAAGATTAAAGGACAGAATGCCAGATGGTTGCTTCCAATTTCAAGTGAATTAGCATTAGGATTTTTGGAATCTGCCCTACAATGTTGTCTTGAGTACTGAAGCTCTGTTTGCCTGTCAGTCAGTAAGTATCAAAGTATTTTGATGTAAGGGGGTGGGGGTAGGACCAAGACACTTACGGCAGAAGGAAAGAACCCAAGATCAAGTTAGCATTGGATGCAGAGCCATCTGGAGACCTTTGGCCAGTGGAAATTCTTGCTCATGTTATTATTCAAAGCTAAACCACCTCAAGACGCATGTTTAGAGGATTTTAAAATACTGTAAACCAACAACTCTATTTGTGAACACTAGACATTCCTGAACTATAGTCTTATTTTTTAAGACTAGTAACAACTTATCAAACAAAATAAAATTCATGTTTCATTTTGATTCAATATGTCCCAGTGGAATCCTACTATGACTATAATTTGGCCTGGGATGAACCTATAGCCAAGTTATACTGTCATCCAATTCTGCCAAGAAATGAAGTAATTATTGTTTTTTTTCTTTTTAAAAGAAATAAAAACTTGAATATAGCATTAAAAACATTCAACTATTTTTCTGCCTGCCTTTGGTAGGCTTGCTTCTTTCCACAGGAATTACTACACCAACAAATGTATTATGTTCTGACTAACAGGGGAAAAGCTATATTCTCCCTGCTCTGCCCCCGAGATAAGGGGAGACACAATGATTTGTGCACTGATAACTTTATCATATCAGCCTGTTGTCTTGTAACAATAGCATTGATTAAGTAAATGAAAGCATATCAATATGGAAACAATCACTATGACACTTCTCTGCAATTGCACTATGGTGCCTCTTTAGTGCTGCACGTTCCCGCGATAGCTCTTGCACACCACCTCACTAAACCTACAGTACCTTCCTGCCTTTGTATGTCTTTCCCAGTGCAAGCACATCTTTTGATTTTTTTAAAAAATTAACTGCTGTTTCAGTTGCACAATTACAGTAAAACGATAACTTTAAAAAAGAAAATAAATAAATAAATAGAAAAGAAAAGAAAGTGGTAATCTTACCCTGTTTAGGAATAACAAGGGGGAAATCACACCCACTCATGCCATATGACTGCTGGAATATCAGAACTGCAGCAGAAGGGACAGATCAAACCAGAGGAAGTCATGGAACAGGAATGATACTGAGAGCCATTGATGAGGTTTTCCATCAGTTAAAAGATTGCTACACTAATGATTAAAATGCAGTTGGACAACAAGGATGATATGATGACATGTGATAAGGTATAAGCCAAAGACATTGCTATGGAGCCCTCAGTGGTGCAGTGGGTTAAAGCGCTGAGCTGCTGAAATTGCTGACCAAAAGGTCACAGGTTCGAATCCGGGGAGCGCCGTGAGCTCTCGCTGTTAGCCCCAGCTTCTGCTAACCTAGCAGTTCGAAAACATGCAAATGTGAGTAGATCAATAGGTAGTGCCCCGGCAGAAAGGTAACGGCGCTCCATGCAGTCATGCCGGCCCCATGACCTTGCAGGTATCTACGGACAACGCCGACTCTTTGGTGTTTTCCGTAGACAGTTTCAAACAAATCCCAACTGGCTGGCCTATTTTCTGTAATACCATTGTTTTGTATTTGGGTTTGAAATTAACCTTGCAGTCAGAGTACCATCTAAATCTTATATCTCTGCTAAGAAGAAAATTCTATTTATTTTAATTTAATTTTTTTAAATTTAAAACGTTTATATCCTGACCTTCTCACCTCCGAAGAGGGACTCAGACTCTCTTCGGCCTTACAGCAAGAATTCAATGCAATTGATATAAATCAAAACATAATACAACAATACAAAGTTAAAATACATATTAATTTATCTTAAATAAATTTACTTCTAGATTTTCAGCCTAAATACTATGAACTCTGAGAAATCTGGGGGCTTTTTTGCCAGCAAAGATAAGAATGTCTTCAGGATTTGTTGGGGGGGTTGGGGTGTGTGTGTTGTTTTTTGGTTTTTTGATTGGAAGAAATGAGGCTGGATGCAAGCCCAACTGAACTCATTGGAATTTACTTCAGGTTGAAAGACATGATAGCCAGAGACATGTTGGAGTCAAACCTTTCAGCCTACCTCACCATACACTTTTGCAAGAGCCCAGTACAAGCCATGATATAAAAAGATCTCCAGTTTGTACCATTTTGAATCAGGCATGTTCTCAATGAAGCATTATTGTAAACAACCACTTTCTAGTGCTGGAATGCTAATCCTATGAAGGTCTGCCAAAGCTGGAGAGGCTGATCCACAGAGGAAATGCAAAAAGTTTTTTAATTAGATAAGCATGGACTTACTTTCATGACACCAGTATGCAAGGCTATTTTAGATCCTTTAAACTCCTACTGATTCTGATTAAAAAGTTGGTTATGGGCCATGACCCCCTTCCAAGTCCAAAGTCAATGAGGGGAAAACAGCCCCTCTTACTTTACCCAGTCTCAGGTCAAAAGAGATTCCTTTAAGGCTGAGAAAACCGAGAGAAAACGTCCTGGGAATCTGAAGCGTTCTATTTAAAGGCCTACAGTTGAGCAAGGGCTCATGTGATATTGCCAAGGCTCAACACTGCTATCATTGTACACAGGAAGAACCCAGTAAACAACCATTGGTCAGAGAAAGCGCTGCAGGATTACAACACTTTGAAGCCTTGCCTGAGAGAATGCAGGCTACTAATCCAAATGCAGAGCTCATTTGCTCAGAAGCATGGTCTTTTGGGTCCACATTCAAAGCCCTCACATTCAAAGAAGTCACTCTGACCAAATGGACAGAATTTGAAAAGCCCATTATATGTTCACCTTAGGTTGCCACAAGTTGGAAACAACTTGAGGGCACACAGGCCCAGATTAACATTTTTTGCGCCCTAGGCCACAGTTTGAAATTACGCCCCCTTTAAGCCAACCTCCTGCCACCTCCAAGGTCTCCATTCCCACCGGCTGGAAAGCTCCACTGTGGTCTGAAGGTCTCCTCGGGAGTCAAGAGGCTTGGGGAGAGCGCAGTGGGTGCAAACTTGCTCCAAAGGCGCGCATGACAGAGAGAGAGAGCACGCGAGAGAGAGGGGGGGAGGGAGGGGGGACAGAGCAGAGACTTTGCCAGAAGAAGGAGCGAGGAGGGCATGAGAAAGGGGGAAAGAGGGGCGCAGACCCCTCGGCTTGCGCCCCTAGGCCATGGCCTCGTTGGCCTTATGGGTAATCCGGGCATGAGGGCACACAACAACAAACATCATATTGGTGGGAAAGATTGGTTACACTAGTGTTCATTCTAGAAAAACATACATCACCTTATGCCCTTATGTGCAATCTTATATACCAGTGGTTCTCAACCTTCCTAATGCCGCAACCCTGTAATACAGTTCCTCATGTTGTGGTGACCCCCCAATCATAAAATTCGTTTCATTGATACTTCATAAGTGTAATTTTGCTACTGTTCTGAATCATCATGTAAATATCTGATATGCATGTTGTATTTTCATTCACTGGAGCAAATTTGGCACAAACCCCTGATACGCCCAAATTTGAATATTGGTGGGGTTGGGGACGGGGGTTGATTTTGTCATTTGGGAGTTGTAGTTGCTGGGATTTATAGTTAACTTACAATCAAAGAGCTTTCCAAACTCCACCAACGATAGAATTGAACCAACCTTGGCACGTAGAACTCCCATAACCAACAGAAAATACTGGAAGGGTTTGGTGGGCATTGATCTTGAGTGTTGGAGTTGTAGTTCACCTACATCCAGAGAGCACTGTGGACCAACAATGATGGATCTGGACCAAATTTGGCACGGATACTCAATATGCCCAAATGTGAACACTGGTGAAGTTTGGGGAAAATAGACCTTTAAATTTTAGGAATTATAGTTGCTGGGATTTATAGTTCACCTAGAAACAAAGAGCCCCTCTGAACCCCACCAACGATTGAATTGGGCCAAACTTCCCACACAGAACCCCCATGATCAATAGAAAATACTGGAGGGATTTGGAAGGAATTGACAATGATTTAGGGAAGAGCACGTCTGCTCTCCCCCTCCTCACTTGGAGTCTCAGAAACAGCCATCCCTTTGGCTGAGAGGCCGGACACTCACAGCAGGAGGAAGTCTTTTGGTGGGAGGATTGGTCGTCTGTTTCCAAAAAGACAACAAGAGAAGGACAAGCAGAGAGATCTTCAGCCTTCTCTGCCAAAGGGGGTTCCTAAGACCATCAGAAATATGTGTTCTCTGATGGTCTTTGGTGACACCTCTGAAATCCCCTTCACAACCCCCCAGTTTGGGAAATACCATTTGCAAGGGGTTGGGGTGTAAATAAATTAGAAAATCAAATAAATATTATTGCCAGAGCTCATGTGATCCAGTACATCCAGGTTTCTTCTTCTTTTTTTGCCAAAGAGTTGGTCAGAATATTGCTTGCAAATTTTGCTTCCCACAGTGTAAAAGTCCTTTGTAGTTTGATTTAATCATCGCTAATTGCTTGGCACTGAAATAGTGTTTTCCAGGAAACAAAATATACCAAATGAGTACTTATTGTAAACATAAAACTTATTGTATCTGAGACATGCTAAGAAGAGAAAGACAGACAGACAGAAAAAGGAAATGGTCTTAGAAAATTTCAATGGAAACATGAGGTTATCAGCTCATGGTCAGTTGTGTGTATACTGATCAAATAATGGCTTTTGGAAAATTAAACCTTTGGAACCACAACACCAGTCAAAACAAAACAAAATCTGTAAAATCTGTAAAACTTCTGAGTTAATTAGAAAGGAACTTACCTATTTATGCAAACTTGCCATTTTAGTAGCCACACAACCACTGTTCCAAGTCTGCACCTTGCTTTTTTCATGGGAATTAAAATGCAAAGATCAGCAGGCTTTAAAGTCAATCCAGCAAAATGGACCAAAACATCCCAAAGAGAAAAGCAGAAAGTAAGTCTGAGCAGAACTAGGAAAAGTAACTTTTTGAACTGCAAATGCCCAAAAGAACTGTGATCATGGGGCATCCTGGCTAAGGGATGATAGATGAAGTATTCGGTCACTAGGTCTATTGTCACAACTCCTTATAGTGTTAAGGGCAGATAATAACTGTAGTTTTCTTCCTCCACTGCGATACAGTATGGGATCAGAAGGGGATTTCCAGCTATGTTTCATGCTATTTTTTTATGTTTAACTGGCATGACTGTTTTAAATTATTATAATTAGTTTTCACCTCAACTGGCATTGGAAAGAAAATCCAGATACTGTATATTCAAAATGAAAGAAAAAAGATCACTATTTTGAGCTATCAAAAAGAGATTTTTGTAAGAAGACCAGCCTTTGGTTCTGTGGGTCATTCTCTTTCTTTTTGGTGTCTTGCCACTCTCTCAAAGGACCTAAATATCCTAAAGCCACCTGACCTAATCTGATCTTGTAAACTAAGAGATCAGCCTCTGTGATATCAGTAATGTGTTGCACGGGGTGCGAACCACACTGGGTGACCACCCCCCAGAGTCTGACATGACTAGACTTAATGTCAAGGGGAAACTTTAACCTTCAGAAGACAAGGGCATTGCTCTCTTGCAGAACACACATAGAGCATGCCTAAGAGAACAAGCTTACATGTGAGTAAGCCAGGGGAAGCCTAAGGCATTTTGCTGCTGGAAGTAAAGGACAAGGTGGCATCCTTCCCAATATTCATAGACAAAATCCAGCCACACTGGCAACAGATAGGGCTGGAATTTAATGTCGGTGTTGGCATGCCAGTTTTCAGTTCACTTGAGGGCAGAAGGGCAGCTTAGCAGGATATGGCACAGGCTACTCTGTCCCCCAGCACCTTGCAGCTACTTCCTGCTCCACAATAACTGTTGACAGATATCTAATTTGTCTAATGATAGGGCTGGAATGGGTAAAAGCACCACACCATGAGGTTTGCTTCCCAGTAAACACTGAAATGATTGTACTGTACAGTCACATCTTGGATGGAGGCAACCACCGCCATTTTTGTGGCACCCGCAGTCATGAACTAAGCAAATGGTGCTGCTGCCATCACTGTCAAAAGGAACACATAGATGAACTTTGGCACCAAAGTAAAAACAGGACCTTTTCCTCCTTCCTCTTCCTTATCAATACATTAGTCTAAGGTATGAGAGGCTGCTCTGGCATCTTCTTGTACCATAGAGAGCCACTAACATTGCTACCAAAAGGCCAGTAGCCACGCAGCCTGTCAGATCTCATACATTTCAGGTAAAGGGTTTAAATACACTAATGGTACCTGATCCCATGGGTTAAACCTTTGCGCCAGCAGGACTGAAGACCGACAGGTTGGAGGTTCTTCAAATCCGTGGAGAATGCGAATGAGCTCCCTCTGTCATATCCAGCTCCCTATTGCGAGGACATGAGAGAAGCCTTCCACATGGATGAAAAAACATCAAAACATTTGGGCGTCCCCTGGACAACGCCCTTGCAGACGGACAATTCTCTCACACTAGGAAGCAACTTGCAATCTCTCAAGTCGCTCCTGACACCCAAGAAAGCTAAGTAGGGAAAGTTCTTGTTAGCCCTTGGATGGGAGGCTACTAATGACTACCGGGTGCTGTAGAAGAGAAGAAGCAACTAGCAACAGCTTCTCTGAGCATTCCTTGCCTAAGAAAACCTTATGATATTCAAGGTGCTCTTGAGTGATTTCAGCTACACTAAAACTGTGGGTTCAGAAGTCCTGCGTGCCTTACTTTCCAGAAAGCTAAATTAGACATAGATGGGATTGAAGGCAAAACCAGAGGAATATTCTCACTAGCTAATGAAGATGTCATCAGAGAAAACACTTCAAAGTACTGAAATACCGCAATTGCAGAAACAGAGCACTTGTATTTCATTGGACAGGTATTCAAGAAACCAGTGCAGGCTCCTGATTGGCTGAAAACCTGTCTAGCTAGGATCCGTTCTCTGAGAGGCTCTGGACTCTTTTGGCTGACTGGCTCTTTGTATGGCGGGAAATTAAACTGTTATTGAATCAATTGAAGTGTCAGTCCATTTTAATGGTCTGTCTCCAAAAGGGGAGCAATCCCGAAGTGTGGCAATATTGTAATGAGTCCTTGATGGGTTTAATGAGTTAGCTCTGGTAAATACAATAGGGTTAGTCCAGTGTACACAATAGATATTTGGGGATGATGACCATCACAATAAGTGAAACTGGCTTTTTTTTGGGTAGGACAAGATTACTAGGAGAGTAATATCTATTTATATGTATTTATAATGTAACACAATATTTAATAGCGAGGTTTGAGTGTGATGTTACTTGTTTAATTTTCCTGACACCACCTCTACCTTCTACTTACATATTGTTAACACTGTATTTGAAACCTCAATAAACACTTTTTTAAAAAAGTGAAACTGGCTTTGGGCATGAGTGCCAAATCTTTCTCACAGATATCCCCGATCTTATCAATGGGAGCAGAAAATGGACCCAGGGACCTCTTAAATACCTCCATTGAGTAAACCAACCCACTCCCCAGTTCACTGTGAGAGGATTACGGAAATTAAGGAAGGGGTTTTGGGTGCAAGCAGACAACATTCCAGATACAATTTATACACAAGATTAATGTAAGGCAAAATGTGTGAGCACTGTTACCTTCCTGCTGGAGTGCTACCTATTGATCTACTCACATTTGCATGTTTTTGAACTGCTAGGTTGGCAGAAGCTGGGCCAAACAGTGGGAGCACACACCGCTCTCTGGATTCGCACCGCTGACCTTTCAGTCAGCAAGTTCAGCAGCTCAGTGGTTTAACCTGCTGCGCCACTGGGGGCTCCTACTAACTGACTATATGTGTTTGGAAATTTAAGAACCTGTATTTTGGAGGCAAAAATATCCCTAAGCTCCATATATTTGTATCGGCACTATCGAATCCCACACCCAGGAGCCACAAAAAGCAGGCTGTTTTACTCTGGTTGGCCTTGACAACATGCTGAAGAAAAAGTAGTGATGGGGGGAGAATAAGAAGAGAAAACTCTGTGCATTTCCAAGAGAACTATAACTCATTAGCTCATTGATTTGTGTTAAGACTTCTTTATTAAGAGAACTTCCTGTTTGCAACATACGTAGCTTCCCGGCAGCAGCCATGCTCTTGTCAATAAAATTTTACAGAGGTTTCCATTATTTAATTACTCAGTCCCCAACACAAGGCTACTTTGACTCTAAACACTTCCTCCATTGTTTAATTTTGTTTTCTGGAAGAAGCATCCCCAAAGAATGAGGCAGGCCTGTTCTACTGCTTCCACTCAGGAATGAAACAATATCTTGTTGACTTTTTGCTACAGCTGTTAAGCTTCCTTGTACCATGTCCAGCACAATACTGGACATCTGAGGTGGCCCTGCATAACTAAAAGGCTGATATCATGAGCTTTGGCAAATTATCAGAAATAAAGCCTGTTATCCTGTCTCTAACAGCAGTAAGTTGATATATAGCACTGTCAAAAAGCTACAGCTGTCAGAGGCAGGAGTCATACTCGCAGGTCCCATCTACACTGCATTATATGGTCAGTGTAGAATCATATAATGCAGTTCAGTGCAGGTAAAACACATTATATGAGTCAATGCCGATCATATAATGCAGATTCAGTCTGCATTACTTGGCAGTATTGATGGGACCTCAGACTTAGAAGTGCTTGCTAAGAGGGCTATGAATTCCCCACATCAGCCTGATCTGTGGTGGACATTGGCCCTGCAATGGAATAGCTAGGCATCACAGGGTTGAATCACTAGAGAAGTGGTTCTCAACCTGTGGGTCCCCAGATGTTTTGGCCTTCACCCAGAGCTGGATCTTGCACTCCGCAAAGTAAGCATTTGTTTACCACTTGCCAATACTCAGGGGTGCATTTTACGTTGTCCCCATCGCCCCACACCACGAGGCCGAAAAGGAGGAGCACTCTGGAGGCGGCCAGAAGCAGAGCGCCCCCAGCTGCAAAACGCTCCTCCCTCCCGGCCCCACGGTACAGGGTGATCAGCGGCTCCGGACAGCTGGACCCGCCCCGCAGCAATGGCACATGCGTGTAAGTTTTGTGCATGCGCCATCGCCGCAGGGCGAGCCCAACCCCCCCTCCCCGAGCCGCTAACCACGCCACACCACGAGGCCTAAAAGGAGGAGTGTTCTGCAGCCAGAGGCGTTCTGCCTCTGGCCGCCTCCAAAACGCTCTTCCCTTTCAGCCCCATGTAGGGTGATCAGTGGCTCTGGGCAGCTGGGCCCGCCCCGTGGCAATGGCACACATGCAGAAGTTTTGCATATGCGCCATCGCCGCAGGGTGAGCCCAGCCGCCCGGGGCCGCCAACCAACCCCCACCACAAGGCCGAAAAGGAGGAGCACCCTGCAGCCAGAGGCACCCCGCATCCAGCCACCCAAAGTTCCCCCTCACCCCGTGTAGGGCGACCACCGCCCCCAGGGCAGCTGGGCCCGCCCTGCGACAACAGTGCATGCGTGAAACTAGCTGACTCCACGCACACGCACTCTGGTGCACACGTGCACCCTCCACGAGGCTGGAGAGCGAGGGGGCACCAAAATAAGATTAGCTTACCATTTTTAATTACCTTAGTCCGGCCCTGACTTCACCCCCAGAAATCCTAACAGGTGGTAATCTGGCTGGGATTTCTGGGAGTTGTAGGCCAAAACACCTGGGGACCCACAGCCACTGCACTAGAGCTTTTGCATAAGGATATAATACTTCAATAATTTTCTTCCTAAAGGAAGCAATGAGTAATTTTAGCAAGTTTTGAAGTCTATTTGCAATATGGAAATTTCTGTATAGAAAATTTTATTTTCCAGGTAGGAAATGGTTTTGTGCAAAAAAAAAAAAGAAGAAGAAGAGGAGGAGGAGGACCCAGAGGAAAAATGTTCTTACCATACATCAGTGGGACCACTGACCACATAGGGAAGTTGATGAAGAAAAACAACATACAAGTTATCTACAGGCCCACTAAAAATCCCCCAAAAAACTATGTTCTGCAAAGGACAAGAGGGATACTCTTACCTCTGCAGGAGTCTACCTTATACCATGCAGCTGTGGACAAGTCTATATAGGGACCACTAAATGCAGCATTGCCCAGACACAAATCAAGAAACATGAAAGACACTGCGGACTACTTCAACCAGAGAAGTCAGCCATAGCACAGAGTGCCCGATGAACCAACCTGGGCACAGCATATGATTTGAGAACACAGAAATGCTGGACCACTCTAACATACACCATGTCAGACCACTACACAGAGAAGCCACTGAAATACACAAGCATGTGGACGATTTCAACAAAAAGGAGGAAACCATGAAAGTGAACAAAATCTGGCTACCAGTATTTTAAAAAAACTCTAAGAGCAGGACAGTAAATAAAGAGCAACACTCAAAAACAGAGGAATTCCAGACAAGAATAAATCAGGGCCAACTAACACCTCCCAACAAATGATTCCCCCAG
Organism: Anolis apletophallus; assembly: GCA_030556195.1. NCBI lineage: Eukaryota > Metazoa > Chordata > Lepidosauria > Squamata > Anolidae > Anolis > Anolis apletophallus. The sequence goes on from JARBWK010000002.1 coordinate 158,635,547, forward strand.
GCAGCAACCAGCCAGGCTTTGAAGCTGAAGGCTATTCAATGCTGATGAAGGTCGCCATTTCAACATTCACACTTGTCTCAAGCAGACAAGAGTTCTTTCTCCCACTCTGGACATTATTCCATAGATATATAAACCTCACTTACCTAGTTTCCAACAGGCCCCTCAACCTCTGAGGGTGCCTGCCATAGATGGTAAAATATGATGATATTTATAGTTCCACTGGGGAGTCATGGTCCCCCCAAAAGGAACTTTTTCAAAGCTTGATTCATCTTTTTTCCATTAACCCAACCAACCACCCCAAAATGTTTCCTTGCAACTTTTCTAAACTGGAATACAGCCCCTGTGCTCAAAGGAATTCCTGAAACCTTGTTCTAAAGATAGCTATAATGCTCCTAATGAGGTAGCGTATCCCAGGGACATTATTCTAATGTGCTATTCTGATTTATTTTGGGTAGTCTTCAATTGTTTACAAAGATGCCCCAGTCTTGCAAAAGCTCTATTCTTAATGGAGTTCAAAACAGCTAAAAGTGATATGGGTTTTTTTTCATATAAGGAGTGACTTGAGAAACTGCAAGTCGCTTCTGGTGTGAGAGAATTGGTTGTCTGCAAAGACATTGCCCATGGGACGCCCAAATGTTTGATGTTTTACTCTCCTTGTGGGAGACTTCTCTCATGTCCCTGCATGAAGAGTTGGAGCGGACAGGTGCTCTCTCCAGATTGGAACCGCTGACCTGTCAATCAGAAGTCCTGCCAGCACAAGGGTTAAACCCATTGCGCCACCAGGGGCTCCAGCGGTATGTTGCTATGAAAACTATCTGCATTTCTAGATGTTTGTGCAGTGTGTGATAATGAGGACTATGTTCCAACTGTCAACCTAACAACCTCCACAATACCATAATGCCACACTGGTTGTGCCTCCAAAATGTCACTAGAGTTGCCAGAATGAAAGTCGAAGATACCTCCTATACCTTCAATGGTTGTGTAGAGGAGGGAATTTCAGTAAGTGCTGTTGTTACAGCCAAGTACAGTAATAACAAACACTTCTCACAGCTGCACAAAGGACTCCTCTCCAGTTTTTGCTCTGGCAACCCTAGTTTTAGTTTATGAAATACCTTGATTCAAAGCTTGGAAATGCGACCTTTTAAAACTATAGCTTAAAGAAAAGCTCAGCCACCACAGCTACTGACGCTGCCCTGGACTGTACACTGAATCCTCTTCTTGTTGTACCAGTTTATAACAGTGGCGAATACATTCCCTAAACAACCAACTGCATTCTTTAAATTGTATTTTTCCAGCAATGTGTTATACTATGCCAAGAATATTCCATCCTTGCAAAACAAACAGACAATCAAACTGAGAACTACAAAGTAATACTGCACCATTTCTTTGTATAACAGTATGTGTTAGAGAAGATCCTTTTGCAATTGTTATAGAACTTAATTCAGCAAGCTTGGAAGTTTTGTCATAAAGAACATTTAAGAGATATTAAATGAAACTGAGTGAAAACACTGGCCTCAACCCAAGGGTTGGACTCCATGCATATAGACTCATTGAAACAATGGAGTTTGTTCAAATGCAGTGCCCAAACATGAATCAAGGAACATGAAAGGCACTGCAGACTAACTCAACCAGAGAAGTCAGCCATAGCAGAGCACCTGATGAACCAACCTGGACACAGCATATTATTTGAGAACACAGACATGCTGGACCACTCTAACAGACTACACAGAGAAGCCATTGAAATACACAAGCATGTGGACAATTTCAACAGAAAGGAGGAAACAATGAAAATGAACAAAATCTGGCTATCAGTATTTTTTTTAAAAAAACCCTCTAAATACAAAGCAACACTCAAAAAACAGGGGAATCCCAGACAAGAATCCACTAGAGCCAGGTAACACATCCCAACAAAGGATTCTCCCAGGCAGCAACCAACTAGGCTGTGAAGCTGCAAGGCTATTCAATGCTAATCAAGGTGGCCAATTGCAACATTCACATGTGCCTCAAGCAGACAAGAGTTCTTTCTCCCACCCTGGACATTATTCCACGGATATATAAACACCACTTGCCTAGTTTCCAACAGACCCTCAACCTCCGAGGATGCCTGCCATAGATGCAGGCAAAACGTCAGGAGAGAATGCTTCTGGAACATGGTAACATAGCCTGGAAAACTCACAGCAATCCAGTGATTCCGGCCATGAAAGACTTTGACAATCAATTAGCCTTCTTTAGATGCGAGTAAATGTCACATTTAATGATTTGATTCAATGTTTTCACACTAGTTGGGATTAGCAATTGGATTTAGATCTCGGTAATCAACAAATAACCAGATACTGTAGTAGGCTATACTTCACCAGAAGGATCTGGCCAAGCCACTTCAAAATATTCCTTGACTAAGAAAACACAACAACAATTTGTTACCTGCCTCTCCTCATGACTCGTGGCACATACAGTCAAAACACATCGAAATAAAATACATAGAACAAATTACATATATTAAAACACACCACTATAAGATACATGCACCGAAACACGTAGTACATGATTTATTTCACATCGCAAATTTTACCACCTCCTCAAAACCCTATGCATGCCTAACAGAAGACACTAGAAGCAAAAGCCCTTCTGTTCTTTGTGATAGCATGGTAACAGTCCTTTTCACAGCTGTTGCAACATAAGAACATAAACTAAAGCTGGGGGAGAGAAGCAAACCACTTTCCGGAATAAGTGAACATGTGCCCAGAATCCATACTGCACATCTGCCCTAGGCTTACTTTACTTTCAATACAATGTAGAGTTTTATTTAATTATTCATTTCATACAAAGACCACAAAGAGGCTCCTTAGTCGGAGGAAGGCAACAAGAAACCTCTTTTAACAAAATGTGGCGACAGACAGTTAATGCATTGGCTGCAGCTCTCTGAGAAATGAGCTGTATATAGACAGTATGGCCCTCCTTTCTGATGCTGTTGGGTTACCAGCTTCCAGCATCCTTCAACATTGGCTATGCTGGCTAAAGATGATGGGAACTGTAGTCTACCAACACGCAAGAGGTAGGTAAAGGTTTCCCATTTAACATAAGTCTATTCATGTCTGACTCGGCTGTGTGTGTGTGCTCCTCTCCATTTCTAAGCCAAAGAGCAGGCATTGTCCATAGATGTCTCCAAGGTCATGTGGCCTGTATGACTGCATGGAGCACGGTACCTATTGATCTACTCATATTTGCATGTTTTTGAACTGCTAGGTTGGCAGAAGCTAGGCCTAACAGTTTATTTATTTATTTATTTAAACATTTTGTACCCTGACCTTCTCACCTCTATAGAGGGACTCCGACCGGCTTACAGCAAAATTCAATGCTATACAATTTAAAAACCTATTACAACAATATATTAAAACATAAAGCACCAAATACATACATACAAAACAGTGGGAGCTCACCCTGCTCCCCGGATTCAAAATGCCGACCTTTTGGTCAGCAAGTTCAGCTGCTTAGCAGTTTAATCCACTGTGCCACCGGGGGCTCCACACACCCAGAGGACCACAATGCAAACAGACAGAAAATCTGAACTACCTGTGCATATAACACACAAGATTTTATTGCCTCACTTCCACATTCAGCTGACCTTTGCACTAACATGAATCTAGGAACAGGAGAATAGGAAGGGCTCAATAAGATGGGAGCGCTGAGCTGTCTCTCTCCAGAAAAACAAAACAGACAAACAAAAACCCGATCAAGCAAAATTGGTAAACTGGATCTTCCTTCCAATCAAGTTTTCTCAAGTGTTATCTGTCAGAAGTTTACTAAATGACTGAGCACTAAGAAATTAGGCCATTCTTGTCAAGCCCTGGAAATGAGAAATTGTCCCAGGAATAATATGGCTTGCCACAATCTGTCCTTTGCATATTTACTCACTGGGTTTTTTTCCATGTCAAGAGCAACTTGAGAAACTGCAAGCCGCTTCTGGTGTGAGAGAATTGGCCATCTGCAAGGATGTTGCCCAGGAGACGCCCAGATGTTTTTGATGTTTTACCATCCTTGTGGGAGGCTTCTCTCATGTCCCTGCATGGGGAGTTGGAGCTGACAGAAAGAGCTCAACTCGCTCTCCCTGGATTCGAACCTCTGACCTGTCAGTCATCAGTCCTGCTGGCACATGGGTTTAACCCACTGCACCACTCACTGACTGCAAGGAGTGTAGTGTCAAACTGCATTGTTTTAACAGTGTAGATGTATGGTACTCTTGGATGATGAGGTGCCCGGAGAAAAGGCAATTAATGGGACAATGAATATGGTCCAAGATAAGGAAAGATGATAGACATCATAGCAGGGCAGATCATTGACAGAATACTCTTGGAAACTAGAAGCAGCAATGGCAAAAAAGAAAAGGGAGAAGGACCTGAAAAACCAACTAAAACACAACCAAGAGGAAATTGCAGTAAGTCTGCCTGAAACCATCCACCACACTACAGTTAGTTACATCATTCTCCTTCCTCTTTCACCCTGCTCCTCCTTTCTTCACTCTTTACTTTAAACTCAAGATTGGTCTCGTTTCTTCTGCTAAACACAAGAGCTTTGCATGCTATATCAGAAGTTGGTCCCTGCTCATCTGTTGAAGGACCTGCAAACCAGAACCCACAGGGCAAAACTCTTCCATTTCAGTGTCTATCTCAATCCTGTGTCCAAGAAGGAACTTGAAAAAGTAATATGGAGATCTTGTTCAGTAATATGGAGATCTTGTTCCATAAACGTCAATGCATACTGCAAGTAAACATGAGAAGGCGGAGTACAGTGTTCCCTCACTTATTACTGGGGTTACGTTCCAGGACCTCCCGCTATAAGTGAAAAACCATGATGTATGGACGCTATATTTTAATATTTATACATTATTTTAGTAGTTATACACTATTTTACGTCTTTGTAAACTTAAAATAAAGTGAAGGAAAGGAAGGAAAGGCCTTTCAAGGCTGGAGGGAGGGAGGACTGAGGAGGGAAAGCCCCTCGGAGAGCGGCAGTGGCAAAAACCCACAAAACAGTGAAAATACTGCAATATATATTTTAAATTAATATTTCTTCAAAACCACAAAACAGTGAGTCTGCTAAAAGCAAACTACGAAGTAGCGAGGGAACACTGTATACAGAATCTGATCCATGAAGTTAAAAGTGGAATCATAATGCTATAACTATGTAATGTGAATGGGCACCTGAGTGTTACTGGCGTCACCAGGGATCACGCCTGCAGCCTTCTACATGCCATGCTTGAGTTGTACCAAATGCAGACCCTATGCCAGGCACAAGTAGGGAATATGCTTAGCTTTCAATTTGGAGATGAAGGAAACCAGACACCATTCAGCAGCCACTGGCTCCTGTCCCATTGCTAGCCATCTGCTCTTGACAGGCAAAGGAAGGAGATCACCACAAGCACCAGTTACTATGGGTAAAACCCAGCCTTGAGAATGCACATGAGCTATTGAAGCCAGGACCCACAAATTGCTTCTGCCAGAACTGGAAAAGGCCTAAAACAGTATCAGATCACAACTGTAGGCAAAATGTCAGGAGAGAATGCTTCTGGAACATGGCCATGCAGCCTGGAAAACTCACAGCAACCCAGTATCAGATCAATCAAGCACTGAACTCTACAAACTGCTTAAGGCAACTGGGAACCCTTTCCCCCCTCATTCTTCATTTCAATGCACTTGGGGCTTCAATGCACATCAGCCTGTTATCTTGTAGCAATCGCTTTGTTTAAGCAAATGGAAACATAACAGCATGGAAACAATCACTTTCGCACCTTCTCTTTAATAGTGCCACTTCAGTGATGCGCCTTCTCACAATCAGTCTTTCACACTGTTTCACTTGACTCTGTCTTTGTAGCCGTTCCTGCATAGTACTCTGTATTTTCTTCCTTCTATGCTGCAATTGCACAATTTCAGTGCTACTTGTAAATGGAGGATGCTGCTGTAATTGCAGATTGCAACATGCTCATGACTCCCACCCAACAGCAGTGAAAGTGCACATTGATTGCAAAGCAACTTGAAATAAAACAAAAGCTGGGGATCAGAATAAAAGCAATGTGACTTTACCTTGCTTGGGGACAGAGAGAAGGGGGGAACCACACCATGTGATTGCTGGAATAACGCAGACTACTGGAATAGCAGAATTGCAGTGGAACAAAAGGCTCACACCAGAGACAATAGTGGAACAACAGCAATATTGGAGACATGAACATGCTTTTCTGTATCAATGAAAGATGCAATCCGATAAAAATGAAACTGCAGTGCAACATGCAACAACGGGGGGGGGGGGTCATTATGTAATGCGATAATAAAAGTCAGAATAGAGGCAAATCCAGTGCATTGTGCAACTATTCTATTGTGTGGTGAAATCCTTAGGAGAAATCCAAGAAAATAGCAAAATTCTATCTGTGGTGGTGTCGGAATTATGACTTTTCCAGTCTATCACTCAAATGAATATCCAAACAAACATGAAGTGCATGTTAAACGGTAATGGTTCCCCTTGATATTAAGTATACTTGTGTCAGACTCTGGGGCATGGTGTTCATCTCCATTTCTAAGCCGAAGAGCCAGCGTTGCCCATAGATGTCTCCAAGGTCATGTGGCCAGCATGACTGCATGGTGTTCCATTACCTTCCCGCAGAAGCAGTACCTATTGGTCTACTCACATTTGCATGTTTTCAAACTGCTAGGTTGGCAGAAGCTGGGGCTAGCAGCAGGAGCTCACCCCACTCCCTGGATTTGAACCGCCAACCTTTCGGTCAGTAATTTCAGCAACTCAGAGGTTTAACCCATTGTGCCAGCAGGGGGCTGAAAGTGCATGTTAGAATCCAGGAAATTTGAAAGATACGTAATATCAGACCTGGGTATTTCTGTTTCCCTTCACTTTCCTCAAACATACAAACCATCTTCCCTCACTATGAGCAGCTTCCACATTAGAGAAGATCTTAGAAAGGCATCAGTCAGAAGTCACCCAACTTCAGATAGGAGGTTCTAGACCAGGCCTGGGCAAACTTTGGCCCTCCAGGTGTTTTGGACTACAACTGCCACAATTCCTAACAGCCTACCGGCTGTTAGGAATTGTGGGAGTTGTAGTTCAAAACACCTGGAGGGCCAAAGTTTGCCCAGGCCTGGTCTAGACTCTAGCAATCTAACATAAGGCTGTGCAGCTGGAAAATATTCAGTAACACTATGTAACAAAAAATTTGAAAAAAAATATTCCTGGCTTGGAAGTGTTACTTCCTGTTTAATTGTGTGGTACTGACTTTGAAAGTAGTTGTTCTACTCCAGAAACTTCATTTTTGTGGTTGACACAAACTATGTTGAATTGGTTGAGACTCAATGAGATATTCATTGAGAAACTATAGCAAAATGTGCTGCAGGATGTCCCACAAAAACAAAGTTTTTGCAGTTTAATAAACGTTTTCCAGTACTATTCCATTATCTAAGTGAAAGCCAAAAGGGGGTGCTAGAGAGAGAAGGATCGTCCATTTAAAGGGGGTTGAGGGAATTAAACCACTTCCCCTTGTTTTCATGTTATTCCCCTTACCCATGTCCCCATTGTGGAAACTAACCTAGTTTATGAAATGGGAAGTGGGGAGGGGGAATAACCAGCCAAAGCAGGGGAATGCTTTTCCTCCGGCAACTTCCCTCTTCCTATACAATGGACTATCCTTTTGAAGTCTGTCCTGATCAGGGAACAGTACCTCCTTTCCATGTTTTAATGACAGAACCAATGAGGAAATGACATTTATAATCAGGACAATAATAGTCAGAATCACAGTATCATAGAGATAGAAGAGACCTCGTTGGTCATCCAGTCCAACCCCTTGCCAAGAAGCAGGAAAATTGCATTCAAAGCACCCCTGGCAGATGGCCATCCAGCCTCTGTTTAAAAGCTTCCAAAAAAGGAGCCTCCACTACACTCTGGGGCAGAGAGTTCCATTGATGAACGGCTCTCACAGTCAGGAAGTTCTTCCTAATGTTCAGGTGGAATCTCCTTTCTTGTAGTTTGAAGCCATTGTTCCGTCTCCAAGGCAGCAGAAAACAAGCTTGCTCCCTCCTCCCTATGACTTCCTCTCACATATGTATACAGCTCGCAATCGCTCTCTTTGGCCCCGGTTCGGGTCCAGATCCCTGGCCGGTAATAAAAAGCCTGGTATTACAAATGTGTAATGGAGTCCCTGAACTTGCTGAGTGAAAGATGCGGGGAACAAGGTGAGCTCCCACTGTTAGACCCAGCTTCTGCCAAATTATCAAGTCAAAACATGCAAATGTGAGTAGATCAATAGGTACTGCTCCAGTGGAAAGGTAACGGTGCACGCAGGCATGCTGGCCACATTACCTTGGAGGTGTCTATGGACAACGCTGGCTCTTTGGTTTAGAAATTGAAAGGAACACCACCCCCAGAGTTGGACACAACTAGACTTAATGTCAGGGGGAAACCTTAATGTCGGGGGGGGGGGGACACCATTCCTCTTGTAAGGGTTTCATCTCACCTACGGTTAAGAACAAACTCCCTCTCTCCCCAAAGGCAAAGCGAAGCGGTGAGGCTGGATGGTAAGCTAACCTGCTCTCTAGTCCCAAGCTCTAGAGGTGACTGCAGTGCCTGATGATTCATACAGCTTGAGCCCACTTATTTATTTCTCGTGTCAGGAGGGAAACAAACAGTTGCATTGAATTTTTTTTTAAAAAAACACACACACAAAGTTTGCAAACTTGGTATTCTATTAAATGTCCTTTGACCATTAGCTGGCCACTTGGAGTGCCTCTGGTGTTGCCATAAGAAGGTCCTCCATTGTGCATGTAGCAGGGCTCAGGCTGCATTGCAGTTTGCTCTTGAATTGCTGTGGAATGGTGGGTTTCCTCTTGGCTCAAGACTTTGGACAACTGCAGCTCCCAGGATTCCACAGCATGGAGCCATGACAGTTAAAGTAGGGGGGCCAAACTGCGTTAATTCCACAGTGTAGATCAGGCATGGGCAAACTTTGTCCCTCCCTCCAAGTCTTTTGGACCGGTAGGCGGATTTTGATTCCGGGGGGCTGAGCCTGAGTGAGAGAGGGCCTACCCTAGCAAACCTTTTGTATCGTTATCCCAATACCCCCATGCATATGGGATATATTGAGCATGGTGATCCGGTCATGATATGAATACACATAACAGTTTAAATAATGTACCAGGAAGGCCTTCTTGCAGACCACCCTGAGAATTTCGGGGTGAAGTCCCTCAACAGCCCCCCTACATGCCTAGCTGTTAGGAATGGTGGTAGTTGAAGCCCAAAACACCTGAAGGGAGGAGGGCCCAAATTTGGCCATGCCTGGTGTAGGGGCATGAAAGATTCCACCTGAACATTAAGAGCTGTTCATCAGTGGAACTCTCTGCCTTGGATTGTGGTGGAAGTTCCTTCCTTGGAAGCTTTTAAACAGAGGCCGGGTGCCCATCTGTCGGGAGTGCTTTCCCTACATGGCAGAGGGTTGGACTAGATGGCTCATATGGTCTCTTCCAACTCTCGTTATTCTATGCTTTTTCTCTCCGAGAGCGGCCAGGGACCCGGATCCGGACCCGAAGCGGGGCCGAAGAGGGCGATCGCGAGCCGGGCTCCTCCCTCCCTCCTTAGCCCTCCCTCCCCGGCCGGTTATGGGTCGCCAGGAGCGGATCCCGGGCGGGCAGGCAGGCAGGCAGGAGGGCGGAGAAGCCAAAAGCACCACCAGGCTCTTTCCAAACGCTTGGGCTCCTTGGCTTCTCTCCTCCTCGGCAAACGAGGGATGGTGTGGTTCTGTTGAGAAAGAAAGTGGGCAAGAAGGGAAGGAAGGAAGGCTACCCACCGAAACTTCGACTGGCCCTTGCCTCTTCCTCCTCCTCCTTCCTCCTCCTCGGGAGCCATGCAGAGGGCAAAGGCAGCGGCGCTGGCGGGGGTCAAGCTGCCGACGTTGTCAGCGCGGAGCAAGCCCTTCGGGGCGAGGGCGGGAGGGAGGGAGGGCGAGCCCCGGGCCCCACCCCCGTCCTTGCCCCGCCAATCCCCGCCGCTTCCTCTTCCTCGCGGGCAAGGAAGGGAAGGGAGAGAAGGGGCAGATAGGCAGAGGGAGGGGCCACCCCAAAGCAGAGCCCCTCTCTCCTGCAACCGGACTTGCATGACACTATGTAGCACTTTCTTTTGGCGTCCTGGGTTAGAAATATATGTCCTTCCCTAACTGGCTGTATGACTAAAAACATGGCCAAAGTTCAATGTACAGTGTTGTTCCCTCACTTAATGCAGAGGTTAGGTTCCAGGACCTCCCGCAATAAGTGGAAAACCCACCGCGATGTAGGGGTGCGCTATTTATTTTAATATTTGTACATTATTTTAGTAGTTATACACTATTTTAAGTCTTGATACACTTAAAATAAAGGGAAGGAAAAGGAGGAAAGGCCCTTCAAGGTGGGAGGGAGGGAGGACTGAGGAGGGAAAGCACCTCGGAGAGCGGCAGCGGCGGCAAAACCCCACAAAACAGCGAAAATACCATGATATATATTTGAAATTAATATTTTTTTAAATCCGCGAAACAGCGAGCCTGCAATAAGCGAACCGCAAAGTAGCGAGGGACCACTGTATTGTCGAAAGCTCTCAAGGCCAGAATCGCTGGGTTGTTGTAGGTTTTTTCGGGCTGTGTGGCTGTGTTCCCCAGCCCGAAAAACCTACAACAACCCAATGGTAAAAATTTCTTTACAACTTTATTTTTGCGGAACATTCATTCCTTGCAGCGCTGTCAATGGATCTCTCACCCAGGCCCCTTCCACACTGCTGAATAACACCCCGCATTATCTACGTACCTTGAACTGGAATATATGACTGTGTGAACTCAGATAACCCAGAGCCCTTCCACGTAGCCCTATATCCCAGTATATCAAGGCAGAAAATCCCACATTATCTGAGTGTGGATACAGGGCCCTTTCACACAGCTATATAACTCAGAATATCAATACCACAGTAATAGTATGATAGCTGGGTCTGGAAGCTCTGAGCGTTATGCTGTTTCACTACTTTGGGAGCACTGTTTGCGCAACGCAGAATGGAACACATGACCGAGACAGATATTATAGAAGGAAGGTAAGAGTTCTTTAATGGTAAAATACAAACCCTTACCATAAACCTTACTCTAGCCTAACTGTTGGGCCTGTGTCCTCAGTAGGGATTCTGGGATCTACTGTGCTAGGGATTGGGGCAGCCACAGTTCATGAGAGAGATGTAACTTTTGCATTTGGCTTCCAGAGACAGTGTTTGGGAAACATTGTTAGGGAGTCTGGGAATCAGACAGATAACGCACCTGCCTGTGCAATTTTGGATAGCAAGAAGGAATGTGCTAATGAGCAGCTCAAGGTCCATCCTTCCCACAGTGGTTTCGTTTTCCAGGGGTCTGGGAGGGGAGTGAGAGAAATCTAGTTTCTAATATAGCCATGCCTTGCAGTTTGAATCTTCAGATTCAGGACAACTTTTGCATTTAAGTTTCATGAATTTCTGCTCCTGCATTTAGCCTCCTGTGTTCCCGGTCTCATGTGTTTTTGGGCTCAAGTACTCAAGTCTGGACTCTGATCTTCCTTGGACATCTTTTGGATTTATCCATTACTGAAACTAGCCTGCTTGGATTTATAAGAAATTTTACAGCTTTACTCAGCCTATGGCATTTGGAACGTTTCCATGGATTATTGATTGAACTCTCCTTGCTTTGATATATCTTCTATTGCTTTATAGCTTGCTGTTTTTCTTCAATAAAAATACTATTTTCTCCAGCTGAAATCGTGTGTTTGGATTCTAAGGGCTCGGGTTTCTATGCTGGTGTGCGACACTAACCCATAACCCTAATCCTAACCCATAACCCTAACCCTAAAACAAACCCTAATCCTAAAACAAACCCTAATCCTAAAACAAACCCTAACCCTAACCTGAACACTAGCCCTTTCATAAACCTTACTCTAAGCCTAACCAATAACCCTAAACCTCACCGTAACCTTAACCCTAACCCTTAACCTTACTCTAAAGCTTACCCTAAACCTTATCCTAACCTTCCCCTCCTTTCTATACTTCCACCAAATGCAACTATGAAGTATATTCCCACCCTCAGTATGCCATTCTCCCTGCTCTCAGTCCACCCCCTCTCTGGACCACATGGTCCCTTCCCGTATTCACAACCGCTGTTGTGGAATGTGCGGAATGCTAGGCGCTTTAGGACTAGGCTTGTTTGATCAAGGGGAAAATGGTTCAAAACTAGTTTAGGATGTAGGGGGTGCTGGCGATTCAATTCTGAAGTGATTTCAGAAATCCCCCCCTCCTAAAAGGTCAGAATATTCAGAAATTTCCTAATTGTTTCGTTAATGGCGGGCACAATTGCACAATGCACGAAAAACTGCAAACAGAACAGGCAAAACTTGTGGGATTCCCTTTCCTTCATTTTTAGACCACTACTGACAAAACTTGCCACAGTGGTAGAAATTATTAGCAGATTATAGGAGATTTTTTATTTCCAAAAGTACAACGTGTAACCCCAAGTAGAGAAAGGGGGCTCCAAAGTTGTATGGTGTGGTTCTTCAAGAAATGAATAGATTAGGTGATTTCTAGTTTCCAAAAGTACAACGTGAAACCTAAAGCAGACAAAGGGGGCTCCAAAGTGGTATGATGTGGTTCCCCAAGGAAATTATTAGCAGAAAATGGGCTTTCCAAAGTGCAAAGTGACTTTCTGGGATCCCAAAATCCAAAGTGTAACCCAAAGGGGATTGAGGTCTGTTGAAAGTTAAAATCAGTGCTTCAAAAAAGAAAATTGGCATGGCAAGCAAGAGAAGAACACTTCTCCCAGCGGCCCTGCCCTTCTTCCCTCCCCACACACAAGGAAGCCTCGCAGGCAAGGGGCCTGCTTCCAATCAGTTTCCCCAATTTGTTTCAAACCCTGTTGTTCCCTTGCAAAGCGGTGGCATGGCACCTTTCCCACCCAAGCAGCCTGCCTTGTCCCTTCCCATTTGCGTCCTCGGCTTGCAATGAGCCCATGAGGCATGCATGGGCCTTTTTAAAGGGCAATGGCTGCCATGCCGAAACCCCTCCCCTCCCCACATGGTTTACTGCTGCTTGCTTCCAAACGCTGGGTCTTTTCCGATTCACTTCCTGAGTCGGAACAAAGATGGCGACAGTGGTGTCGAAATGGCAAGGATACTTCCGGGTTCCCAAATCGCTTCGAAATTGCTTCAAAAAGGAATTTAATCCAAATTTAATCCGAATTACAAAGATTCCGACTGGACCTAACCATGCCTATTTCAGACCCAGCTATCATACTATTACCAATCCGACAATATCTGCTTTGAACTCGGTTATCTAAATCCACACTTAGATAATCTGGGATTTTCTGTCTTGATATTCTGGGATATAGGGCTGTGTGGAAGGGCCCACAGTTCAAAGCAGATCTTGTGGGATTTTCTACCTTTATATTGTAGGTTATATGTCTGTAGGGAACGGCCCAATGTGTCAACCAATTCCACAGGAGCCCCGATGGCACAGTGGGTTAAACCTTTGTGCCGGCAGAACCGCTGACTAACTGGTGGGAGGTTCGAATCCAAGAGAGTGCACATCAGCTCCCTCTGTCAGTTCTAGCTCCCATGCAGTAACATGTGAGAAGCTTCCCACAAGGATGGTAAAACATCAAAACATCCGGGCATCCCTGGGCAACATCCTTGCAGACAGCGAATTTTATCACACCAGAGAAGTTGTGCCTGATACATACACACACAGAGTTTGTGGTAGCCACAAAAACGGAAGCTTCTGGAGTCTCACATTCAAAATCAGTACAGCACAATTAAACAGGAAATAACCCTTTCGAACCAAGTTTCCAATTTTGTTACATAGTATGTCAGTGGTTTCCAAAGTGGGTGGTACCACCCCCTGGTGGGCGGTGGGGCAATCTAGGGGGGCGCTGGAAGGTCCAGGAGAATTTGGGGGCGCTGAACCCCTGTAAGGGGGCAGTGGGGGCGGTGGCCTGAGCCAGGTGACAGGCTACCATCCATTTCTGTATGTGTCCCTCCTCCTGCTCCCTCCTCCTCTTCTCGCCAAGGAAGGGATAATAATAATAATACCTTTGGGGTTCCCTTCCAACTGGTTGAGTCTTATAACAATAATAATAATGTCCTTCAACATATTTAGTGGAACATGGATTCAGTGCGGTAACCAATTTATTAACCAAAAAAGAAACCGATTGCAAAATAGCCAATTGCGATGATTTGAGATTACTGCTGACGAAAATAGAGCCGAGGATTACTAGATTGGTAGCAGCATACCAGGTTCATCCTTCTCATTAAGATGATTTAACTTTTTTTGTATTACTTTTCTATTCTAAGTCCAATAAATAGTTTCATAATTTCAAACTTCAATGTTTCTAATTTACAACTTTATTATATTTTACAAAAAAGGTAGAAATATTAACACGTTCTGTTTAATTGCTATTAAATTTTTAAAAATATAATTTCTAGGGGGGTGGTGAGTAATTTTTTTTCTGGAAAGGGGGCGGTAGGCCAAAAATGTTTGGGAACCAATGTGTTATGTGGACTGTGGATGACAGGGATTGAAACAGAACAGCCTTTGTGGCTCTGAGGTTGGGGAAAGGTTAAAGGGCTGTATACTCTCACCATACCTATTCACCTTGTATGCAGAATACATCATGTGGCATGCGGGGCTTGATGAATCCAAGGCTGGATTTAAAATTGCTTGAAGAAACATTAACAACCTTACATATGCAGATGATACCACTTTGATGGGTGAAAGCAAGGAGTGTGTATTTCTTATATAACGCTTGTCTGTCTACAATAAAAATTAATAAGACATAATGCAGACGCAATGTTCAGTGGAGGCTATTCCAAAGTAGGTCTGTACTTTGGAGACATCATAAGATAACATGACTCACTGGAAAAGGCAATCATGCTGAGTAAAGTGGAAGGCCGTGGGAAAAGAGAAAGATTACAACAAAAGTGGATTCCTTCAAACAAGGAAGCTATAGCCCTGAGTTGGGGCTCTTGAAAGTTGACATAAATCAAGAGCAACTTGATGGGAAATAACAGCAGTCGCAACAGAATTAGCAATCTGAATAGGCTTTCTTTCAGAGTCCCCAAAATGCCAATATGTGTTCCTTAAGGTTCATCTTCCCTGTAGAATGGATGTAGTTTGAAACCACTTTAACTGCTGTAGTTCAATGCTATGGAATCCTGGGATGATTCAGCAGTACTGAGCCCTGACAGTCAAAGTGGTGTCAAAATGCATTAATTCTAAAGTGCAGATGCACCCTCTGAAATATAATGGAAGTACACAATGCCTCCCCATGTGAAAAATCAGCATGAGAAGGATGGGATCATCAGCCAGCTGCTTGTGAGCAACAGGAGAAAATATCCCTTAAGCTAGTGGCTATGTAGGGATCCTGAAAATGCCAGTCTATGCTAGGCTCAATTCAGTTTGACACCACTTTGACTGCTGTGGAATCTCTTTTGGCAAAGAAGGCTACAGGCCTTGTAAAACTACAACTCCCATAATTCCATAGTATTTTAGCCATGTCTGTTAAAGTGGGACCAAACTGCATTAATTCTACAATGTGGATGTACCCCAGATTATGCATTCATAGCTGCTAAACAGGATTTTGGCTCTCCCCCCCCCAATTGTGTAATTCCTTGAGTATATCTAAGTCCTTCTAAATTTTCCAAGTTCTTAACATTTTCAAAAATCAATAATTAGAAATAACCCCCCCCCCCAAACATTAATATGCTATGCCATTGAAACTGACAAAATGCATATTCACGTTTGTGCATATATGTGCTACTCAAGAAGGTAATTCCTATCAGGGCAGTTGCAGTCTTTGAACATAAGAACATAAGAACATAAGAACATAAGAAGAGCCATGCTGAATCGGACCTCAGCCCATCTAGTCCAGCATTCTGCATCACACAGTGGCCCACCAGTTGTACACGGGGATCTCGAGCAGAAGGGAGGGCAAAACCTGACCTGCTCCCGACCCCCAACAACCAGTACCCAGGGAAATCCTGCCTACCTCAACCAACTCCGAGGTGGCACTTGAATGTCCTTTTCAGTAACCACCGATACACTTGGTATCCATGAATCTGTCTAATCCTGCCTTGAAGTTGTCCAGGCTGACCGCTGTCACAACCTCCTCTGGAAGCGAGTTCCATAACCCAATGACCCTCTGGGTGAAGAAATATTTCCCTTTATTAGTCCTAACTTTCCTACCTTGGAGCTTCAGGGAGTGCCCTCTAGTCCTAGTGTTTTGTGACAAAGAAAATAATTTTCTTTATTCACCTTTTCTATCCCATGCATGATTTTATACACTTCGATCAAGTCACCTCTTAAACGCCGTCTTTCAAGGCTGAAAAGACCAAGGCGTTGCAACCTGGTTTCATAAGGGAGCCGCTCCATCCCTTGGATCATTCTTGTTGCCCTTTTCTGTACCTTTTCCAGTTCCGTTATATCCTTCTTAAGGTGCGGAGACCAGAATTGTACACAGTACTCCAAATGTGGCCTTACCATAGATTTGTAGAGAGGTAATACAACATTTGCTGACCTATTTTCGATTCCCTTTCTGATCATGCCTAGCATAGAATTTGCTTTTTCACTGCTGCAGCGCACTGGGTTGACATCTTCATTGAGCTGTCCACCAAAACCCCAAGATCCCTTTCCTGGTTTGTCTCGGAAAGCTTTGACCCCATCAGTTGATAAGTGTAGTTGGGGTTCTTTGCCCCGATGTGCATGACTTTACACTTGTTTAGGTTAAAATGCATTTGCCACTTTGTTGCCCATTCACTCAATTTCGAGAGATCTTTCTGGAGCTCTTTACAATCAGTTTCATTTTTAACTACCCTGAACAATTTAGTGTCGTCTGCAAACTTTGCTACCTCAGAATTCACTCCTACATCCAGATCATTTATGAATAAATTAAAAAGTAACGGACCCAAAACTGAACCTTGGGGTACGCCACTTCCCACCTCTTTCCACCCAGAGAAGTGTCCATTTATTACCACCCTTTGTTTCCTACAGTTTAGCACTTTGCCCAGTGCTAACAGCTGCATGGCAGAAAGAAATGTAACAGCTGTAGCTTTGCTCTTTAGGGCAGGACTGGAGAATGCTAGTAAACTTCACCTGTGGAGCCTTTCAGCACCCCATCCCAGCAGCTGTTATAGACCCAACATTTCTGCCATAGCAATATTTGGGGTTTTTTTATCCAGCTGTCCTTAGTCATTCACAGGGACAATCAAGCCACACTATTGCCTTTCAGCTGAAGTCTTCTTCTGTCACAAAGCATCCCATTGTACGTTAACTTTAGTTAATCCAGCAAAAAAGTTGTGTTTTCTTCCTTCAAGATGCTTAACGTCGGTTCAGTTGAGGGGGCCAATTGGTTGCACTACTGGAGATTGTAGGATTACATCTCCTGTGAGGCATTGCCATTTGCTGTGTTGCTTTTGATTGTTGTGGCAGGCCAACGACATCTGGAGGGCTTCATGATTCCTATCTCCCTCTTAGTGCCTTTCGCACTACATAGTTGATAGTACTTTAACTACCATATCTGCAATCCATGAAATCTTGGGATTTCTAGTTTTGCAAAGCAATAAAGCTCACTCGCCAAGAATTCTGAGAGATTTCATAGGGAAAGTATTCTGAAGGGAAGGCAAAAGTATAATCCAAATAGGTGATTTACAATCCCAATTTAAAATATTTCTATCTCATACATTTGTATGGAGCTGTGGTGTATGGAGCAGCAGTGGTGCAATGTGGTGGTTAAACCCTTTTCGCTGCTGAACTGCTGACCTGAAGGTTGGCTGAACTATTTACTTGAAGGTTGGCAGTTTGAATCCACAAAACGGGGTGAGCTCCCATCTGAGAGCTATCCGGGACATGCCCCAGTTCCTGACCGCACTGAAGACCTGGCTCTTCCGAAAGGCTTACGGCTAAGGACACCTTCCAGACTTAGCCTGAGTTACTGGAACTATTTTAATTAATTTTCCTATTCTTTTAGCTTTTAACTATTGAACTCTTTTATGTGTTTTATGTGTAAGTCGCCCGGAGCACTGACGTGGAGGGCGACTCATAAATAATAAAATCAATCAATCAATCAATCAATCAATCTGTCAGCTCCAACTTCTATCAACCGTGCCGCTCGAAAACATGCAAATGTGAGTAGATAAATAGTACTGCTTCGGTGGGAAAAGGCAAAGAGACACTCCAAACAATCTTGCCGGCCACATAACCAGGAAGTGAAAACGCAGGCTCCTTGGCTTGAAAATGGAGAAAAGTACCTCCCCGGAGCCAGAAATGTGCACCGCCTCCAGAAGCCGGAAATGAAAGGAGAAGACTTTGCCTTTGTTTGTGTGTCTCATTGTGTATGATTGTAAAAGGAATTGAATGTTTGCCTATGTATGTAATCTGCTCTGAGTCCCCTATGGGAGAAGGGCAGAATATACACACAGTGTTGTTGTTGTTGTTTGTTATTGTTGTTGTAGCATTTAAGGAAGCTTAAAACCTTTGGAAATAATAAAAAAATGACCTTGTATGAGTCACAGTGGTACATGGGAATGATAATGCAATTGTATAGTGTAAAAGGGCCCCTTCATCAGCAATTAAATGGTGATACTGCGCCTATAAGGTGATTCCATAGAAGGACTTATCCTATTGGTGGAACTGGAAACAGGACTTTTCTTCCTCCACCCTGTAACCCCCCATATTATCCTCCCCAAACCAGCTTTGGATGGGATTGGAAACCCTCCGTGGCAGCAGGGAGGGATGTTGTATGTGTATGTTTGTGTGCAGAGTTGTTTATCAAAGTAGCAAGTGTGATGTTGGATAAAGGCAATATTAATATAATCAAATATTATGCTAACAACAATATCTTAAATAGCAGCTCTGGAACAAAATCCACTTGAGATGCTGATAGATGCTGATAGAAAAATATCATCTCCCTGCTTTATTTGCAATCTCCACAGCTTTCCCATCCTAATTTGCCTCTCAAATCCGCACAGTGGGGAACTGGATGACATTTGGAGTAGTTTTGTGGGTGTGTGTAAGTTACAGAGGTGCTGGGAACAGCAATTGTTGTGTACATTGAAGTCTGATAATATATTCACAACAATAAAAATGCAGGGAACAAAATCAACCTCTGTACATGGCATTCATTGACCTTGCAGAGGCATTCGGCACAGTTAATCACAGTGCTTTCTGGACCATCCTCCAAAAAATGGGATGCCCTGACAGATTTGTGAAAATCCTGCAGCTCCTCCACGATGGCATGATAGCAACAGTCTTGGACAGCAGTGGCTCCCAAAATGACCCTCTCACTGTGGAAGGTGTCAGACAGGGATGTGTTATTGCCCCAACCTTATTTTCCATCTTCAATGCTACGATACTTTAGCTTGTTGTTGGGAAGCTTCCCACTGGAGTGGAAATCATCGATCAGACAGATTGCAAGCTAATTAACCTCAACATACTGAAAGCTAAAACCAAGGTTGCAACAACATCTGTTATAGAACTCTAATATGCCGATGATAACGTAGTCTGTGTGCATTCAGTAGAAGACCTACAAGCCACGCTCAACACCTTTGCAGAAGCATACGAGAAGCTCAGCCTGTTATTGAACATTGAGAAAACCAACGTGCTCTTCTAGCAGTCACCAGTGAATCCCTCTGCAATGCCAGAAATACAGCTTCATGGTGTTACCTTAGAAAATGTTGACCATTTCCGCTACCTTGGCAGCCACATCTCCACAAAAGTCAACATTGACACTGAAATACAGCACCGCCTGAGCTCTGTGAGTGCAGCATTTTTCTGAACGAAGCAGAGAATGTTTGAGGACCGGGACATCTGTAGGGATACCAAGGTGCTTGTTTATAAAGCTGTTGTTCTCCCAACCCTGTAATATGCCTGTGAAACGTGGACTGTCTACAGATGTCACGTGCAACTCTTGGAATGATTCCATCAATGTTCCCTCCGAAAAATCCTGCAAATCTCTTGGGAAGACA
>JARBWK010000002.1:158655673-158957237 GCA_030556195.1 Anolis apletophallus
TTATCTCTTGTGCCGTTTTGTTTGAAAATTTCTCATTGTTGCCATCCATTGCGCTTCTTAGAGTTTACGGTTGCCTTCTCCCTGCTTCCTCGAACAAACTCAATGACACATTAGGGAGAGAAGAGGGATGCTGTTGGGATGCGAATGCTAGAGGCAAAAAGGCAGGCAGCAACAGGGGGAAATATCACACAACCATTAAACAGTAGGAAGGAGATGCTGTCACTAGTTCTGTTCTCTTAAATAGCATCATTTGCAAGGGTTTGGTAAGGTCAATTACTTCTCAAAGAATGGCCGCAAGCATCTTCATTCACATTATAATGTAGCATTAACAGGCAAATTACACAACTTACAGGTTTTGTGTGTTTTAAGTTTGTTTTAGATTTGCATTAAGTGCTTTAAGTGAATAACACATTAAACCAAATCCTTTTTTTTTTTGCATGTACCATTCTGGGCATTTTTTACTGGACATAACATGTTACGGCAATGGACATTACATTACAAAACAGGACGTTGCATACAGTGGTGAAGCCAGAGTTTGCAAGCTCAAAAGATCACACATTTTGCTGCCATCTAATAATATTCCTTCTAACTTCTCACCCTCCAGGCATTTCCTTTCCTCTCAAGTTTAACTGTAATATTAATAGCAGAAGAATGGAAAACACTCTCTGTGTGTGTGTGGTCTGTGTGTGTGTGTGCGTGTGCATGTGGGGGTTTCAAGAAGAAGTAGATTGATGTGAACTGTTATTGTGGCAATGCTAAGCATTTTAGTTGGCATTAAAGAACTATTATCTTTACGACTGATTTGTTCATGGTAAAGAAGATAATATGAACCAATGCAGTTGACAGCCTTTTTGGACTAACCTTATGAGCACAACAATGGGGATAGTCACAATGAGCAACTACAGTAAATTGCAGTCTTTATCTTTACTTTAGGGGTAGGATTTATGCATGCTCTGATATGTTGGATTGTAAATTCCAGCAGCTCTAAGAAGCAGCTATGCAGTTACAACAACAACAACAACAACAACAACAACAAATTTATTCTTATGCCCTGTCACCATTTCCCCGAAGGGACTCTGGACAGCTTACAAATGGGACAAAATGCCCACAAAACATAAAAACAAATAAATCCATTAAAACAAAAACACAATTAAAATAAATCCAACAATACTTGTTGGGCCTCATCACCCAACTTCTATGGCAATGGCCTTCCAGATCCATAAATTCCATGGCTTCAACAAATATATGCATGCATGCATGTAAGTATACATGTATGGCATTCCAAAAAACAACCCTTGACTTTACCAAATAAGGGACACATACCATTTTTCTATACCATATATTTCATGCAACTTGAGTAGTCATGAATTTTGGTATTCACGGTAAGTCTTTGGACCGGAGCAGAAATCAAGAGCCCACTGAACACATTACTGTGTAAGCCTCTAGATCAGGGGACAATTGGAGGCCTCTAAACTAATTAATTTTTTATTTATTTCAGGATTTTACCCCGCTCTTCTCAACCCCCGAGGGGGGACTCAGAGCGGCTTACAGTAAGGCGCAATTCGATGCCCACACAGTAACAATATAAGACCCCAGAACCCTTCAACAATTAAAATACATTAAAATACAATTACCTAAACATCATGCGCATTCATTCCAGATTAAAACAATGTTCTGTCCATAAAAGCATTGGCCCTATTCATCCACTTTCCATTAAAATCCCATCTAAAGTGCTGCCTTGTGCTGGTGTGCAAACGCCTGGTCCCACAGCCAGGATTTTACTTTTTTCCTGAATGCCAGGAGGGATGAGGTGGATCGTACATCGATAAGGAGCGCATTCCACAGGCGGGGAGCCACCACCGAGAAGGCCCTATCCCTCGTCCCCACCAGCCACATTTGAGAAGTAGGGGGGGAGCGAGAGCTAAATGTCTCCCCTAATGACATTTTACTTCTGCACCTCAAGGTGATATTGGGCTACAACTCCCATAACCTGTCACCGTTGGCTATGATGGCCAGGCCTGATGGGAACTGCAGCTTCACACTATCTGGAGAGTCATACATTATCCACCCATGTTGTCAAATCTGGAAGGATAGAAATAAATTTTGGCTTGAACTCAATTTGTTAGTCCCGAGTAGAATAGATCCATTCAACTAATGGAATTTCTATACCTGTTGACCTACCACTAAACAGCTGATTCAGTGGATCTCATTGGGCCCTTCCACACAGCCCTATGTCCCAGAATATCAGGGCAGAGAATCCCACTTTACTCGAGTGTGGATTCAGATAACCAAGGGCCCTTCCACACAGCCATATAACCCAGAATATCAAGCCTGAGAATCTGAGTCCACACTGCCATATATTCCAGCTCAATGTAGGTAATGTGGGATTTTATTCAGCTGTGTGGAAGGGGCTCCAGTTCAAAGCAGATTATGAGGGATTTTCTTCCCTGATATTCTGGGATATAGGGCCCATTGTTACTCCATGCCTTTACCTTGACTATGAATTATGATGCAGTTCTGAGACTGGCCTTTGCAAGTGTACATTTGGCCTTAGGCTATCTAGCTTCATTGGGTTACAATCTGTTAGTGTATACCTTTGGAAAGGTTCCCTGTGGTGCTGTTTTTGCACTAGTACAGCATTTTCCAACTTCTCCTCCATCCTCTTCTCTTTGTGTTTATATTTGTCCCTTTTGCTGTGGTTTCCTCTTTCCCAGAGGCTACACTTGCCCC
This sequence comes from Anolis apletophallus, assembly GCA_030556195.1. Lineage (NCBI taxonomy): Eukaryota > Metazoa > Chordata > Lepidosauria > Squamata > Anolidae > Anolis > Anolis apletophallus. Next base: position 158,658,404 of record JARBWK010000002.1, read on the forward strand.
CCGCTGATGCTGCTGACCAAGCAGTTCCTGTTTCCACATTTACAAGAAATTGCACTAAAAAGTTAACGCTAAAACTCTATGCTGAAGATAGCAGGGTTTAATGTGACTTCCTTCTGCTCAAGCCAGCCAGCTCTTATTCTTGAGTGTGCCAATAAGACGACAGCATCTCTCACTTTTTCCCGACCCATCTTTTGCTTTCACTCACACTACCTTTAAAAAATTGACCCTAATAATCAGAAACCTTGGTTGTTGTTGCTCTTTTGCTCTCACCAAATGCCAAGGCCAGTTCCCAGACTGCCAGCTTTACTGAAACAGCACATATCCACCAACATGGATGTTTTCTGTGGGAAGAATAATGGCAACTTTTTCCGCTTCCAGTTCAATAATGAATGCCTTTATAATCTGATGCTATTGTTCACTGCTTCTTAAGCTATAGGTCTGGACCCCAAATGAGGTCCTCTTTGCTCAGTATTGGCATCATGAACAATTTGGCAACAGCAAAAGGTTTGTGAATGCTACCCATTTACAGGCTTATCACTTGGGCCAATTGAAGCATCCTTGGACACTTATGCCCCAGTTTGCAAATAACAACAACAACAACAACTTTATTTATATCCCACGCCATCTCCCCGAAGGGATTTGGGGTGGCTTACACATGGAACCCCATGCCCCCCATCAAATGACATAGGATGACTTCTGGTGGAGTCCATGGGCAAACTGGGGTGGCAGCATGGTGAGACACTGTTGCTGCCAACACACAAACTGCCCCATGTTCCATAAGGAACAACAGGTCTTGGGTGGAGTGGCAACAAGGAACAACAGGGGGGAAGTTGGGTGGTTCAGGTGCCAGGATTGCCCTGCTGCCACCCCGCTGGATGGGAACATAAGAAGTGTGCAATCGCTGGTGGTTCAGGTGCCAGGATTGCCCACCTGCTGCCACCTGCCTGCCTCCATCAACACAGAGGTGGCACTTGGATGTCCATTTCAGTAGCTACTGATTCCCTTGGTATCCATGAGGCTGGCAAATCACAGTGCTGGGCTTTATCCATTTGACGAGGTCCTTACACAAAGTTGTTAGTAACAACATGCAGTGTTTAAATCAACCTTAGCTGGACTCCACAAAAAGGGAAAATAAGCCTGTTTAGCAAACCTTGTGAATGATTTGTTATCAGTAAATATTCAGTAAACTATATCTATTTTTTTTCCAGGCAGATAGGGGTTGGAAGTGGTAAAGTTTATGAAGCCCTGGTCTATTGGAATGGGCAAAATATAAACAAGCCCTACATTTTGAAGGTGGTTGGGCAAAACACTTATCATAGAATCACACCAAAGGGAAATGTTTTGGAGGGCATGGACAAGAGAAACGGTGAATACTGAATTTTTGGATAAGAGGGGGCATACTTGTTTGTTTTTACATTTTAATGCTTTAACTTTTGCTTGTAAACATCCCTGGATATATGATGGAAGGCCATACAAAAATATTTTAAAAGATAAATACATGTGAAAACCCAGTTATTAATCATATTACTTATTTTCTGAAGTTCACTCTGCGATCTATGAGAGATGCCATGTAAGATGACTTGCTCAAGATCACAGGGTGCAAAAAAAAAAAATCCCAGTAAACTCTCAGAGCACTCATCCAAAAGAGAACCAAGGAAGCCAACCAGCTGTGACTCAGGATGTATCTACACTGTAGAATGATTACAATTTGGCACCATTTTCACTGCCATGGCTCAACGCTATGAGATCCTGGGATTTGTAGTTTTGATGAGGCACCAGCAGTCTTTGGCAAGACTTTGGTCGCATATGTTTATGCTGCATTTTCTCATTTACGTATTTCTGCTCCCTTTGCAAATGTTTATCTCCAAAATTGCCAAAGCTTCTGCAAAACCCCACATCAACAACATTTCCTTTGAATCAATATGGGTGTAGCCTTGCCTGTAGCTTCTATTTTTCTCAGTAGGGTTCAATTCAAGAATGGAAAAATTGCTAATATAAAAATGGCACATCTAACAGTGAGGGAAGATGGGAGCTGCAATCCAATAACATCTGGAGGGCCACATGTTCCCTCTTCCTGATTTAATGCATGTCACTTGGCAGCCATCCTCAGATTCACACTTACCTCCAACAGACAAGAGTTCTTTGTCCCTAGTTTCCAACAGACCTCACAACCTCACAACCCAGTGATTCCGGCCATGAAAGCCTTCGACAATACATTGAACACAATGTTGATTCAGACATACCACCAAATTGAAGACAGATTGCTAATGACAACATAACTTGCAGAATCCAAGGCAAAGAAGGAGGACCCGAAGACAGATGTTTAAATGACAACAGATGACATATATTTATATGAGTTCCCCTTGATTAAAGGCTTTTAAACCCATCCTAAGAGACCTCACACTGATGAAAATTTGTAGTGGAAGCCTATCAGATCTATAGCATGTAGTGGAAGCCTGTTATTTCCATCAAAGCAGTGTGTCACTGAAAGCTGGAGTTACATAAGTTGAAAGTATGACATATACAGAAAGACTGTTTTTTAGCCACAAGAGGGAGTGACTCACAGATCTGTGTTTGGTGGGGTTAATATTTCTGTTGATCTAATTTTTGGGGGTGAAATGGGGTGACTATTTTAATCCTTCTAGAGTTAGAACACAGTATACGGCCATTAAATGCTTCTTGCACAGCAGCCAATCAGTCCCCCAAATCCTGCCTGCAAAAAGATGTTTTGTCCGCATCTGTGCAACTTAAACATACAACTGAAGCTATCGTAATGGCTGCTTAGATGTTTTCAGCATATGTCCTGAGAACACCCCATAAAAAGAAGCCAAGTAAGTTTTGCTCATGTAACTTTGCTGTCTGGGAAAATCCTTCACGTAGCTTTGGGACTGAAGTCAGTTAGTTGATCTGCTTGTGTCTTCCCTGCCCCACATTGCCATGAACAGAGGAGGCATCCATGCCCTCCCTAGACAGCCTGCTTCATCCATGATGGACTGAGAATAGTGCAAAGAAGATCAAGAGATTTGTCAGTATTGTTGACCCTAAAATAAACCCCCAATATAGAGCTGGAACTCAGAGTTTTCAAGAAGATACAGTACGACCCCTGTATCTGCATGTAATATGTTCTAAGACTCCCCATGGAAATGGAAATCTGAAACTGCTGGTGAAACAGACCCTTATTTTTATTTTACTATACCTGGGGTAGAAGTGTACCATAGACTAGTATTGGACGACCTAGAAAGGCTCACAAACACTCCCAGGGGAATATTTTTTGGAGTGGGGGTATGTGAAACCATGCATATAGAAGTGTTGTTGAAAGCTTTCATGGCCAGCGTCACTGGGTTGCTATGAGTTTTCCGGGCTGTCTGGTCATGTTCCAGAAGTATTTTCTCCTGACGTTTCGCCCGCATCTATGTCAGGTATCCTCAGAGGAAGTTTTTGCAATTTAATAAACTTTTTTATTGGGCCGGAGAGATAGCACAGTGGTAACAATAGCTGTGTTTGCAATCAGAAGGTTGCATGTTCGATTCCCGGGCTGGTCTGGACACCCAGCTGTGAGCCCTGTCCACATAACAGATCGAAAACAAGCCAGCTGTGAGTAGATGAACTAGGGACCGCTCAGCAGGGAAGGATTTTTATAAGGACTTTACAACACCTGAATAAAAATAAGGAAGATTGTCTGTCGGAGGTGGAATGCGGAACCAGAGGCTTTCATCTGAGGATGAAGCAACAGCACCCCCTTGTGACGTAATTGGAGCAACCGCACCCTGCAACACAGCCAGAAGAAAAAAAATCCTTCTAATTGCATATATTTGTGTGCACATGTTTGTCTGTACAATTGTACTGTAATTGTATGCCAATCTGCAGGGACTGTCTGCTGTATATGTAATGTAATCCGCTCTGAGTGCCCTTCGGGGTGAGAAGAGCGGAATATAAATAAAGTGTATTATTATTATTACTATTTATTTTTCCATGTTTTTATAACAGGATAGAAACAATTAGAAATGACATTGATAACCCAAGTAGAAAAATTGTGTTATATAGTGTTATCACTCAGGATTGTGTATATTAAATTTCCCGAGACTACAGATGAGCAAAAGGCAGGGAAATAAACCATTGTCAGGCATATCTTTAAATACAGAAACCCCAGAAAGAACCCACTTCCACTTTGGCACATTCACGTAGCGATTTAACAACAACAAATATTCAATTTTTCTCTAAGCTGCATAGGTGGTGCTGAATTTGTGTTCTTTAGCATTCGGTGTGTGAATTCCTGTATCAACAGCAATGAATCAAACAATATTTTAAAATGTGATGTTCAGAGCTATTGCTTCTGAAATAATAATGGTGTGTTTCTAAGGAAAGGATACAGAATGACAACATTAAAATATAAGGACATCAGTTTAAGCTAGTTCATGTTATAAGTAAACTTAAGGCTTTCATTGAAGAAAGGTTTGTGGCTTGTCCTCCTGGCTCTGAAGATCTTGAAAGACTTTTGCAAAGGGAAGGAGGAGTGAGAAGCTTTCGTTTCCGTAAAGTTCCCGAAGATAATTTGCTTTAGGATCCAAGCCATCTCTCAAGGTTTCCTGTTTTCAGCCTTGCTGGTGTAATTCGATGAGGCGACCAGCAAAAACACCCAGCGTCCCAATGATGCAAACTAACATAAAGATGCCAAGGAGAAGGTGGTCAACCACCATAGCAACAAACTTCCATTCTTCTGCAGCCTGAAGATATAAAAAGAAAGAAAGGGGTGAGGAGAGGAAGACATTAGAATGAGCTCAAATCTGAGTTGCTAGTGGGTGTTACTTATAGATCCCCTTTTCAGAGGAATAGTGCTTTTCTACCTGGTCTTTTTCACATCATAACATGTTCAAATGGAGAGAATTCCAGTCTAAATTGTGCCTTTGAATCTTTTTTTTAAAAGCTCCTTTTCAATGCTATCGTTCTGTATTCAGTGATTGCTGTCAACTGAGTATTTGCAATGTGGAATGATAGCATAATAGGTCCATAGCTTCAGTTACATGTTTAATAAAGGTGGTTGATCCATTAAAAATTGATTCTAAACTCATTGGGGGGATTCCCTTGCTGGGTCATTATAGAAATTATTCCGAAAAATTTTAAGTAAATTTCGTAATTGAAACGTAATTAATAATGAATTTTCGTTATTATTCGTTACGCCAGCTGGGAGGGAAGAATGGAGGGCAAGCCCTCCTCTCTTCCCTCCCCCCCAGCTCAGAAGCATTGTGGGTTATATTTAACCCGGGATGCCTCTGAGGTGGCGGGGAAAGGAAGGGAGGTGTGGATGCAAGCCATCCCGCCACCTCAGAAGCAAGGGCGGAAATAAAGACCTTAAAACGTGCCCTTTATGGAAATGACGATCACGGGCATTGATTTTGAAATGTCATTTCCGGGTTGGACGCCGAGGGTCGATATAGGGTCAAAATAATTTTAAATAGGAAAATTAACGGATATCAAAGTATTACGGCCGGAGATATCCACCCCTAATATTTAAGTTTAATATTTAAGACCTTTAAAGCTCTATACGGTTCTGGCCCAGCCTACTTGTCCGAACGCATCAGCCGCTATGTCCCACCTCGTAATCTAAGATCATCCGGAGAGGCCCTGATCCACCTCAGATGAGGCTGGTGGGGATCCCTCCCCACCTGTGGCCTTCAGGAGGAAAAAGTAAAATCCTGGCTGTGGGACCAGGCATTTGTACACCAGCACAAGGCAGCATTTTAGATTGGTTTTTAATGGAAGTGGGTGATTATGGCCAATGTTTTTATGGACTGAACATTGTTTTAATCCAGAGTGAATGTGTATGGTGCTAATGTAGTTGTATTTTAATGTATTTTTAATGTATTTTAATTGTTGAAGGGTTTGGGGGTTTTATATTGTGATTATGTGGGCATCGAATTGTGCCGTACTGTAAGCCGCTCTGAGTCCCCCTTGGGGGTTGAGAAGAGCGGGGTAAAATCCCGAAATAAATAAATAAATAAATAAATAAGTTGCACAGATGCGGACAAAACACCTTTTTGAAGGCAGGATTTGGGGGACTGGTTGGCTGCTGTGCAAGAGGCATTTAATGGGCACTGCATTTTTTAAAAAGCATGTGTTTCAAATTGCTAATGATGATTTCTTTAAAATATTTATTGTATTTGAAATATTATTCTCATCATTTTGTAGGCTGCACTGCATCTGAGTCTTGAGGCATTATTTAAAAAACAGTGAACAAATAAAAGCTGCAGGGAGAGGTGGGTAATAATAATAACAATAATAGTTTGTTGTGAATTTTCTGGGCTGTATGGCCATGTTCCAGAAACATTCTCTCCTAATGTTTCACCCACATCAATGGCAGGCATCCCCAGAGGTTGTGAGGTATGTTAGGCAAGTGAGGTTTATACTGTATATCTGTGGAATGTCCAGGTGGGAAAAAGAACTCTTTGTCTGTTGGAGGCAAGTGGAATATTGCAATTGGCTACCTTGATTAGCATTGAATGGCCTTGCAGCTTCAAAGCCTGGCTGGTTGCTGCCTGGGGATCCTTTGTTGGGAGGTGTTATCTGGCTCTGATTGATTGTCTGGAATTCTCCTGTTCTTTGAGTGTTCCTCTTTGTTTACTGTCTGGATTTTAGAGTTTTTAAAAATCCTGGTAGCCAGATCTTGTTCATTTACATGGTTTCTTCCTTTCCGTTAAAATTGTTCACATGCTTGTGGATTTCAATGGATTCTCTGTGTAGTAGTTGTTAGAATGGTCCAGCATTTCTGTGTTCTCAAATAATATGCTGTGTCTAGTTTGGTTCATCATCATTATCAAATAATAATAATAATAATAATGGCCTGAGATCCTCCACTCTGCTCCTGATATTCATCCAATGTCATGGGAGTAATGAACCTAAAACTATGCATAACACATATTACACCATATTGTCTCCATAATACATCTGTTTTAGGTATGGACCTGTTTTAGGTATCAACTGACAAGCTACAACATACTAAACCAGAAAGACGTTTGATATTTGGATAGGTTTATCAATAGCTATTAGTCAGTAAAGGGAACCTCCTTGCTTAGAGAGGTCAGTATATCTTTGAAAGCAAATTGAAATACAACAATAGGGCCAATCATCATGGGTACCCTATGGTGAACCATAGTGGGAAACGTGATGTTGGAAACTGTTTTTTTTAGCGGTTTTAAAAAAAAGATACAGGATATCCAGAATTCCATAGCCAGTCTAGACAGTGGCTGCAGTGGCCTAAGGATTCAAGGGGTTGTAATCCAAAAAGTAACTTTTCTCAGTTCTGGTTGGAATAGATTGATTTTCAACCTGATCTACCAAAGTCTTCTCAAGTCTCAAAGTAATCCAAATATATGTGTGCATAAGGGCTGATTTACACAGACCAGTGATGGCTCACCGTAAAATTTGTGAACGGCTTCTTTATTGACTATTTGTTTATTTATTTACCACGCTTTTATCCCGCCCTTTTCCGCCCGAAGGCGACTCAAGGCGGCATACAGACTGGCAACAATTAGATGCCGAACACACATAAATACATTGTTTCAAACAGGTTAAATCACATAATTTTAAAATATTATATAAAAACCAATTTAAAACTATAAAAATCAATGACTTCTGGGTTTAAATCCATGTCCATTATAGTGCTTGTGCCAACATAAAGTAATATAAATGAGCCTCTGCTGATTACTGTATGATATTCGATGCTATTCCTGCATCAGGGATGCCAACAAGGGTAGAACATACACGTGTAAGCCCAAAAGTTTGAAAACCAGCAATTATTTAGATTTTTCCTGAAGATTTCTTGATGTATTGATGCAACTTTTCTCACCCCATTCCCTAAAGCTCTCTTTTTATCTCTCTCTCACACACATACAAACGAAATATTGTGAGATTTTGGGTGCAGATACACTGTAGAATGAATGCAGTTTGACACCACTTTAACTGCCATGGCCCAGTGCCAGGGCCGGTGGAAGCGTTACGCCAACTACGCAAACACGTAGAGCGTTGCCACCTGGGAGGGGCGTTGTCACCTGCGAGGGGTGCCGGCGCGCCCTCGCCACCCCGCCGGCCGCGACTCCGCAGCCGGCCCCGCTGCCCGCGCTGCGCTGCCTGTGCTGTACCGCCGCGCGGCTGCGCCTCTGCAGCCGGCCCCATCGCCCATGCACTGGCACTTTTCGCGCATGCACAGAAGCTTCCACAGGCGCTACGCCACCTGTAGTAGCTTCTGCGCATGCGCGAAAATCCCCATGCATGCGCACTGGGCTCCAAAGCGTGATTCGCACTCGGGAGCCATGGGGGGAAAAAATTTTGCTTACCCCGGAATAGGTAGGTCCGCCCCTGCCCAGTGCTATGAAATCCTGGGAGTTGTAGTTTGATGTGGCACCAGCAGCTCTTTGGCAGAGAAGGCTAAAGAGCTTGTAAATCTATAACTTCCACAATTCCATAGTATTGAAGCATGGCAGTTAAAGTGGTGTCATACTGCATTAAGTCTGATGTGTATAGGCACTTATTAAACTAAGTAAGGAGAGCTGTCAGGTCTCAAGTTGTTTTGATGAGCAATTTTAGCCGCAAGAGGGAGCCAAACACTGCACAGCACGGTATGATTGCTCTTGAGTGGGAAGTAGGCAAGGCTAGGAATAAGGAAAGGCAAGGAAAAAGAAACATCTTAAAGCCCAAACTAATTTTATGGCATCATTTTTTTAGACCAAGAGACTGCTGGTTTTGTTGCCACAGAAAAATGCAACTGACTTTCTGGAGATTATCATATTGAGGAGGGGGTTTTCTGTTTCACTGGAGACTAGGACACAGAGCAATGGATTCAAATTACAAGGGAAAAAAATATTCCAACTAAATATTAGGAAGAATTTCCTGATGTTTATGGCTATTTGACAGTGCAACGCACTGCTTTAGAGTTGATGGAGCGCCCTTTCTTTGGTGGTTTTTAAGCAGGCTGGATGGCCATCTGTTGGGAATGCTTTAATCTTGCATTCCTGCATGACAGTGGGTTGAACTGAGTGGCCCCTGGAGTCTTTTCCAACTCTATAGTTCTATTCAATGACTTTGATGGCTCCAACATTTTTGCTGTAACTGATTAAATAGTTATAACACGTGCCAGAGAAACAGAGAGAGAGGCCAAGATTCTAGAGCTATAGATATATATTTGGGCCCCACCAGCATCTTTATGCAATGCTTGGTGGACTGTAAGCTTTAGGGTCCTTCCAGACAGGCCCTATATCCTAGGATCTGATCCCAGGTGTTCTGTTTATCCCAGATTAGTTGGCAGTGGGAACTCATATAATCCAGTTTAATGCAGAAAACCTAGGATCAGATCCTGGGAAATTGGGCCTGTTTGGAAAGGCCCTTAGAAATCTAACATTGGCTTTCAGGTTGGTTATGGATTGACAATTCTGGTTGCTGATGTTGTTGGACTACACCTCTCATGATCTCTCACAATTGGCAATGCTGGCTAGGGCTACTGGGAGTTGTAGTCCAAAAATAGCTAGAAGAATATGCTTCTCAACCCTTAATTCATGTCTACTGAGTTCTGCACTAGGTCACAACTGAGACACTGCTAAGTGAAGGAATAATTAGGGCTGTTTCGAAGACTTGCATTATCTATTTTGCTACTGACCAAGGGCCCCTGGTGGCACAGTGGGTTAAACTGCTGAGCTGCTGAACTTGCTGACTGAAAGGTTGGCAGTTCAAATCCAGGGAGTGGGGTGAGCTCTCGCTGTTAGGTTCAGCTTCTGCCAACCTAGCAGTTTGAAAACATGCAAGTGTAAGTAGATGAATAGATATCACCGGGAATGTGGCGCAGCTGGCTAAATGTCAGCTGCATAAGATCTCTCTGACCAGTAGGTCATGAGTTCGAGGTCTGCCTGGGTCGAGGTGGGTTCTCAACCTTAAGTGTAGCCTGCTGCCGACCTTTGCAGCCCGAAAGACAGTTACATTTGTCAAGTAGGAGATAAAGGTACCACATTAAAGTGGGGAGGTGAATTTTGACTGATTTATGAGGCCATAAAGAATCGCTGAGGAATGCGGAAGAAACAACAAAGGGACGCTGGAAGGAAACGCTGAGAGAGATGAGGAGTGCGTCCGCTCCCCCTGGTGGCCAAAAGGTTTGCCTCTGTTTGTCTATATATGTATACTATGTCAAAATGTGCGTACTGTACTGTACTGTGATAAATGTCACATGTTTATATGTCATATGTTGAACTGCAAGGATTGTCTGCCAGTATGTGTACTGTAATCCGCTCTGAGTCCCCTTCGGGGTGAAAAGAGTGGAATATAAATAAAGTAAATAAATAAATAAATATCACTTCTCTGGGAAGGTAATGACAGTCATGCTGGCCACATGACCTTGGAGGTGTCTATGGACAATGCCGGCTCTTTGGCTTAGAAATGGAGATGAGCACCACAACCCAAAGTCAGACACAACTAGTCAAGGGAAACCTTTACCTATGGATTTTCAATGAACAGTGGGGGGATGGTGCTTTTTCTTAAGTGATAGAACAGAACTATTTATTCCATTAAAACAAGGCTGTTAATTAAATTAATCAAATGGAAGGTAAGAAACACTTCATGCACCTTAGAGTTAGGATTCCATATTTCATTCTGACAGTCTCCCTGGAAAACCTTTGGCTGCACTGACCCCTGGCCCTTAATGATGGGTTTTAGGCTGGAGCCTAAGGAGTCAGGATGGCTGTAAGGACTGACCTCCCAGGATAACAGATGGGGATCCTGAGAATCAATCCCCACATCACACCCCCAATAGCTGGGAAGGTTCAGACCTTCCTGGAAGGTCCACATCTTCCCAGGTTTTTTAAAACCCAGAGTAAACCTGGATTTCCAAGTTTACACTGGGTTAAACCAGATTAACTATTTTTAACCTGGTGTAAATCTGGATTTTCTCAGACTAATCTGGTAAAAACAACAACGAATTTTAGGCCTGTGTAGATGGGCCCAGAATCTTCCATTAGTTTTGGCTCTTTGCAGAACAACAGAACAAAAAGACCAGTTAGCAACAGATGGACATATTGATACTGCTCTTAAAGGAAAGGATTATTTTAAAACCAGAAGTGATTAATATCAGGAAAGCACTCTTACATTGTTGGACTCTTGGTCTGACTTCATTGTTTCAGCGATATACTTGATGCCCTCAATAGCACTTTTAACGTCTGGGTTTTTGATGAGCGATGACTGGAAATTCACAGCAGTCGGACCTTGTTTTCCAGAGATTTCAGAAATATCGATGTCTTCAGTAAAAATCTTTTTCTCCTGTTTGTTTTTGGAGGGCCGCTTCATTGTTGAGAAAAACATGAGGTTTGGAATTGTGTCAATAAAAATCTGGAAAAAAAACAAACAAAACATCAACATGCATTTTACAGTTGCTGGCTTGATCAGAAAGAAAACACTGGCTCTCAATCTTATTTCTCAGAATAAACGAATGATCTCAAACGTTTATGAATGATAGGGTGCATCTACATGATGGAAGTAATACATTTGAATGCCATTTTAAACTTTTTTAATTCATTTTTTTATTCATTTGAGAAACTGCAAGTAGTTTCTGGTGTGAGAGATTTGGCTGTCTGCAGAGGCGTTGCTCAGGAGATGTCCAGATGTGTTACCATTCTGTGGGAGGCTTCTCTCATGTCCCCACATGGAAAGCTGGGATGGGAGTTCACCCTGTCTCGTGGATTTGAACCGCTGACCTTCAGGTCAGCAGTTCAGCAGGCACAAGGGTTTAACCCATTGCGTCACCACAGCTCAACCATTTTAACTGCCATGCCTCAATGCTATGAAATCCTAGGAGATGTAATTTTACAAAGTCTTCAGTCTTCTCTGCTAGAGTGCTACTACCTCACCAAACTGGCATTTTGTATAAGGGATACTCAACCTGTATGGTATTTGCAAACAGTGAGTACATGGGCTAAGGATATGGCTCAGTATAAGGTAGCTTCTTATGTTGTCATATGTCTGTTTATACAGTGGCTAAGAGATGCCACAGTTGAAGTCCACAAGGTCAGCAGAAAAGCAACTTTTCACAGATGATATAATATGTAATACAATGTTCCCTCACTTATTGCGGGGGTTCCGTTCCAGGACCACCCGCAATAACTGAAAATCCGCGAAGTAGGGATGTTATATTAATTGTAATATTTATACATTATTTTTTTAATTGTTTTTATTAGTTTTGTGAATAAATGTGTAACATGAAATCTCACATACAAATACAAAAACAGGTTGTGATCCGGGAAAAAAGCCCTGATTCCAGCCTGAAAACGAAATTAAAAGGGGTGGGTGAACAAGTGAGATAGTCAGGGGAGGGGAAAGGTGGAAAAAAGGGGGGGAAGGGAAAGAGGGGGAAGGAAAGAAAAACACAAATAAAAAAAACAAAATAATAATAATAATAAAAACCAACAACACAGCAAACATAAAAGTGACTTCCATTCTTCCTCTTTGGGGGTACCTGCCATTTGTTAGGTTCCCAGGTGTCCCTTCAACTCCAATCCCTCAGGAGTTTATAAAGTCCTCCTTCCTCTCTTTTGTAACATCCCTTATGCCTACTTCGATTTTGTAATACTTTTAATTACTGAGATGTAGAGTCCATTCTTTTGTTAATATTCCTCCAGTAGACTCCAGTCTGTTTGTTTTCTTGAGTTTCCTGTGTGCTTGCTTAAAAGGAATGACAATCTGTCCATATTCTTTATATCATAAAAATAGTGATGCTAAATGTTGGAAATGCCATGCAAACAGGGGAAGCTATTACCACATGTGGTGGACATGTAAAGTAGCAACCTCATATTGGAAAAGTATACATAAAGAAATTCAAATAATATTGCAAAGAAAATTCTCAATGAAACCCGACTATTACTTATTGGGCTTATTAGATAAGGAATTAAAGTTAGATGGTAATGAAGATAAATTGTTTTGTTTTATGACGACAGCAGCACGAATGGTCTACGCCAAATATTGGAAAGCCGACTTCATTCCCAATGTTGACCAATGGATATTTATACATTATATATATATATATATATATATATATATATATATATATATATATATATATATATACACACACACACACACACACACACACACACTAGCTGTACCCGGCACGCGTTGCTGTGCCCTATTTAGGAGATGCGAGATGTAAGGGTTGGAAATGATGTTACTTACGGTCTTGGTGGGGTAATGTAGGCATGAATTGCGCACTTTCTATGTGTGCTCCAAATGATGTCATCTGGAAGCATGAGTTGTGTTGTCTTATATAGCGGAGGAAGTGTTTTGATTCTGGAGTGTGTCCACTCAGCAAAGTCTGTAGTGGTTGTGGAGGAGTGGCAAGTGGTGGTAGAGAGACTTTACCGGCTAGGCAGCACATTCCTGTTGTTTCTGCTGGGTATTTCAGGGCTTTGCAGTGTGTGCAGATGTGCGTTAGGGTGCCAATGTCGGCCTCTGGCACCATGCTGTAGTCTTCTGCAGCGTTGTATCTGAAGGCTAGGCGGTGGAATTGGTTGTGGTGTTTTTGAAGTTTGTTTTCTGTGTTGCGACGTCGTGTTTCTGCGCTCCTTGCGCGCTGCTGTTGTGTTGCATTTCTGCGTCTTTGTTGTTCCTGGCTGCACGCTTCTTCTTATCGTGCAGTTCTTTGCATTTGGTTCTCAGCTGTGCGTCGTGCAGTGACCTGTTGTCTGTGTCTCTGCTGCGCAGTGTGTTTCTGTTCTGGCGTTTGTTCTGCCCTTTTTTGTTTGATGCATGTAGCGTTGTGAGTGTGTCGTCCGATGCTGTTATTTTTATAAGGCATGTCTTGTCTTTTGGGTCTGTTTATGTCTGTGTGGAAGGAAGGAATGGTTTTAGTTTGTGGTGTTTGTAGGTGTTGTGTGTACGGGGTCCCGTAAGGTTGGTGGGATGGGTTGTGATTGGAAGTTGTGTTGCGTTGTGTGGGTAGGAATTTGCTGGAGAATTGCTCCCTCAGAGTTTGGCTTTGGCAGTTTAACCCTCAAACACCAACTGAAATCTCTCAGCATTCTATCCTAGCCTTGGATGGCTCTTGCCAGCGTTGCTATGGTTACAGCAGTTATGCAAATCCGCCCTTATTGGCAGCCAATCATGTTGTTCAGAATGTAGAGGCTGGGTGAGTCTTTGGCTGCCCCGGAGGATGCTGGTAAATGTAGTTTTATTTTTACTCGTTGTTTTGGGGGCCTTTTAGGTCTTGGGGGGGAAAGTTTCTTTGCTACAAACGTACCTTGCTTGAGGCCTATTTCTGTTGGCAAGTATTGTGTTTCTGCGTTGTGTGGTTTCTTTGTTTGAGGTATACATCACATGACGTGAGCCCATTTATATTTTATATATATATATATATATATATATATATATATATATATATATATATATTTCTTACCTGTGCTTCCTTACCGACCTCCCGGCCCATCCAGAGGGCATCTGTCTGCCTCCCTGGCCTCTGCAGGCCCTGGCAGAGCCTCCGGAGCCATGCAGGCAGCAGCAGGCCAGGGAGGCAGGCCTTCCCCACCGTGCCTCAGGCCACCACACTTCCGGGGTCTCTGGCCTCCACTGGGCGTAAATATTTTATATTAATATTTTCAAAAACCCACGAAACAGTGAGTTTACGTAAAGCGAACTGCGATGTAGTGAGGGAACACTGGACTAGGTGCAGGTATTCTTATTCAGATTTCTTAGGACACCTCATGAAGGGTTCTAGTCCCACCAGACCCAAAATAAATCAACAGGGCCTATACCCCCCTTCAACACTAACACAGATATTAACACTAACATGGAGGGCAAAAGGGAGAAATGTGCCAAGAGGAAGGCGCATCAGGCCAATCCTGACTGGGACCGTCTTCCATCTGGAAACTGATGTCCTTACTGTGGGAGAACATGCGGATTATTAATAAGGCTCCACAACCACCTACAGACCCACCGCCAAGATACTACACTTGGAGGACTATCATCCTCGAGCTACGAGGGATCGCCTAAATAAGTAAGTAAGTCAACACTAACAACACTAGCTTTCAGCAACTGAGTATAGGTCAGCATTTGTGGCCATAGGCATTCTCTCACCTTCCTTACCCACTGCGGCATGGTGTGGGTACTTGGAGAGCGGTGATGGGTGTTGATCACAATCACGGTGATGATAATGGAGGCGATTACAAACACCATGGTAAACAACATGTATTTGCCAATCAGTGGCACTGCGCTGGAGGTGGAGGGGATCAGCTCCACAATGACCAGGAGGAACACAGTCAAAGAAAGCAGGACAGAGATGCTCAGGGTCATCTTCTCACCTGAGAGAGGGAGGAAATGTGTGCAAGGTATGACATTTAGTATGGGTGCTAAGGAATGGAAAGGTGTTTTTAAAGGAAGGCATAATGGATGAAACCTTTCCACTAATGAAGACTCATTTTTTTCAAAAATAAATCCATTTAGCACTAATAATTCTCAAAATTGTTGCACTCTTATGTGGTGAGACAAGAGAAATACTGTATATTCTCAGTATTTATTGACCTCATGTATAGGTCAGGGGCATGTTTTGGGGCCAAAATTATGGATTTTGATATGACCCATGGATGCTGATGGTGCTTCTGTGGAGAGGGGGCGGAGAAGCACTAGCATTTCCTTATGCGCCCAACAGCCTTTGGCCACCATTACTACCATTTTTCTCACCTGGGCATTCAAAATTAGCACTATGATAGAGAGTGTAGATTGAGTTGGCTCTTTTTGCATTTTTAAAAACTTGTATGCCTAGTATTGAAACAGAAAAATAACCCAAGACAACCAGGAGAATGCAAATGAATGTTATGAACCGCAGTATAAAATTGGCCCTACCTGAATCTGTAGGCAGATAAAACACTAATCCTGTTAAGAATGAGAAGAGGAGGCAAGGAATGATGACATTGACAATGAAGTAGAGAGGCAAACGCAGCATTACAAAATGGTAGGTGATATCCAGGTATGGAGTGTCAGGGCAGCAGGCATAGGTAACCTCGTGTTTCCAACCTCGGTAGTCTTTCATGATCCACTCTCCACTTCCCATGTAGTTACTCAGGTCTGGGCGATCACTTTCCTGAAGAGAGAGTAATGTGTATCTCGGGTGAACATAGTAAGTCAAGGGACATGTGCTAATCTGGAGAGGTATGTTCTTGTCTACCATTAATAGGCTGATATTATGAACTTGCTACTGTGACTTAATTTTTAAGAACTCTCTCCCCTGCACTATGAATAATAAAGTTTGGATAAGCATCCAGATGAAATAAAAAGAATGATGTGTTTGTTTCCATGTGCTAAATGGGGCTTTGTTCTTCTAAAATGGGATTTCCATGCAGGCACCCCTACATGGAGTAACGGGGAGGAGGAGAAATTACAAAAGGGAAAAATAAAACTGGGAGGACTGCATAGTGCACATGTATTGCATAGGGCAAATAGGTTGACGTGAGTCTGTGCAGAAGACTGATTGCACAATTGTGATACGGTCTGAAACAGATTGTTCCAATGATGGTATGCTTCCATTTTCTTAAACAATGCAATTATAATGAGACTGGTGTATGAGTGAGGTTTTCAGGGGCTGTGTAGTTTTTAAATGTAGTTTTAATTGTATTTTGATGTTTTTATGCTCCATGACACAAAATATTTAATTATTTTAAAAAATATTTATATTCACATTTTAATGCATTTGCTTTGTTTTTAATTGTATTGTGTCGTGTCTGCTGTTAACTGCTTTGAGTCCTTATAGCTGGAGAAAGACAGGATAAAAATGAACAAATTAACATATAAAGTCCCAAGAGAGTTCTGCTGAGGCAAATGACAAAATGCCCCAACTTCCCATGTTATGTCTAGGAACTTGACAATAGAATGAGATCACCAATGCTGGTGGTGATACAGTATTTTAAGCTGAACTTGAGGGCAACAAAGTCAGGCTCTATGACACATACACAACTAGTAGTATGGCCAGTATTGTTTTGTCAGCATTTTTTGCCTAAGGCATTTGCTTTGTTCTACTAATGATAGGGTTGATGTGTGCACTGTTTCTTTTTTAAAAGCCAGACCTCACACTGTGAATGTACATAAGGATGGCTTCTATAGAGATTCCCCACCTGGAACAGAAAATACTATGAACGTTGGTTGCTATATCACATTCCTGGCTGCCTAAGTGTAACCTACCGGGTTAATGATAACCACGGTGCCATCGTAGGTCCATGTGCCCAACTTCATGCTGCAGTTTTGCTCATCAAATGGAAAATGTGTGACTATGATTTCACAGTAGCTTTTAAAGATGGCTGGAGGTGTCCACGTAATGTGGCCTGTGTAGTTCAGAAGGATTTTGGTAAACTTATTAATCGCAAAATCACCATCTGCACTAGAAAAGGAAAAAATATGAAAATTGGTAAAATGAACAACACACAGTTGAATATTACAACAGTCGATCCCAGCCGTTGACTGTTAACTATATGACGATATAACTTTGCTGCCACCAATCTAAATGTATTAGTCTACGACCACACCATTCACTCTTCCCTGTCCCACTGACCACCAGAGTCAGTTCACAGAGCTACTAAAAATGGAGGGAAACTCTGATTTAAAGAGTGATGGCTGTTATCCAGGGCCTAGAACTTTTCCTACACACTAGCCTGGCGAGAGAGGCCCATTTCATTACAAATATCAATGCTCCCTACTTCTATGGCAAATCTAGCAGTATCTAATGGATTTGGTAGGGACGCATCTAGTATTCATTGAAAATCTGCCATTCAAGAATTAACCAGGTCTGACCCTGTTTAGAACCATAATCAGATAGGCCATGGTGCCATCAGAATATTTAGAAACACACATCTGCATACACACACACACACACACACACACACACACAGAGAGAGAGAGAGAGAGAGAGAGAGAGAGAGAGAGAGAGAGAGAGAGAGAGAGAGAGAGAGAGCTATTATAATAATCCAGCCAAGGTTGTCTTGGGGACCTTCCAAACAGGCCCTTTATCCCAGGATCTGATCCCAAGTTTTATGCTTTAAACTGGATTATATGCGTCCGTACTGCTAGATAATCTGGGATGAATGGAAAACCTGGGATCAGATCCTGGGATAACGGGCCTGTCTGGAAGGGCCCTTGAATTAAGGAAAAATTAGTTCTTATATTTGAAACTCTTCTGTTTGGCCTCAAGAATTCTTAGGTGAGGAAACGTCAATTTCAATTGGTTGATCAACAAGGATCAATTTCAGTAATGGATTCCATTACATTGTCTGCATTTTTCTTAGGGCCCTTCCACACATCCAAATAACCCAGAATATCAAGGCAGAATAACACACAATATCTACTTTGTACTAGGTTGTCTCGTCCACACAGTCTTATATCCCAGTTCAAAGCAGATAATGTGGGATTTTATTCAGCTGTGTGGAAAGGGCCCACAGATGCTCTTGAATTAAGAATTTAATGTGCAATTTCCAGCATCTAGTGTTGCCTGGAACGTCTAAGACATCATATATGCACTTGACAAAAATATACTTTTTGTATAGTATGAAATAAATGTTTTGAATATTCATTTTGACAATTTGGCAAACCACACAAATTTAGGAGACATGAACCTGCACTCTGCCCCAGTTGCTCTAATCATGATCAGTCTCCTACTGTAATTAGACTCATGAGTTCACTAGTTAGAAAACTCTACCATGAGATCAATTTGTAAACTACTTACTTGTTATATAAAACTAAGTCTGGACGCCAGATATCTTCTGAAGGGATGCGAATTTGTTTCACACCCCCATAATCTTCTGGGTTCCATTTCAAATTTACATCCATCCATTGCTGGCAAAAGAAATATACAGCATGTAAAATCACTTGTGGCTGAATGTCACCCGAATGCAGAACAGTTATTTTATTTGTTAAAAACAAGTGGAATGAATTAGACAGGAACTCATCCAAATTGTCATTTCCATTCCGAGAATTTTAAAAAAAAATCAAAATGTGTCCATAGACAACACTCCTTTACCTTAAAGAGCATGTGGTATAAAAAGGAACATCTTGCATTTTATGATTCCTTATTCTTAGAGGAGTACATGCACATGCACTGTCTACCTTCCCCGAGTTTAGCATCCCAGTGCTGCACTTTGGTAGGAAATAGCTCAATGAAACCATATCAAAGAACAATTTCAATTCCCTCTCAGACATAAACTGTCATGACCTGCATCAACTGCCAACATGCACTGAGAAGAGTTTTATGGGCCTTTTCACACAACTGCACGATATTCCAGTTTAACTGCCATGGCAACATCCCATGGAATCCAGGGATTTGCAGTTTAGAAACGGGCATTTAGAAAGCCCAACTAGAAAGCCCAGTGTCCCATAGGATTTTGCCATGGCAATTATAGTAGATTGTTGTAAGTTTTTCGGGCTGTCTGGCCATGTTCCAGAAGCATTCTCTCCTGACGTTTCACCCACATCTATGGCAGGCATCCTCAGAACTGGTGAGGTCACAACCTCTGAAGATGCCTGCCATAGAAGTGGGCAAAACGTCAGGAGAGAATGCTTCTGGAACATGGCCATACAGCCCGAAAAACTTACAACAACCCAGTGATTCTAGCCATTAAAGTGCTAAAGTGTGAATGTAGTTTGACAGCACTTAAACTGTCATGACTCAATGTTATGGAATCCTGGGAATTGTAGTTTAGTCAGTAATCAGTATCTTTTGGTAGTGACGGCTAAAGACCTTATAAAACTATAACTCTCAGGATTCCATAATATTGCATCATGGCAGTTAAAGTGATCTTAAACTGCATTCATTCTGCAGTGTAGTTGCAGCCTTTGTCTTTTCAAGTGTTTTGGACTTCAACTCCTAGGCGGCATAACCAAACAGTAATGCACTGAGAGTTGTATTCCAACAACATCTGGAGCAGATGTTACGGTTATGCTTTAGCAGTCATTATTCCATCCTTTGAAAACCTGGGGTTTGCAGTCTGATGAAGCACTAGAGTATCTCCCTGGCTGATATCCTAAATGTCATTCCCTAAACTATAAATTCCATGGTTCCATGGGATGGAACTATGGCAGTCAAAATGGAACGATAGCAGTATAACTGTGTAGTGCGAAAGGTTATGTCTGAGAACATAGAACGCAGTAAATGTATTAAAGCTAAACGATTCTGCTTCCATAGCTGACTGCTAGAACATGCATAGTGGTAGTTGGTGCAAAATGTCAATATCAGTGCTAAGCCATGTGTAAACCAGGGGTGGAAATTATGCAACCCTCAAGATAATGCTGGGCTGCAAGTCCCAAAATCGTTCACCAAATTGACTATGATACTTGTAGTACAGCAACATTTTGATTATTCCCACCCTGATGTAAAAAACACTCAAAAGGATCTTTAACTCCATCTCTTGCAAACCCATAGTGAAGGATAGGCCTGGGGAACCAGGCATATAGCCGGGGGCGGGGGGCGGGGGGGGGGCTTGAGGGGCTTCAGCCTCCCCCTGAAATTTTCAGGGTGGTTTATTTATTTATTTATTTGTCACGTTTCTATACCGCCCCTCTCAGCCCAAAGGCGACTCGGGACGGTTTACACAGGCAGTCTCTGCCCTCAATACAACACAGCAACAAGTCAACCCCCCCCCCCAGAAAAAACATATAATAACAATTTAACAATTAAAAACATACTATTGCAGCCTCAGCGTCATGTTGAAATCAGTTTCCATCACATCGTCGGTTGGTGAGAATGCCTTACTGGTACATTATTTAAACAGTTATGTGTATTCATATCATGATCTGATCACCATGCTCAATATATCCCATATGCATGGGGGTATTGGGATAACGATACAAAAGGTTTGCTACGATAGACCCTCTATCACTCAGACTCAGCCCCCCCCCCATCAAACTCAGCCCCCTCCTCCAAATCACAATCCTGCCTACAGCCTTGTGGGGAACCCTCAATATTTAAAGAGTACAACTCCCACAAGGCTCTTAAGGCCTTATCATGGTGGCTGGGACTTCTGGGAGCTGAAGTCCAAAGCATTTGGGTGGAAAAGACTTCTTCACCTATCTGTAATGGTTGAATGCTTGTCTAGTTTCAAAGGGTCTTTGAGTAGAAGCTCCGTGGAATTAGTTGCCTGGTATGCCTTTGGCCCATACAACCCCAGTAGCAGCCATTTAGAAAATGTTGTCCAGATATTACTGTTGACTACTATAAGTAGTAATTTTAGACATTTTATCATTCCTTGTTATTGCAGATATGCTCACAAGTGACATATATCTGATCAAAAGGGACCCCTGAGCAATAATGTATTTATAAATATGATGACAAGGACTTACCTGTTTCAAGCGCACGTTGGTTGTTACAATTTGGTTCACTTCATCCTTAAGATCAAAAAATCAAGATTAAAAGAAGATGGTTTATATTCAACAAAAATATGTTGTTGAAAGGATGTAAATATAAATACTCCTTGGTGTTCTTGCCTTCTACACAGTCTCCAGTTGGTTGGCTTTCCATTGTCAGACTGTAAGTTTCACTGTACATGAACCTGGCTGGTTTTATTCAGTAAATTAGTTTTAAAAGCTGCTCAAATTCCCATAATCTCAGCCTATAAGGTCTACTGTCTGGTGATGAAGTGCATCTAAAGAGCATTAGGCTAAGGAAAACTGCAATAAAACATCATGATGAACTGTTGGGTTATTCTGAAACTTCAAAATCAAAGGGAACTTGTAGGACCTTACAGACTAATTGCGAGAACGAAATTGGTAGCATAAGATTTCGTAGACTAAATAGACCATCTATGAAAGCTTATACTGCCAAGTTCATTCTCTCGGTTAGTCTCGAAGGTACTACAAAATCTCTTTGCATACAGTTTAAATTACCCTGGGCTGCTGTTCAAAATCACAGTCAATTAGGTTTTTGTATATGCATTTTAGTGTTGAATTGAACAACGTAATCATTCAGTCATCATTAGTGTAACAGGAAGAATTCTGAAAAGGAAACCATCTTTGCTTTTTAATTGTACTTTATTTTAGAGGTGGCTGTGGCCTAAATCCACTTGCCAGCCAAATTAGAGTAGACCCATTGAATCAATGAGATTTACATTGAGTTACTATCCAGCAGTTGATTAAAGTCAACGGGAAATAATGAACTGCATTTGAGCCTTTTCCTCTAGTAAGAGAAAACGGGGGAATTTTTGTCTATACTGTATTTTTGTTAAATAATTAATAATTATTCTTTATTAATAATACATAGGGTAACATATGTAATAATTTTTAAATGCCTGATAAATTGACCTATTAAGTTGAGTTGATTAAGAATAGTTGATCAATGATCTGAACAGCTTAATCAATAAGAAACTGTTGCTGACAAATGGATATGACCAATACCGATAATTATACTAATTATGTAATAATTTACAAATAATATTCATATTTCTACTGTACCACATTGATCAGCTGGATAAGCTGCAGGCCAACAGTGACTCTAACGGGATCACGATGGTTGCTGACTGGGCGAACAACCCTGTTATATTTACTGAACAAATCTGAAACCAGACGAGTTTCGTGATTGGAACACCGAACCAGGACAGCTGCAGGAAAATAAACACAAACACATGGCATTTAGTCAAGCCCAGTTCTCAGGCAAGGGTGCACCACCTCAAATTTATAGAACGATAGAGTTGGAAGAGACCACAAGGGCCATCTAGTCCAATGCCCTTCTGCCATGCAGGAACATACAATAAAGCACTCCCCACAGATGGATCTCCAGTCTGTCTAAAAACCCATAAGACAGGGGTCGGGAACCTTTTTGACTCAGAGAGCCATGAAAGCAAAATATTTGGAGATTTATTTCAGTGAGAGCCATATAATATATATAATATATTTTAAGACTGAATTTAACTAAATGTGAGTATATATGTACATACTATGAGAAAAGGATTCCCCCGGCAGAATGATGGGACACTTCAGACCTGGCTCTGCAAAAGGCATGCTCAGGACTCTGGGAAGGAAGAGAAGATGGAAGGAAGGGGGAAAGAAAGAGAGACAGAAGAAATAAAGGAGGGAGGGGGAGAGGAAGGAAGAAAAGAAGAATGAACTATGAAAAAGGAAGAAAAGAAAAGCAGGAGAGAGACAAGGAGGGGGAAAGAAAGAAGGAAATGGGAAGGGAGGAAAGGAAAGGAAAGAGTGGGGAAAAGAAAGGAAACGGAGTGAGGAAAAAGTAAAATAATGAAGGAAAAAAAGAAAAAAGGGGAGAGGCAAGTGAAAAGAAAGGAAGGAGAAGGAAAGGAAGACTTGGGGGAAAAGAATAGAAGAGGAAGGGAGGAAGAGGGAGGGAGAATGGAGGAAAGAAGGAAGGGGAGAGAGGGAGGGAAAAGGAAGGAGAGAAGGAAAGGGTGAAGGGGGAAGAAAGGAAGGAAGAGGAAAGAAGGAAGGAAGAGGGAGAATGGAGGAAAGAAGGAAGGGGAGAGAGGAGGGGAAAAGGAAAGAGAGAAGGAAAGGGTGAAGGGGGAAAGAAAGAAAGGAAGGAAGAGGAAGGAAGGAAGAGGGAGAATGGAGGAAAGAAGGAAGGGGGAGAGGGAGGGAAAAGGAAGGAGAGAAGGAGAAGGAAAGGGTGAAGGGGGAGAAAGGAAGGAAGAGGAAGGAAGAGGGAAAATGGAGAAAAGAAGGAAGGGGAGAGAGGGAGGGGAAAGGAAGGAGAGAAGGAAAGGGTGAAAGGGAGAAAGAAAGGAAGAGGGAAGGAAGGAAGGAAGAGGGAGGGAGGGAGAATGGAGGAAAGAAGGAAGGGGAGAGAGGGAGGGAAAAGGAAGGAGAGAAGCAGAAGGAAAGGGTGAAGGGGAGAAAGGAAGGAAGGAAGAGGGAAAATGGAGGAAAGAAGGAAGGGGAGAGAGGGAGGAAAAAGGAAGGAGAGTAGGGGAAGGAAAGGGTGAAGGGGGAGAAAGAAAGGAAGAGGAAGGACGGAAGAGGGAGAATGTGTCACTCATCCCTGCTGCATGCTGGGAAACCGAGGCTGGGGCTGCTCTGGAGGGTCAGATGCAATCATGAAAAGAGCCACATCTGGCTCCCGAGCCATAGGTTCCTGACCCCTGCCATAAGAGAAGGAGACTCCACTACACTCCCAGGCAAAAACGTAGTCCTCTGTTGAACAACTCTGCCCTCAGGAAGTTTTTCCTAATGCTTAGGTGGAATCTCTTTCCATACAATTTGAATCCATTGCTCCGTGTCCTAGTTTCTAGACCAGCAGAGAACAAGCTTGTCCTCTCCTCAATGTGACATATTTTTCAATACTTAAACATGATCATGTCCTGTCTTAAAATTTTCTTCTCTAAGCTAAACATATCCAGCTCCCTAAGCCATTCCTCATAGGGCTTCGCTCCCAGACCTTCGACCATTTTAATCAGTCTTCTTTGGACATGTTCCAGGTGGCCAATATTCTTCTTGAAATTTGGACACAGTCTTCAAGGTGACGTCTGACCAAAGCAGAAGAGAGTAAGATGCTTGCTTGTTGATGTCAAATACTGACCATGAAGGGTCGGCTGACGGATACTCCAGTATAGCAAAGACTAGCTGGATTTTTTGGCATAGCACTCTCTTTCCTAAGTGAAACTTGTTACTCTGAAATGCTGAGACCCATCTGGAAGATCCTGGGTTGTTTTTGTTCTCTATTGAGATATTTCTCTCTGGCTGAATGAGTGAAATGGAACAGGAAAGCTACATATTCCGTATACATTCTTACTGAAAAATATACCATCCATGGATACCACAGCAGATAATACCCAAGGTTGTAGAAGCGTGCAGCAATATTTCATTACAAATTCTTCATTGGGACTGCAGTGTTTCTCCTGTGGAGGTCTATAAGTCATACGCTGTTAGGGCCACTTGAAATGATGATCTTTTTCTGTAAATACGGTATCCTGACTCTTTTCAAGTAGGGAACCTGAGGCGACTCATGGTTATGGACAATACTAACAAGAAAATGTTCCAGTATGTAACCTATATAACTATTGAAAAACAATGTAACTGGTATTTGGAGACACTTAACATTGAACCTAGCCATTGTACTGCTTTTTCTACTCATAGCTCCTTCCTGAGTCTGTCTTCACCACCAGCACCATCACTACAGCAATTATTTCAAACTTAATGAAAGCTAGGATCAAATCTATGTCCTTTGTACGACATGTTCCTGTGCTTTTCACTTCTAAACAACAGGAAAATTATTAAATATTTGTTTTTCTTGATGACCATGAATCATGAGATTCAATGCAAAGAGGAATACAGTACAATTTATTTAGAATCTACCCTTAGACATAGGTTGAATTGTTATCTGGGATTAAATGAAAGTCTGTTTAAAAGAGTTTTATGGGGGGAAATCCTTCAGAAGGGAAATACAAAGAAGGTAGAATTTTTAAAAATCACTAGATTGAAAAAGAAAAGAACATACCGTAAATGGATGTACATATTCTCAACAGTTTTGATAAGATGAACAATACTGAAGCCGGAGTTAGAAATCAAATGCTATTTTGTGTGCTTCTGTGAATCTGATCCTATCTTATCTTGGATGCTAAGCAGGGCCATCTCTGGCTTATATTTAGATGGGAGATCCCCAATGAATACTAGGCGTTGCAGACTCTATTACAGAATAAGGAACTGGCAAAACCACATCTGAATATTCTTTGCCTAAGATCTATGAATTTCATTTGGTCACCATAACTTGATATATGATTTGGAAGGCACACACACAATACTAAGTGCCACTCAAATAAACTAGGAAAGCTAGTAGGAAAGCCCAGCGCCTTCAGACCATAAAGATTAGTTTAAACCAGTGGTTCCCAAAGTGGGCAGTACCACCCCCTGGTGGGCAGTAAGGTGATCTAGGGGGACGCTGGAAGGCCCAGGAGAATTTGGGGGCGCTGAACCCCTGTAAGGGGGCGGTGGGGGCGGTGGCGTGAGCCAGGTGACAGGCTACCAACCATCTCTGTGTGTGTCTCTCTCTCTTCTTCCCTCCTCCTCCTCTCGCCAAGCAAGGGATAATAATAATAATACCTTTGGGGTTCCCTTCCAACTGGTTGAGCCTTAAAACAATAATAATAATGTCCTTCAACATATTTAGTGGAACGTAGATTCAATGTGGTAACCAATTTATTAACAAAAAAAGAAACTGATTGCAAAATAGTCAATTGCGATGATTTGAGATTACTGCTGACGAAAGTAGAGCCGAGGATTACTAGATTGGTAGCAGCATACCAGGGTCATCCTTCTCATTAAGATGATTTCGAATGTTTTAACATTTTTGTATTACCTTTCTCTTCTAAGTTCAATAAATAGTTTCATAATTTCAAACTTCAATGTTTCTAATTTACAACTTTCTTTATTATATTTTACGAAAAAGGTAGAAATATATATATATATATTTCTATTCAATTGCTATTAAAAAATTTAAAAATTAATTTCTAGGGGGGCGGTGAATAAAAAATTTTCTGGAAAGGGGGCGGTAGGCCAAAAAGGTTTGGGAACCACAGGTTTATTATTACAGGTTTAAACCATCAATGAGCTGCTAACCTCAGCCAAAGACATATTGAATCAACTCACTGCATATAGCAGTCTCTTTGAGTCTCCTTGTTTAGAGAAAAAACTGAGTATAAATAATAATAATCATCGTAATAATGGTGTCATTATGATCTTTTTATTTAAAACTAATACCCCACCCCAAATGATCTAACTGTGTTAAGAATTCTGCCTCCATGATTAGTATAGCAAGGAATTCCATTAAAGGATGGGCAGCCTCAGCAGAAATTTGTGCTTCAACTACTAGAATCTCCCATAAACGGCAGAAAATACATATCCTACAGATAAAGTCTTCAGTGAGAAACAAGTATGAAATATAAGAACAAGTGTTGTGCTTTTTATGTTCTTTCCTTGCCTATATCTCATGCTAACACTCAGTTAAATCTAACAAAGTTAGAAGCAGAATCTTATTTTTCCCCGAGGTCTGTATTTTATCCCAAATCAGCCAAACCAAGATGAGAGGGTGAAATGGTTTTACCTGGTCCAAGGAGCAGTAGGAGTGGTAAACAGCGGACATCCATTGCTTTTCTTCAAGGGCTTCAAAATACTCTGAGATACAACAGTGAGTAGAGCATGGCTTTTTCCAAAGTTGGTGCTTGGGAAATGTGACCACACAGTTATTGTTTCATAGCACCTGCTGATAGGACAGCAGCTGAAAGCCAGCATACCAGTTTGGAAGAGGAATAATCTATTTTTGCCAAGCCAAAGTCTCTCTGGCTTACAGTCAGGATTCTTTTTGTCTAAGTTTCACATGCCACAGTGTGAATGAGGTAGGGAGGGGGATGCGATGTAAAACTACTACTTCAGTTTTTTAAAAAAAAAATTGCCAATGATTGCAATAAAACTTCCTTAAATATTAGCCTGCTTGGCCCGGTGACTTCAGGAGACATTCACTGGAAGACTGTCACCAGTGTATGTTTGTTTGAGACTGAAAGCAGAAAGGAAATACTGAAAAATCAATCATACATGCTGATGTAGATGTGTGCATGGATATATTTTAATACCAATGGTAGAAGTAGGACATTCGGAAATAGCTGTGTGTAATAATCAGCCTCATGCTTACAGGTCTAGTCGTAAACAACTTTTTCAAAATCCAGAGATGAAATAAGGCTTTAGGGTTATTTTCCCCAACTCTTGTTTTGGGGCTTTAAATAAACATGCTGTGTGAAAGTGGGCTATCCCAATTCCAATCCTCAAAAAGTCAAATTGAAAGTCTTAAAGGCCATGGTTGTGGTAGATGAAACCAATGAAAGTCCTGCCTTAAAACTGGGATGCCCTATTTTAAACAGCACCTCCGATTACTATGTTGTCACACTTTTTCAAAAACACAAGGTAAAGGTCAAGGTTTTCCCCTGGCTCTGTCCAACTCTGGGGGTGGTGCTCATCTCCATTTCTAAGTCGAAGAACCGGCATTGTCCATAGACTCCTCCAAGGTCATGTGGCCAGCATGACTGCATGGAACACCATTACCTTCCCACCAGTGTGCTACCTATTGATCTACTCACATTTGCATGTTTTGAAACTGCTAGGTTGGCAGAAGTTGGGCTTAACAGCAGGAGCTCACCCTGTTCCCTGAATTCGAACCATCTACTTTTTGGTCAGCAAGTTCAGCAGCTCAGTGATTTAACCAACTGTGCCACCACAAACACAAACAAACCTCAGTTCACAATTCACCACAAACACAAACTAACCTCAATTTCTGGCAAAGTTCTGATTTTGTCTCTGTGCCACATAAAAACAACTAATATAACCAGACTCTTCCCCCAAAATAAGCATGCTCTAAAATACATAAATATTTGTTTGGAAAATGTAGTCAATTCTGTGCCTCACCAGAGAGATAACAGACCATGTTTGAATGGAATTAAGCCAACATTTCAACTAAATTAATTTATATGGTATAAATTCACAAGGATTATATGTGTATAACATGTCACTCTGATTCAGGCAAAAATGATATTAGCAAAATGTTAACTGTATACATTTCTCTTTCATTGTTGTTATGAATTGATAAATACAATGTGGCTTTATTGTCCCCATGGCTTTATATTGTGTATATAACCACTGGGGTAGTTTCTTCCTTTCTCCTTGGAATTAGTATATGGCCTATTGCTCTGTGGCTTTAGGTCTGACTCACTTGGGCCCTATCTAAAGATAAAGGTTGTTCCCTAACACAGTCTTTCTCAACCAGTGTGCCGTGGCACACTAGTGTGCCGTGACGGACCTCCTGCTGTGCCGTGAGAAAAGTTCTCTGTCCCCCTTCCTCCCCCCCTCCTCCTGAACTCCTGCTGCTTGGGGGAGGAGGAAGGGCCAGGCAGTGGCGAAGAAAAAGAAGAAGGGACCGGGGCGCCGCCTCCTTCGGCCGTTTCCCCAGCCAGCCTCCAATCCGCCATGACTCCCACCATGACTCTTGCCCCTCGCTCGCTGAAGTCGCGTGGAGGAGGAGCCCCACCCACTGAAGCCCATCCACTGCTCATGCTCCTCTGTAGGAGAGCTGAAGCTGGGGGGAGGGGCGGGGCATGGTGCGGCCTGTAGAAGAGCTGAAGCTGGGGGGGAGGGGGCAGGGCATAGCGCGGCCTGTAGGAGAGCTGAAGCCGGGGGGAGGGGGTGGGGCATGGCGCAGCCTGGCTCTGCCCCCTCCCCGGGCACTCCCAGCAGCTGCTCCAGCCTTGAGGGGACAGTGCGAAGCCAGCATTGTGCTGGCTCTGGCACCACTGGCTTGGCACTGCCCCCTCAAGGCTGGAGCAGCTGCTGGGAGAGGTGAAGCTGGGGGTAGGGGCGGGGCATGGCGCAGCCTGGGTCCGCCCCCTCCCTGGCTTCGGCACTCCCAGCAGCAGCTCCCAGCAGGCCACCAACCCCCAGCCATTCTTTACTGTGTCAGAGTGTCACTTTGTGTCATTTTGGTTGGTGGTGTGCCCCCGGATCTTTTTAATGTTAAAAGTGTGCCGCGGCTCAAAAAAGGTTGGGAAACACTGCCCTAACATTAAGTCCAGTCGTGCCCGACTCTGGGGGGTTGGTGCTCATCTCCATGTCTAAGCCGAAGAGCCAGCATTGTCCATAGACACCTCCAACATCATGTGGCTGGCATGACTGCATGGAGTGCTGTTACCTTCCCGCCATAGTGGTACCTATTGGTCTACTCACATTTGCATGTTTTCAAACTGGTAAGTTGGCAGAAGCTGGGGCTGATAGCGGAAGCTCACGCTGCTCCCTGGGTTCGAAACTGCGACCTTTCGGTCAACAAGCTCAGCAGTTCAGCACTTTAACCTATTGCACCACTAAGGGCTCCTAGGCCCTATATACACTGCATCTACACTGCCTTCCACTTGCCCTTCTATGTGTTTTCTCCTCTTCCTCCTCCTCCTCCTCTTCCTCCTCCTCCTCTTCTCTCTCTCTCTTGCTAATTCATTGGTGAGGGGAAGGGAAAGCCTGTTCAAAAGATTTTTGTGTGGCAGCCATCTAACAGCTTCCAGGAAATCCATACAAATCTGGGAGAAACAGACATCTGAAGAAATAGTATACTTTAACCACAAGAGGGAGCGTTTGCTTCATAGGTTTGACCTCCATAATTTGTTTGGAATTACCATTTGTTATTAAAATTAATGTTTGAATTATTTAAAAAAACATTAAAATTCATCATCATTGTCACCATCACCATCAGCATACAAATCAATAAAATAGATGTTTAAATGTCTTCAACATACATTTGCAAAAAGTGTCATATGGGTAAACTGATTCCATTGAATCCCACATGAACCTCTCATTCCCTCTTTAAATCATTTCCCTGTTTTATTTCTGCATGGACATGCAAGCATCTTGGCTGAGAAGGTTCATCTGAAGTCACAGACTTCAGGCAAGCAGCTATTCTTGTCTTCTACTCATGCCACTTCCAGTTGAACCTCAGGCCACAGAGACAGAAAACCAATTTGTTGATGCCACAGGATAAGGCTACGGCTGTCTAATTGTCTGCCTCACTGATGGAAGTGTCTTCCATTCATAGATGTCCTTTGACCAACCTTCTGGCAGTGGACCTTTCAGGGTGATCCTGAGATGGAATATGCAGTATGCCGCTAGTATGGTACTCGAGGCCTTGCTTGCTTCATAGAAGCTGTCAATGTCTGTGCTCTGCTGGCTGACTACAAGGCTGACCCTAACATTACCATCACTGAGGCAAATTTCTCCTCACTCTCTCTCTCTCTCTCCATAGAGCCCTTGCTGCTCTGGAGACCTGCTGCTAAGATGCACATATAATCAGGATCTCAAATGTCTTTTCCCAGTGGTGGTACCCTCTCCCCTTGGCCCAGCGTGCCCCACTTCAACAGCTAGGGTTGCCCTGTCCACAACTGACCAGTCACCCATTTATGCCATCCAATCAACCCCATGTTATCAAGAAAGTAAGGCGGTAGTAAAAGCAACTGGAGCAGCAAGGTGCAGTGGGAAATTCGAAGGTGCAAACAACCAGAGCATACTTTTGCCAGTGTGAACCTTTGTGAAAGCCTGACAACCAATTTGCTGAGAGGCAAAGATGTCCAGGAAATCAAACAGTTTCCTCTTTAGGATTTCAGCGAGTACACTCACCTACTTTCATGTACTCAAGAACATTTGGTGCAGGTTTTAATGTGGCATGTATGTTTAGCCACACACATTTGAGATTATCACCCATGTAGTAATTCTGTAGATCCTGCTTTCCTAGGAAATGATCGCACAGGGTCCTTCCAGACAAGGCCCAAAATGCGGTCCCTGTCGGACTTTTACTTGAGGTGTCCAAACAATGCCTCAAGAAAAAGAGGATTAACTTGTGACAAAGCATGAAAACCCTAATTGATTAGATACCCCATTAGATCTGGGCTTTCCTGAAAGGCCTGGGTCTAATGGGGTATGGGCCCTGTGGGGACTTACTACTGGGTACCCCCAAGGCCCAGTCCCTACACCCATCTTGCTTTATCAGGCTTCCAAAAGTCCACCCCCTTCCCAACCCTCCCAAGCCTTTACAATAAAATAAAAATTTACCAGGCTGCGATGCCTCCTCTTGCATAGAAATTACACGCCAGGTGGTTGGATGGGTGGAGTAATTTTCCTTCTCCCCTACCTCCTGGCATAGTGGGTCAGTAAAGTTTGATTTATTTTAAGTGCTGGGGGGGGGGGGGCTCCATGCCCTCCTGGAAGTTACCGGGAGGGCATGGGGACACACAACGGGTTGTAAGGACACACTTTGGAGTGTATTTCTGTCATGTCTAGAAGCACCTTTACTAGGACTGCTGTTCCAGTCAGCACCTGCTTAGCTCCTATCATTCTAGACCAGGCATGGGCAAACTTCATCCCACCAGGTGTTTTGGACTGCAACTCCCATACTTTCCAGCAGCCTGTCTCTCTCCGCATTTCTTCGCGAATGAAGATTCTTAGGAAGGACTCATCCCACACTTTTTACAAGCGCGTTGATGACTAAAAAGGCCAATCTGAGATAGGCAAGTCCAGTGGCAGAAAGCACAGCAGAAAGTCTCCTTGGGTGATGTTGTTTCCAAGTTGCGGTTCTTTCTGCATTGTTGTTTCTCTTCAAGACCCATTTGCCGTGTCTTCTCGAAAGAGGCTGCAGCATTGTGGATAGTGCATCCCCATGCCTCCCGATGTGAGGCATGGACCATTTTTGGTGATCAATCTGGCCGAGCCTGAGATGTTGTTTCAGGGAGTCCTTATATCTCTTTTTTGGGGCGCCTCTCTTGCACTGACCCATGACTGTTAGGAATTGTGGGAGTTGAAGTCCAAAACATCTGGAGGGATGAAGTTTGCTGATGCCTGTTCCGAACCATCTGCCATTGCCAGGCTATTCAAAGGGTCCCAGATTCTGCCAAGTTTACTACAGAGTTTAATGACTTGTGAGAGCAGTCCAGTCAAAACATATTTCTCTCCTTTGATTGTTTGTTGTCTGAATAGCCATAAGCTACATGGTGGTTCTCAACCTTCAGGTGTTTTGGCCTACAACTCCCAGAAACCCCAGCACACTGAAATAGCCATCTATAGGTTGAGCTATAGGCTATAAATTGTGTCTTCATTTGCAACAGTCTTTGTAATGTTAAATAATATATTTCAGGATACAGCAGATAGCAGCATGGAGGGGGAATCCCTGAAAATTACCTCTTCCATTTGGCTGATGGATGCATTCTGTTAGGATAAGACTGGCTATCTGTTTATACTCCTGTAATAAAGGAATCAGGTGTGATATGATTTTGGAAGCTAAGCAAGGTCAGCTGTGGTTAGTACCAGGTGCTGTATTTCAGAGGAAGGCACTGGCAAAAACCAGCTCGTAAGTATTCATTGCCTAAGAAATACTTCTGAAATTAATGGGGTCACTATATATCAACATATATGTGGCTTGATGCCACACACACACACACACACACACACAAAATAACATGGGCAATTATATAAATGTATTCCAATCCTAAATAATTTTAGGTTCCACTGCTTTTGAAAAAGTGTTGGTTGCAGCTGTATTATATTATAAACCCTTTTAAGGTAATTTTAATAGTCCAGGATCCTGAGGAAGTTCAACCTTCATAAATTGGCTGTATTATTTAAAATGCTGGCGGAGAGGAGGAATCATGTTCATGGCTCCGAGTGCTATGCTTATAATGTAGATGTCTCTCTCGCACAAAACATATCCTATTTCTTCATCAGACCGGAAAGGTTTCACATTTCGGAAGGCATACTTTGAAGAGTTTAAACAGGAGTATTAATAGTCCATCCGTTAACACTTGCAGATGTCAATCTGTTCAGCTTCCTTATCAATGTTCTGTACAAATAAAAGGTGAGAAATCACTACAGTATTTTGTAGTCTAAGCTGTATGTCCAATTTCAAATACTTTTTTTAAAAACCCTCACATTTTGATTGAACTTTTTAAAATGGAAGATAAGAAAGTGCAAAATTTGCATTGGCTTGCTAATTTTGTTCAGTATCATTCAAATATATGTATGAATGAATTTGTGTGTGTGTGTCGGGAGCAACTTGAGAAACTGCAAGTCGCTTCTGGTGTGAGAGAATTGTCCATCTGCAAGGACATTGCCCAGGGGATGCCCGGATGTTTTGATGTTTTACCATCCTTGCTGGAGGCTTCTCTCATGTCTCTACATGGAGCCAGAGCTGACAGAGGGAGCTCATCTGTGCTTTCCCTGTGTTCAAAATCTGACTTCTTGGTCTTCAGTCCTGCTGGTACAAGGCCGGGAGATTAGCACAGCGATTAAAACAACAGCTGTTAGCTGCAAGCTGCAGCTGTAAAGATCTGAACGTGACAAGTTTGAATCCCGGGCTGACCTGGGCAAGTCAGCTGTAAGCCTGCCTCTGTTGACCTAAGCAGTCAAAAGCTAGCGCAAGTAGATAAATTAGCTACCGCATAAGCGGGGGAGGAATCCTAAAGGACTTTTAAACTTCAATAAATATTGAAGGCGACTACCAGAAGAAGAATTCGGCTGGCTGGCTGGCAGGCTCTTCGTCAAGAAGGAGGAGGTAGCAAGGAGGATGGAACAACAGTTCGGGTCCAACTTACCTGTCCGAACGCATCTCTCCCTATGAACCATCGAGATGTTTAAGATCATCTGGAGAGCCCCTACTCTCGGTCCCGCCTTCTTCGCAGGCGCGACTGGCGGGGATGAGAGACAGGGCCTTGTCAGTGGTGGCTCCTCAGCTTTGGAACACCCTCCCTAGTGACATCAGATCGGCCCCCTCCCTCCTGACGTTTCACAAGAAAGTCAAGACCTGGCTATTTGAGCAGGCTTTTGCTGATGAAATATAAGGCTTAATTAGATATATGGAATGACGACGATGCGATGGAAACTGATTTCAACATGACGCTGAGACTGCAACTGTATGTTTTTAATTGTTAATTTGTTATTATATGGTTTGGGGGGGGGGTGCCTTGTTGCTGTGTTGTATTGAGGGCAGAGACTGCCTGTGTAAACCGTCCCGAGTCGCCTTCAGGCTGAGAGGGGCGGTATAGAAACATGACTAAATAAATAAATAAACAGTGCCCCCTGTGACGGAATGGAGCAGCAGCACCCAGTGATGAATATAACAACAACGAATATAACAACATTGCCCGGTTGGAGACCAGGGGAGCAAGGCTCAGTCCAGGGGATCTTCCTGTTATATGTTATTGTATGTCTTGTACGTCTAATAACGGCAGGGATTGTCTGCTGTATGTGTTCTGTAATCCGCACTGAGTCCCCTTCGGGGTAAGAAGTGCGGAATATAAATAAAGTGTATTATTATTATTATTTAACCCATTGTGTCACTGGGAGCTCCTGGTATGAATGATTAATGATACAGTATATTAGCAAAACATTTTGGCTTCTGCATTTTTCATTTGTGGAAGACAAAAGGCAGTTGTATGCTTGCATTCATACACATTATGCAAAGCTTCAGCTCATAAAATGAAACATGTAGAATAATCACAAGATGTCTCAACCTTACACCTGTTGATAGACTTTATGAGCAAGCTGGCATTGCCCTCCCTCACTCCCGATGTGCAATGGGAAGTTGCTGCCAACTTTGAGAGAAATAAGATTGAACACTGTGAAAGCCACCCACTACATGGTTATCAGCCTCCTCCCAGTAGACTCAAACCAAGGAAAAGCTTCATGAGAACCACCACTCCTCTCAAAGTTCCCCCAGCAACAGCAAGAGGATTCCTCTGGGCAGCTAAACCAGGAAATCCCAATGGGATGGCCCCCACAAGGGTCTGCTTCCAGGGGCAAACCAAGAATGGGAAACTTGGAAGTCCCTGAACAGATTCAGAAGTACTCTATACCTCTCCATGAGCTGTCCCCTCCGGGTTTCCGGATGTTCCATCAACCGAGAACTGGTGGCAGGGGAGGAGGAGTGGGCATAGTAGTTAGGGATGACATTCCGGTGACAATCGTGCAAGCCCCGAATATCGCTTGGGAATCACTCTAAAAGCTAAGGAGTGCTTAGCGATTCTTCTAATCTATCGCTCCCCCGGGACCCCGAAGGAGAGCTTATTCAATCTGCTCGATCTTGCCGCGGACTGGACACTTAGATTCCCAAGACTTATTGTTTTGGGAGATTTTAACATCCACGCAGACGCTAATATGCCATCCCCTCTAGCGAAGGAGTTCATTCGATCTATGGACACATTAGGTCTCTTCTTGATGGAGTCCGGCCCCACACACCAGGCCGGACATACCCTAGACCTAATCTTTGGGTACGGGTTGAGGGTTACGCAGCAAGTAACAACGAAGGTTCCCTGGTCGGATCATTTTACCCTGAAGGTCGACATCAGAATCCCTCTACCAGTAAGGCCAGAGCCAAAACCCATCCTAGCACGCCAGAGGAGGCATATGGACCCCAGTTGCTTCGCAGCAGCCCTTGAGCCGATGGAAATTCCCGGTGGGTCTTTGAATCAACGGGTGGACAGATGGAATACAGTCCTGTCGAAAGCCATCGACCAAATAGCCCCCAGACGCCTGATCCGTCCACGAAGAGTCCATTCTCCATGGTTCACGGACGACCTGCGACAGCTGAAGCGGCGAAAAGCTAGAGAGCGCATGGCGTTGAAACCAACTCAGACGTCGAGAACGGCCTTCAGAGACATGCTCAGGTCATACGAACGGGCGGTCAAAGAGGCCAAGAAGACCTATAACTCCTCCTTAATAGCGGCGGCAAGATCGCGCCCAGCACAGATCTTTCAGATCGTCCGAGACATGACTACGCCCAACTCACTGCCGAGAGACAATGAAAACTCAGCTATCTCAGCGGAAGAATTTCATGATTTCTTCACTGAGAAAATAACTGCTCTTAGGCGTGACTTGCCCCCTATATCCGAGGAGAGGAGCGGGATGGGAAGTAATCCAGCTCCATCGCCCTGCCAGAAACTCGACCAATTCAAGGCCCTGAACTCAGAGGAGATTAACCAAATCCTGGCCGCAGCAAGGGCAACCACCTGCTCTACAGACCCGTGCCGTCCCATCTGATTAAGTCCTGTGCGGGGGAGCCTCTCGGCCACTCTGACAGGGTTGATAAATCACTCATTGGAGATCGGAGCTTTCCCCGACGCTCTGAAGGAAGCTAGAGTCCGCCCGCTGCTGAAGAAGGCGAATCTGGATCCAGCGACGCCGGCAAGCTACCGTCCGGTCTCAAACCTACCCTTCCTCGGGAAACTGATTGAACGGGCAGCAGCGATCCAATTGCAGGATTTCCTGGAAACCTCAGGAAGCCTGGACCCCTGCCAATCGGGTTTCCGCTCCGGACACGGAACTGAGACCGTTCTGGTGGCTATCACCGATGACATCCGCCGCCAATTGGAGAAGGGAGGCTCAGCTATCTTGGTGCTACTCGACCTCACCGCGGCGTTCGACACGGTGGACCATGACCTGCTGTTGCGGCGACTCTCAGCCACTGGGATTCAAGGCACAGCTTTGGCCTGGTTCGACTCCTTCCTGCGGGGCCGCTCGCAGCGTGTCGAGTGGCGAGGCCAAGTATCCAAGAAATCCACCTTGGACTGTGGAGTCCCCCAAGGCGCCATTTTGTCACCAACGCTCTTTAACATCTACGTCCAACCCTTGGCAAACATAGCCAGAAGCTTTGGTTTTGGGTGCTATCAATATGCGGATGACACCCAGCTCCTGCTGAAGCTTGAGCCAGGTATAACATCGGTGCCTGAGAACTTTAGACAAGGACTAGAGGCAGTGACCAGATGGTTCCGCTCACACAAACTTAAGATCAATCCATCAAAGACGGAGATTCTATGGCCGGGACGCCCAGAACCACCCATTCCGCTGCCGCTCTTCGAGGGTGAGCTGCTGATCCCGGCCCCGTCGGTGAAGAGCCTCGGTGTGATACTAGACTCGAGACTCTCGCTGGAGGCCCAGGTTGCTGCGACAAGTAAGGGAGCTTTCTTCCACCTGCGCCAGGCACGTCAACTGGCAGCCTACCTTCCATCGGATGCGCTGGCTACGGTGGTCCATGCCACAGTGACATCACGGCTGGACTACTGTAATGCCTTGTACGTGGGGCTGCCACAGTCAACCACTCGTAAAATCCAGCTAGTGCAGAATGCAGCCGCCAGACTCCTCACCGGGACACCGCTGAGGTGCCACATTGCACCATCTCTACAACGCTTACACTGGTTGCCAATCGAGCTCAGAGCCATCCACAAGATCTTGTCGCTCACCTTTAAGGCCCTCCATGGCGCCGGCCCAGCCTATTTAAAAGATCGCTTGTTCGAACCAGTTCATTTAAGGTCGCCACGTTCAGTGAACAGGGACCTTCTCCGCATTCCAGGTGTGAGTGAGGCCTGCCTTGACATCACAAGACGGAGAGCCTTCTCCGTTGCGGCCCCTGTTCTCTGGAATCTGATGCCGGCGGAGCAGAGAGCTATCTTGGACATGCCCCAGTTCCTGACCGCATTGAAGACTTGGCTCTTCCGAAAGGCTTATGGCTAAGGACACCTCCCAGACTTGGCCTGAGCTACCGGAACTCTTTTAATTAAATTCCCATCTTTTTTAGCTTTTTACTATTGAACTGTTTTTACGCTTTATGTGTAAGTCGCCCGGAGCACTGACGTGGAGGGCGACTCACAAATAATACAATCAATCAATCAATCAAGTAGAGTGGGCAGATAATAATAAAAAAAAACTTTATTAATACCCCACCATCATCTCCCCGAAGGGACTCAGGGTGGCTTACATGAGGCCAAGCCCAATGACACATTAGCAAAAACAACACAGCAGCAAATAATAAAACAGTACAATCAATAAACTCACATATACGCCAAAACACACAACGTTTAAAACCATAAT
Source organism: Anolis apletophallus (assembly GCA_030556195.1). Taxonomy (NCBI): domain Eukaryota; kingdom Metazoa; phylum Chordata; class Lepidosauria; order Squamata; family Anolidae; genus Anolis; species Anolis apletophallus. The sequence goes on from JARBWK010000002.1 coordinate 158,696,771, forward strand.
GGCTGGGCCAGATGTAATATATTAAAATTTTAAAATAAATAAACACTGGACGTGAGCAGAGGTAGGATGTATCTAGCAGGAGGGTTTTAAAGGATACCGTGGAGAGATCAACAAAACAGATGGTTAAAGTGCATCTGTGGACATTTTGCAGGGATTGTTCAAGCAGGGCACTGTTCACTTTATTCAGGGAAGGCACATTGGAATAGCTACGTTTTCAGGCTCCTCCTAAAGACTGCCAATGTGGGGCTTGTCTGATATCCCTGGGGAGCGGGTTCCAGAGTCGGAGGGCCACCACAGAGAAGGCCCCCTTCTTCATCCCCACCAATCACACCTGTGCAGGGGGCGGGAGCGAGAGCATGGCCTCTCCAGATGATCGAAGAGATGGCCTGGGTTCATAGATAGAAATGCGGTCATGCAGATCAAAATACGACCTGGCAAAATGGCACTACCTAGAAGAATCCTCCACTTTGTGCAACTGTGGAGCAGAACAGACAACTCCGCATCTGTATGCTTGTCCGCAGTGTCCTGCCTCATGTACAGAGGAAGAATTGTTTAAAGCTACAGTAATGCAGTCGCTGTTGCTCGTTTTTGGTCTAAAATTATTTCACCGCTTGTGCTCCCTCTATTTTATCAGTTTTATACTAATTTATTTATGCAATGCTTTTGACATGAAATAAAAAAGCATATAAAACCACAGAAATAAATATCATTTTTATTTATGACAGTCTATAAAACATGCTATATCAAACTAAGCCAAATTCACTGAACAAGGTTGCCTGATCAAAGGACCTGCCTCTTTCCTTCTGATATATAAAAACAGGGACTTCCAAAGATCCAATACCTGATAATGTGAGGTGTTGCTTTTACCACCAGTGTTGGTGAACACCCCTAGTTGTGGTTTCACAGTACCAGTTTATTTTTGCCAAGCCAAAATGTTGAAGTTACTGCTAGGATTATTCTTAAGTTCCACATTCCAATTAGTGCACAACCTATAGCTTCATACTTTTGAGTTAAAGGCTGGTTCTCATAAAGATCCCTTTTTATTAGTCTGCTTAGGGTACAAGCCTCAGGGTATCTTCACAACACAAGCTGCGTGTTTTTAGTCTCATACAGTCACTTACATATTGGTTTATGTGGGATAAAAGCCCAATTTTAAATACCTTCCCCACAAGGGCAAGAACTGTTAAACCTACTGCATGAAATCAGAAGTTGTATTAAACTTAATTTTCTTACTCACTTCCTTACCACTAAAAAGTTGAGGGCTTTAAAAAAAAAGAAAGACCACATATGAGGTGCTATAGGGATTTATAGGGTTGTGTGCTATATCTTGTGCCTACACAAAGCAGGGCCATACTGCCACTACTGACGTCATGAATGTATATGTAGGAAAACCATAAGAAAATACGTTTTGTCTGTTACTATAAGAACAAAAAGATAAATGTGGAGAAATACATGAATTGGGGTTTTTTGGGTCATGGCTATTCTTTTTAAGTATGTCGTACTGACTTAAGGCACAAAAGAAATGCGAGTAGATAAATAGATACCGCTTTAAGCGGGGAGGTAATAAAAGGCACCCATAAGGACTTGCTGCCGATTCGATCAGGAAGACGTCTATGGATGACAAAGCTCTTCAGCATAGAAGAGGGAGTGACAGCACCTCCTGTGGCCCGAGTCAAGCACCGCCTCCAGATGCCAGAAAAGGAAAAGATGGGAAAAGCCTTTACCTCTGTTTATGTATTGTCTGTCCTTGTTAATTGTATAACAGCTTTGAATGTTTGCCATGTGTGTGTTCTGTAATCAGTCCTGAGTCCCCTCGAAGAGATAGAGCAGAATATAAAGTTTATTATTATTATTATTATTATTATTCACTCACTTGGGCTGAGCACCTCTGAACTCAGTGGGATTCACTTCTGTAAAATTGCCCCACAAAATTGTAAATCAATAGTAATGCCATAATACAGAAGAACTAAAATACGGTATAGGATATTAATAATGAATTGATCTTAATCATCATAATCTAAACCAGCGTTTCTCAACCTGGGGGTCGGGACCCCTGGAGGGGTCACGAGGGGGTGTCAGAGGTGTCGGCAAACACCATCAGAAAACACAGTATTTTCTGTTGGTCTTGGGGTTCTGTGTGGGAAGCTTAGCCCAATTCTGTTGTTAGTTGGGTTCAGAATGCTCTTTGATTGTAGGTGAACTATAAATCCCAGTAACTACAACTTCCAAATGCCAAGGTCTATTTTTCCCCAAATCCACCAATGTTCACATTTGGGCAAGTTGAGTATTTGTGCCAAGTTTGGTTCAGATCCATCACTGTTTGAGTCCACAGTGCTCTCTGGATGTAGGTGAACTACAACTCCAAAACTCATGATCAATGCCCACCAATGATAACAATAATAGTTCAGCACAAAATATGCATTTAAATATTCATATTTATATTCAAAGCATCATAGAAAAGTGACAATCTTATTCTTTATAACAAATAAACATCCATAACAGTACCGTGTCCAGGGCACAGCTGGGACGACGCAATGTCTATGAGGAGTAAATCTCAGTGAGTCCAGTCTGTGCACCCTAGGGCCAATAGTCCAAAGCTCGGAAAGAGCATGACACAGGTAAAGGGATGCAGGCAGGAGTAATCCAAAACTATAGACCAAGAATGAACCGGAGCCAGCAATTCCAAGGCTCCTGGGAATGAAAATAAAGCAAGCCGATGGAAGAAAATCCAAACACAATCGGGGCCGCTGAATTCCGTTTCGTGGTCTTTTTCAAAGGCTAGATATCCATCAATGTGGACAATCAAATTAAATTCAGAATTACCTTTTGGCCTTAATAAGCCGGTCAATTTGCATTCCCTCCTAATTTAGGATAATGTATTTAATGTGTATGTATTCTGTGGTATATCACCTTAACTGGTCACCGCGCTGGATGTAACGCGGTTGGATTCTCCTTTACTTTGGTATGTATAGTGATTTCGCTAATATTATGATTTCCTGAGGTTATGTACCGTTCCCACAATGCTGTATATTATGTATATATTGTAATCTTCCAGGACTTGAACCACATTGATGGATATCTAGCCTCCTCCCTGCCCCGCCTCACCCTCCCCCCCGGCCGCCTTTAAAAAAAAATTAGAATTTTTTTAAAATTTAAAAATGGCGGCTGGGGGCATAGCTGGGGCCATGCCCAACAGGCTGGGGGGCCGGATCCGGCCCCAGGGCCGCCAGTTGGACAGCCCTGGTCTATAGTTTTGGATTACTCCTGCCTGCATCCCTTTACCTGTGTCATGCTCTTTTCGAGCTTTGGACTATTGGCCCTAGGGACTCACTGAGATTTACTCCTCATAGACATTGCGTCGTCCCAGCTGTGCCCTGGACACGGTACTGTTATGGATGTTTATTTGTTATAAAGAATAAGATTGTCACTTTTCTATGATGCTTTGAATATAAATATGAACATTTAAATGCATATTTTGTGCTGAACTATTATTGTTAGTATTATCTAACCTTGACTGTGTTTGAAGACAATGCCCACCAATGCCCTTCCAGTATTTTCCGTGTGCTAAGATTGGGTCAATTCCATCATTGGCAGAGTTCAGAATGTTCTTTAACTGTAGGTTAACTTTAAATCTTAGTAACTACAACTCCCAAATGATAAAATCAATCCCCCCACCAACCCCACCAGTATACAAATGTGGGCTATGGGGTATTTGTGCCAAATTTGGTGCAGTGAATGAAAATACATTCTGCATATCAGATATTTACATTACGATTAATCACAGTAGCAAAATTACAGTTATGAAGTAGCAACAAAAATAATGTCATGGTTGGGGGTCACCACAACATGAGGAACTGTATTAAGGGGTCACAGCATTAGGAAGGTTGAGAACCACTGATCTAAACTGATTGTAGAACCTCCCCTAGATGAAGTGATAACCTAATCATTAGTCATGCACTAATAAAGGGCTGAACCCTGCAGCATTATTTATTATGTCTACATACTACTTTTTCTCCAAGGCCATATAGAGTTATTCTATTTTAACATTGTAACAATTCTGAAAATAAAACTAATCCACTGGGTTGTTGTGACTTTCCCAGGCTGTATGGCCATGTTCCAGAAGCATTTTCTCCTGATGTTTCACCTGCATATATTGCAGGCATCTTCAGAGGTTATGAGGTCTGTTGGAAACTAGGAAAATTGAGTTTATATATCTGTGGAACGTTCAGGGTGGGAGAAAGAACTCTTGTGTATTGGAGGTAGGTGTGAATGTTTCAGTTGCCCACCTTGATTAGCGTGTAATAACCTAGCAGTTTCAAGGTCTAGCTTCTTACTGCTTGGGGGACAATAATTAAAACTAATCCAATCAATACCACATCGTACTGCAGTGTTGCACAACCAAATGCACCCCGCTCTCTTGTATCTATCTATTATATGGCTGGGGTGGGGTATGCCTTGTTTGTATGTTTTAGATGCACTTTAATTGCATTTATTGTATTTTCCTGTATTTTTAACCGAACACACAAAGTATTGTTTAATTGTTTAATTAATTTTTGTATTTGCTTTCTTTTGTCATGGTTAGAACAGCAGGTTAAACAGCCAGCTACACAAGATCCTGCTGATTGGAAGGTTGGCAGTTCAAGCCGCAGGTCAGGGTGAGCTCCCAACATCAGCCTTAGCTTCTGCTTACCTAGCAGTTAGAAAACAGCAATGTGAGAAGATAAATAGGTACTGCTTTGGTGGGAAGGCAAAAGGCGCCTCTGAAGACATCCCGGCAATTTGATCAGGAAGGCGTCCATGGGCAACTGGATCCTTGGTGTGGAAAAATGGAACAACAGCACCTCCCCATAGCAGAGTCGAGCATAGCCACCAGATGCTGGAGATGGAAAAAAGATGGAAGCCTTGCCTCCGTTTATGTACTGTCTGTCTTTGTTGTCAATTGTATAATGGCATTGAATGCTTGCCATATATGTACTCTGTAATCCACTCTGAGTCCCCTTGGGGAGATAATTTATTATTATTATTATTATTATTAAATTGATAAAAGTGTGTGGTTGTTAGCCCCTTGGGGAGAAAGGCAGGGCATAAAGAAACTAATTAAATAAAATATTCATTCATTAATTCATTTTTTAATTTTAAAAAATCAGATTTAGAACAGAAGCTTTCTAATGCAATAAAATTTACTGTCAGAAAAAAAGTTAGCTTGAGTGATCACTTTTACTTTCCCTGTAATTTCCTGTAGCCAAAGAACATCTGGAGGAGTATAGTTTCCCCACCCAGGATAGAAAGGATTTACTTCTTACATGCTTTGATTTAAATTTTGTCCTAAGCTGCAGCACGTTTCCTGCCATTCCTCCCCTTTTCTGTTACATAAGCTTGCCATTTATGAATAGACATTCCTCAATTGTAATTACAATGGTGCCAAAACAACAACAAACATCCTAATATCATAAATTGTCATGCTTACCTTGATCTCTCCCCTTACCTTACAATTACATTGGGTTCTTGTTGTCCCCTTGGGTTTGGTTCCAGAACACCCAGGGATACTGAATTCTGGGGATCCCATCAGAACACCAGTGATTTAACACTAGGAGCTTTCAAGTACTAGTTGGACAATGGGATAGCCATTCCTTCCTCTGTCCCCTTCACGCTTGTTTTCTAATATGATCTAAACCAGACACAACAACACTTTATCTATATTCTGCCATTCTCCCCTAGGGGACTTAGAGTGGATTACAGCGTTTACATACATAGGCAAACATTCAATGCCTTTACAATCATATACAATGAGACACACAAACACAAACAAAGGCAGAGGCCTCTTTCATTTCTGGCTTCTGGAGGCGGTGCTTTCTCCATTTTCAAGCTGAGGAACCTGTGTTGTCACCTCCTGGTTGTGTGAGCAACAAGATTGTTTGGAGTGTCTCTTTGCCTTTTCCCACCAAAGCGGTACCTATTTATCAACTCACATTTCCATGTTTTTGAACTGCTAGGTTGGCAGGAGCTGGAACTAACAGATGGGAGCTCACCCCGTTTCACGGATTCAAACTGCCAACCTTCACATCAGCAGTTCAGCCAATCTTCAGATCAGCGGTTCGGCAGCACAAGGGTTTAACCCATTGTGCCTCCATGGCTCTACATCATAGAAGCATTCAGAAGACATTTATTTTCCATGGAATGCTAACCCTTTCCCTGATTTGTTTAATCAAAATATATATATTCTGGATCATTTCAAGCTAATTTAAATACAATTCCCTATTTTCTATATGTTTAGTTTTGGAGTAAAGTTTATTCTCCGTATTTTATGAATAATATCTCAATATACCAAATGTCTTTCATCTCAAAAACTAAAAGGAAAAAAAATAAAAAAGGAAACATGGGATCAAAGTGAAAAATTGAGTATATAAGACTCACTCTTTGTGTGGTTTTTAAAAAAACATCCGTCATAGATTTGATATTTAATTGTTTCTGCAGAACACATATTATGCTTTTGTGGAACTCTGGGAACCGACAATGTAAACTGTGCTCTAGAACAGTAGTTCCCAACCTTTGGTTCACCAGGTGTTTTGGACTTTAACTCCCAGAAATTCCAGCCAGCTTACCAGTTGTTAGGAATTATGGGAGCAGAAGTCCAAAACACTTGGAGGACTAAAGGTTGGGAACCACTGCTGTAGAATTAATAGGCTGGGCTGGGAGATCTAATATGTCCTTCACAGCAGATGAAGTTTTCCTGATGTTAGACTGTACCTCACCAGTGGTTAGGGATACTGGGAGATTAACTCAGTAAAATTAGGGCCATTGCACGGTTCCTTCTCCTGCCCTTTGGACAATATTTTCAGATTACTGACCTACTAATTAACTCAATCAAAAAAAAAGTCATAGAAACAATGGAAGCAGTAGGGGGTTTCTAATAATGAACTCTAAGGACTTTGAATGGGAATTTATTAGTTAACTGATAAACTAGACTAGTCCTGATATTGTGTCCAATCAGCCCTAGAATTGCAAGGTTTCCAAAAAGGGGTTGGAACAGGCTGAAACATTCTTCAGTTCTGGAGAAACAGGAAGCTGAGTTCATTTGGACCTACAATCTTTTTTTTTCTTTTGGAATTTGGGGATTTTAGCTAATTATGGGCTGAATGTTCAACATTTAGAATCTTTGGTGAGTTTAGCAGTGGTTCCCAACCTTTTTTTGACCAGGGACCACGTTGACCAGGGACGACTCCCCAACATTGGTCCCAAAAGGGTTCCAAATCAGTTTTTGGTCAACTTTAGATTTTATTTGGTTATTTGGGGTTCTGATTAAAAAAAATGCATTGGATAAACCACATCAGCTCTAGTTTCTGATGCAGACCATATGCCATCCAGTACTCGCCATCTGCTCACCCACAGAAAACTATATTTAATAAGCCTTGGCACTATAAGAGGATTTTGGGAGACCAGTCACTCTCGTTGCAACGGTGTAGTAATGATGAGGCTGCGGACCATATTTTAGTTCTTGCAGACCACTGGAGGTTAACGGACCACAGGTTGGGAACCACTGGTTTACAAGGAGGGGAGGAAAAGTCCAGAAGACAAGGCTGAATGGGTCAATATTGTGTAGGTGCGTGTACACAACACATACATGTATATATTTTAACTTACATTTTAGTAGAAAGAACTCTGCTTTGTCCTATGACTTTAAAATAGCCCGTGACACTGCTGCAAAACAGAATGCCTTGTTACTATGTAGTGTCATTGCCCAGCATTGTTACCATGGAGCATTTCGAGCCCTATGTGCATATCAATGGTACCAGTGAAAATGCAATGCACTATACACCATCCATCAAATCACATTTGCTCTTGACAGGAGTGCAGTGTCAAGTCCGACTTACCACTAAGGAATATAGCAGGAAACGGCCACAGACTAAAAATAAAAATCAGTTTCTCTACCACAGGTTTCTTTTCTTCATTCCAGTGGCAAGAATTGCTTGTCTGTCCCCATAGTTCATATCCAACTATTCTGTTGAACTCCGTTCTTCAGAAGTAATTTCTGGGTTTGTGTACATGCATTTTTTCTCATTCCTTAAGGACAAGTTGACTCAACATTTTTTAGCTTGCTTCAGAGATCTTATACAATATTTTACCTATCATACTGAAGTTTCAAACTGAGGCCTCTGTTCTCTATTTCAGTGTTTTTCAACCTTTTTTGAGCCGTGGCACATTTTTTGCATTTACAAAATCCTGGGGTACACCACCAACCAAAATGACACAAAATGACACTCTAACACAGTAATACATATCGTTAATATGATTTTAAATGTATTTATACACTCAGTGTGAAACCTGGGCCTGTTTCAATGAATACAACATAGATATCCTGGCAGGAATGGCAGAAAGACACACACGAAAGTCTTGCTCAACATCTGTCAGTCTCTCTGTGTTTAGTTTTTATCGCAGTCAAGCTAGAGAAGCTCATATCACACAGATATGTGGTTGAAAACAGGAGCAATGTCAAAATAGACCAACAGAAAATACTGGAAGGGTTTGGTGGGCATTAACCTTGAGTTTTGGAGTTGTAGTCCACCGACATCCAGAGAGCACTGTGGACTCAAACAATGTTGGATCAGGACCAAACTTGGCATGAATACTCAATATGCCCAAATGTGAACACAGATGAAGCTTGGGGAAAATAGACCTTGAAAGTTTCTGGGATTTATAGTTAACAAACAATCAAAGAGCATCCTGAACTCTTGCAAGAATGGAATTGAACCAAACTTGGCATATTGAACTCTCATTGCCAACAGAAAGTACTGAAAGGGTTTGCTTGGGAATTGACCTTGAGTTTGGAAGTTGTAGTTCACCTACACCGAGAGAGCACTGTGGACTCAACACAATGTTATATTATGTTGTTGTTTTTTTTTCTATCCAGAATCACAATGTTGGAAGGAGGCTCATCACTTTAAGGTCCCTAAAACAGGCATGGGAAAACTTCGGACATGCCTGGACTTGCTTTGGACTTCAACTTCCATCATTCCTAACAGTCTGAGGCCCTTTCCTGCTTAAGTGGCTGAAGGGGAAAAAAAAGAAAAAGGCTGCTAGGAATGGTGGGAGTTGGAGTCCAAAACACCTGGAAGGTCCAAGTTTGCCCATGCCAGCTTTCGACAGAGATCTCTTCCTCCCCCTTCGCCTTCGCACCCTTTCTTCCCCCTCCTGCCGAACACTTACTTTTTCTTCTCCACTCAGGCTCCTTCAGGAGGGGAGGGGGAGGAAGACGTGACCCGTGCGGGCGCTACTGCGCAGACTTGCCCCACGTCTTCCTCCCTCCCCCTCCCTTCCTGAACACGCTCATGCTGCCCCCTTGGATCAAAATGGCGGCAGCATGAGCAAAGCGAGGCAAAGCGAGCAGAGTGAGGTTGGGAAGAAGGGAGCCCAAGTGGAGAAGAAAAAATGTTTGGCAGGAGGGGGAAGAAAGGGTATTGGAGGTTCTAATTTCCCACGGCACACCTGATGATCGCTCACGGCACACTGGTTGGGAAACACTACTCTATTTCTCAACAGATGAGAAGCAGGATTTGGCCAATTTTTAAAGTAGGGAATTTGCCAGAATTTGGAATTAATATGGTCCATATGAATTGGGGCTAGATCATGACTTGGATCATTCTGGATCCTGTTATATTTTATCTTATTCTCAAGACTCTATAAATATTAGTTCTTAATATCACTCGATCAGTGCGTCTCCATTGTACAATCAATGCAGTTTGGCTCCACTTTGCCATGGCTCAATTCTATGGAATTCTGGTATTTGTAGTTCCGTGACTCACCAGTACTCTTCAGCAAGCAAAGCTACAACTCCCATGATTCCATAGCATTAAGGAATGGCAATTAAAGTGGTGTCAAACTGCATTAATTCTACAGTGGAGATGCACCTAGTCTACTTCCTCATATATATGTTTTTAAAATACTTTTTGTCTCATGACAATCACAGGTTGGGATTTTAAAAGAGGCATTTCTATCATTATATGTGCACGAAGGAAGGCTGAAGCTGGCTTCTGCTACAACCTACATGAAAAACAAGGAATTGATTATTTTATCTTCAAATGCAGTAGTTCTTTTTTCAACTTTAGGCTAATTTAATGGAAGCCTAAACACATTAAAAAGTACAATTAGCAAAGATTCCTCTAATGGGGTGATAGCCTTTCTGAACACACACTACCAAATTCCATAAATTATTCTAAGTGGTCCTAATAAAGGTGAATGGGTCAGAGAGAAGACAGAGGAGACACACAAATGTATTTGGTGTAAGAACATAGAAGGATTGGAGGTACGCTATTGGTAGGGAAAGCATTGTTTCAGTACAAGTGAGGCTGAATTTACGAATTTACGAATTTACGAATTTAGCACCAAAACATTGCAATGTGTTGAAAGAACTATGGCTCCGGCAAGGAGGCAGATTACATTGGATAATACAGAACATTGGATAAATGAAGGGTGGATAAGTGAGACCCTACTGTATTGTGGGATTTTCTGCCTTGATATTCTGGGTTATATGGCTGTGTGGAAGGGCCCTGAAAGGTTTCTTGGCCTAAAAGTCCCACATTGATGAAGGGCGTGGGAAGCTACAAAGTTGATAACATTACTGAGACAATAAATATCTTTTCAGGTAATCTCTTTTAGGTTGCATCTATGCAATTTGGGCAATTTGACATTATTTTAACTGCCATGACTCAATGCTATGTAGTTCTGGGAGTTGTAGTTTTACAAGATCTTTTAGTCATCTCTGCCAAAAAAAAGTTAGTGCCTCACCAAACTACAAATCCCAGGCAGTTAAGGTGGCGTCCAATTGTATTAATCCTAGGACCTCATTACACACTAGAGAATGAATCCACTTTCAATCCGGTTGCTGCCTCCTGCAGAATCTTGGGGATTGTAGTTCAGGGAGGAGCCTTTAACAGCTTCACTAAACTACAAACCCAGAGTTCTGCAGGAAGCAGAAACTGGATTTTAAGTGGATTCATTTTCTCTACTGTGATGAAGTAATGTAGATGTACCCTTACAGTGTGTTTACATTTGCCAATTCAAGCGCCAATAAGGATTTTCCTGAATTGCTAAGGGAACAAACTCCAATTAATTTTTTTCCTGCTTTGGCTCCTCCGGTCTGTCTTTACTGTAAATAATCCAAGATTAAATCTGAATATTTGACGATCTGATATTATTTTCTGCATGAAAGCTACAGTCCTAATTGTAAATGCTGTTAAAGCAAGGCAATTCACATCTGATTTTACTGGTTTAAACAAAATGAAGCTTTTTTCACAGGCCTTTCTTCCACAAGGAAGAAAATGTTCCTGAATGACTGCAAAAATAAATATAAATAAATATTTAACACGAGTTTGGAAAGGGAACTGTGCTGTGCAATATTTGGGCGAGTCTGCAACATATGCGAAAACACTAGAGCTCTAATTATTAAGAGTTTGCAGTACATTAATCTACAATTACATTACGCTAAACATAATTCATGGATTTTATCATGCTTGAAGTTTCCCTTCATTTATAGTCATGATTTGCTACCAAGGGAGAAAAAGGGAGGGGGGCAAGTTAGGCTTGTGCTTTGCTTTGCTACAGAAGCGCATAGGGAAGCGCATTAAGTAATTGCAAGAGAAGATGTGAGCAAGGAGGAGAGAGACCATCAGGAAGGCAATGGAGTCCTGCTCCCTTTTCTTTTTAGAAAACATTTGCCAGACAGCTCAGCTTCAGTACTGGTGGGTTTCATAAGTTCCTATCAACTGCAGGTGGGTTGCTCTATATCTAATATGCTCTGCATTGAAGATTGGTCTCACCGATCTATTGTGATATTTTATGATGTAATTGACTGTTTTTAGGAATGTTTTTATGATGTTTTTAGGCTGTCCTTGTAATTTTACTATGTTGGAAACCGCCCTGAGCCTTGGGGAGGGGCGGTTTAGCAAATTTGAATAATAAATAAATAAATAAAATATTTCCCTGATCATGTAACTCATGGTGCCGGAGAGCAGTACTAAACCATCTGGAAGATCATCCCTCCCTACAATCCCTACAATCACTTTGCCATAGGAAAAATCCAGTCATCCCTAAGAATACACCTACACTGTGGAATCCATGCAGTTGTTACGGCACAATAGTCTAGAATCACAGGAATGGTAGTTTACAAACCTTCTCCGCCAAAGAGTGTTGGTGCCTCATCAAACTACAAATCTCAGGATTCCATAGCACTGAGCCATAGCAATTATAGTGGTGTCAAACTGCATTAATTCTACAGTGTATATGCATTCTAAGGCAAAAGAATATTTGGGGGTGGCTGGCAAGTATAAGACATCAAAAGAATCTATGAGCAACCACTTTGTTGGGGAACTGTTATCAATTATCTCAGCTACTCTTAGAAATAAGCAAAGCATGGAACTATTAGATTTTTTGAATGGTAGACCCTACTAAGGGGTCTAATTTCTAATGGGAAACGTAGAGCGAGAATAAAAGAATCCAGCTATCTTAAATGGTCCTAACTTGGAACCCACCACTCACCTTCTGCACTTTCCATAACAAGTTTGAAAAATAAAGGATTAGTGTTGGTCCTATATGTGGATTTTTTAGCGAAAGGAAATTGCTATGTCTATAATAGTTTCAATAAGTAGCTTTGCACTTATCCTGGTTAGTGCTATTTGTGGTATTTATTGCAGTTTGTAGAATGTGTGCAGGTCCAGAAAATCAGTCCTTTTGTTTATTCAATAATGAGAAACACAAAATAGAAGAATGCAAAACTCAAATTTAGTATAAGCAGAGTTCAAGAAAATAACTTCAACACAAACCAAGAATACAGTCACAGTTCTTCTGAGTATTACACTAACATATATCCATGCGTTTGACTCATGCAATTCTTCCAGTAGAAAATATGTCTCTTCCCATTTTTCTTCCTTGGATGTGGAAACAAGTAGAAAAGACAAAATTGCCGTCATCAAATGGGCTGCAAGTCAGGGGCTTACACTGAGTAGTAAGGATTCAGCAAGCCCAGGAGAAAACATTCAGTAAGCCGAAATCATGCAACAAACACACCTCAGTTACACCCCTTTGGGAGTGGCCCAAACTGGTTGACCTCAATTACGCAGGCTTACAATTTATCAGGACGAGTCTTTTCTTCTTAACACACACACCCGGTAGTGATCCCACAGGAACTTAACTATGTACATTAATAGTATTTACATGGTTCACTTAAGATCTCTTGATTCAGTAGGTCTATTCTAGTGGGAAATAGCAATTTGAATCTATTGTGATATATGACTCTGAGAACAAAAGAAAAACCTAACATGGGAGGTACTTTTCTGACTCATTAGAAGTTGGGACAACCAAAGTTAAAGGTTTAAGGGCAAGCTAGTATGGTAGGCTTGAGCTTGACCACAACTCTAGAGCACAAAGTTCAAATTGCTGCTTGGTCATGAAAGACCTCTGGGAGATCATAGGGACTTCCCACTCTCTCTGGCAAAGTAAAGGCAAAGTCAATCCCCCTCTGAACAAATCAAGAAAACTATGTGATAGGGTCACCTTAAGGTCACTGGACGTCTGAAATGACTTGAAGGGACACAACTACCATACATGCTCTGCTGCACAACAAAGAGAAGAAAATAGCAGGACCTTAAACATGGGAGAATTTCTATTACAGGTTATTTGAGGAAGGCATTGTGTGTCATTTCCTGTTTCTGCTAGGCCATAAATCACTGCACTGAACATATGCGACTTTTAACTAGGCATACATAGGTGATGGAGAGCATGTTTCCATCTCTAGAGAAGGGGGATAATGGGTGAGCTAAAAAAGTTATACTTCTTGTGATGGCACAACAAGCGCCACTTGTATGAAAAACTTTCTGCAGATTGCTCAGTTTTGCAAAGGTTTGGTTGTATTAATTGGTTCTTTGCACCTGCCAATCATTGTTTGCAGAGCCCAGTTAAGTTTGTTTCACCCCCTTTCCCAGGGATTTGGAAAAGAATGCCATTTTTATATTCATTAAAACCACCAGGATTTCTCCAGAGAGGATGTGACTGAAAGTTTGCCAGGCCAGGCTTTGGTCAAGCTATCTTCCAACACCAGAATGACTTTCCTTGGGACTCATACAGAAAGCCCAGCATACCAGAAGGTTGGGTAGCTCTGAGGAGTCTCAAGCGCCTTCAAAACAGTTGGTATCCAGAGGAAGGTTTCGGGCCTTCAATATAGGCCTTCTGGCTGGGGTTTCGAGTGTCCTTACCTCGAAGCCATAGAGAAGGAGAGGACTTGGAGAGCCATCCGGCTAAAGCATCCTGGACTACAGCTACAGAGAGACTGTAATGTAAAATCTTTCCTTTATCTTTTTGGGGAACTGAGTGAGGTTAACTCATGTTAAGAACAATAAAGCCTGTTTGAGTTAGCTAGTGTCCAGCTTGGTCCTTGGGAGGCCCAAGCCTCTAAAGCAGGGGTCGGGAACCTTTTCTACTCAGAGAGCCATAAAAGCAAAATATTTGTAAATATTTATTTCAGTGAGAGCCATGCAATTAATAAATTAATTTTTAAAAAAATGTTGGTACCTGAAGGGAAAGAGGCATGTTGAGGCCTCCTACCCTGGCAGGCGCGGGCGACGGGCCGAAGCTCTCTCCTGCTCGAACCGGGAGGCTGCGGGAACATTGCAAGGCTGGCCCGCGCCAGGCCTCCGCCGGCAGCGAGGTGGTGGAGGGAGGCAGGCACAGCCCAGGTGAGCGCCGTAGGCGGGCTATCTCCCTCCCCTGCCCCACACCGGAGGCTCCGCAAGAAGCCCGGAGCTGGTCTCGGGATGCGCAGGCACCCCGCCGGGCCTGAGGCAGAACACGGGGGGCGAGCCAGGACCCGCCCCTGCCTGACACCAGAAGCTCCGGAGACGCATGCCGGGCCCGTAGGCAGCGGGGAGCACAGCCCACCACGCGTCTCTGACCGGATGCAGATGCAGGCAGCGGGGTGGGTGGTTAGGCACTGCCCCGGCGAGTGCAGGAAGCAGGCTGAGTCCCCCCCCCCCGACAGCACAGGAAGCTCTGGACAAGAGGTAGAATCTGTGGTGAAGGAGGGCAAATTCCGCCTTTTGCACAGCGGGGTGGGGTGGGGGGACTCGGCTAGCTTCCTGCGCTCGTCGGGGCCATGCCTGACCCCCCTGCTGCCTGTGGGCCCGCCACGTGTCTCCGGAGCTTCTGGTGTCGGATGGGGGCAGGTCCTGGTCAAAAGGAGGATTATGATGGAGGAGGGGTTTCTTTCTCTCCATTCATCCCAGAAGGAAAGTGAGAGGATGGAGTGGGCGGGGATTGGAGGAAGATGGCGGCTGCTGACACTGGAGGAGAGGGGGGCCCGCTCCCCCCCCCCTGCACTCCCATTGCCTCGGGCCTACTGGGAGCAAAAACTCTTGGAAATAATTTTCATCTTTATTACAAACTAGCTCGAGACCGAGGCAATGCGAGCTAGCTCGAGCGGGCCTGCTCTCTCTCTCTCCCCCCTCCCCTCCCGTGTCAGCAGTCGCCATCTTCCTCCAATCCCCGCCCACTCCATCCTCCCACTTTCCTTCTGGGAGAGACAAAAAGAAACCCCTCCTCCTCCTTCACATTCCTTCTCTTGGCCTCTCCCTTCAACTCTGGTGGGAGTTCTCACATGTTAGACTTCTTGAGAGAGTGGCCTTCTCCTCCCCCCCCCCTCCGTGTGCATTCTTGCGCTGGCTCTTGCGACGCTGCCGGATCTGCCTGTTTTTCTAGCTGAGGGGAGGAAGAGTTGGAGGAAGGAAGAGAGGAGGGGAAGGTTGCTGAGCTGTGTGCGTGGATTTTGGGGTGAAGGCGGCGCGCGCAGTGAGCCATATTTAATCATCGAAAGAGCCAGATATGGCTCGTGAGCCATAGGTTCCCGACCCTTGTTCTAAAGGAAGGCAAGAAGCAATCCCCCGGTATAGAGAGACCACGTCCTTGCCCTTCATTGAGTATTGACAGACCGGGTGCGACAGCACACTTCCTAACTGCCCTTTGTAGGACAGTATGTAGCTGACTTCTCATTACAGCAACATTTGTGTCTTCTGAAAGACTTCTGTCTCCAACATTTCTTCTTGCATTTAGCAGAATCATAGTTCCAAAGTAGCTTTTAAAATTGGGAACTGCCTGCTGTGCTATTTTGAGATGCAACCGTTTTATGTAATTTTAAACTTAATAAGGTCCTTGTTGTATTGGATGTTTTCTGGCATCACACCATTCTGTCACATCAAGAACATCAAGTCGCTTGCCAGGATGTTATGCATGCCCATGCCCTAGAACTATTCTTTTATCTTGGAAACATTGCCTGAATGCTCTTCGGATGACAGCCGGGAGGGGCTTTGGCAGAAGGAATAATCGTAGGCTTGGAAGGGACCCAAACAACCCTTCCAGAAATAGGTGTCTTTGAGAAGGCTCTGGACAAACCACTTTACTTTTGACTCAGTTCCCAGTGACCTTTTAATTTCATACATTTTGCATGGAATGAACTTTTGAAGTTTTCTTCTAGAACTCCACAGTGGCATTTAAAAAAAACCTATCAAGCCTCTGGACTTCGGATGAGAAGAGGGGTTTCGTTTGTGCAGAGCAGACTGCATATAAAGCAGACAGAAAAAACCATAAAATCAAATCAAGTGTATCACATTGAAGCTTATAAAGCTTTGACAGGCCAACCTCACACTAGCATAAGTTGCTTTGAAAGGCTGGACAATGAGTGGGGGAATGGGGCTTGCAAAGTGAGACTGTGTGTAACATGCTTTGAAATACACATACACAACACTATACAGTTGACTGCATATTTCGTCAAAGCTTGCCAGTGATACATTTCCAGAGGATATTATAGATGAAATTGGCATAAGATACAACATCTGTACCAAGGGAATTGCAGAATTACTGGTAGCAAGTGATTTGCATTGTTTGCTAAACCACATATATCCAAGTGAATAATTCATCATCCAGGGTCATTCCTCCTGATTTGATGTGTGGAGAGGAAATTATATAAGGTCACCACTGCACAATTTAAGCCTAGCGTATGATTTGAATGTTGGTTCATTTTAAACTGCTGTTTGTACAGCATTACGAGGTTGGCTCACCTATTCTCAGCTGCATATTTGACAAAACACAATGGGAATTAGCTATTACAACCAGTCTTTTGAAAATCTATTAACTATTTTGCTGGTATTCTGCAAGAGAATAAGAACACATTTTGGACACAACTGTTGGGACAATCAACAGGATTGTGATTCCCAACAAAATCCTATGCAGCTCAAGGACAAGGAGGGATAATTTTCCCCAGTCTATTGTGTAAGGAATTGCATAATAGTGTGATTTTTTTGCACTAGTAGTAGTGGCAAAAAGTGGCATCAGATATCAGCCTTGCCATCCTGATTTAATTATGATGCCATCATCAAAGAACTGTAGTGTTCCTGATCTGGAAGGGGCTTCATGGGTCATTAAGTCCCAACCCCCCCTCGTTATAAATGGCAGTTCATAATTGGTTCTGTCTTAAAAATCGCCAATAATGGAATAATAATGAATTTTTGAAAGTTTTGTTAGAGTTTTGAAATGTTCACCACCAGAATTTTAGCAACACTATAGAAGCAAAGCACCAGCGCCACCTAGTTTTCACCACCAGAACTTTAGTTTTGTAAGTACTTTAGAACCATTCAGAACCATTTAGAACCACGGATTGCCCAGGCCTACTATACATGCTTATTTGTGTACTACTCCAATATATATATATATATATTGTCTCAAATAACATGAAGGGAAAAACACACAGCCAGGCTTGATGCGGTTCTAAAGCAAAACTTTAATAAATTAATACGCATGCCCAATTAAAAATACAAAATGACAATTTAAAAACAACAACAACAAAACAATCCTCACTCATTCAGCATTTCCATCTTTAACTGGAACCATACAGAAAGGTATGGTTAAAGTGGCAGTCGGAACGCTTCAGGTACAAGAAAATGCGTTCCTCCATTTAATGAATGCTATCGAACTGTAGAAGAAATGATCTCTCAAAGGTGGAAAAGAACAACAGCTGATGTCCCTGACCAGCCAAAGGTTGGGGTCTCCCTGTGGGCTGCTTCCCTCGCCCTTCCCTCGTGGTCCACATGAAATATCTGAAACCAATGATGGAACGTAGAAAGAAACCCACAACAAATTTACACCAAGAAAACATGCTAAAGTACATCACACACTATTCCAGAACACAGATGGTGTACTGTTTTTATTGTATTGTTTGTACAAGAAATCTCACAAGGGAGGGGAAGCAAGAAGCAGATCACATAATATATGAGAAAACAACCCAGACCCATCAGTGTTGGCAAGTATAATATGTGCTGATCTTTTCCCAGCATGGTTTGAATGATGCCACAAAAGCAACAGAATAAGTATCTTTCATACACCAAAATCTCACAACAGGAATTCAGCTACGGGAGCTGGCTCAGTTACTTCAAAACATTCCTTCATCATCCCCGGATTTCCACTGCTGTCCATTTAAAACACTGGTGCAATCACCCACAAACAGGTTCAAAATAAAATGTCTTCATTTTTTATAAGCATCTCCACCACAAGTCTCTGGTAACGGATATCATTCAGGGCAGCCATTGCATCAAGCTCCGGTGCTCGCATTAGCGTTGGCCCAAAAACGATGCCAAGGTTCTCTGAGTTCATGAGATTCTCTTTTTCATGGAGCGTTACCCTGTAAACAAAAAAGGTAGTAGTTAAAATGCTAGTTGCTGGCAGGCATTATTAGCTGCTGTCTTGATTTCATGAACATGGAACCGAAAAGCCGTATCATCACTATATATTAAAACCAGCTTCAAATAGGATTTAATGGTCATGGCTGCAACCCTAAGTCAGAATGATAATTCCCAGAATGTTAATCATCAGCCATAATAGTCCTCCCTTAAGGTTTGTGAAGGGTGATTATAACTGCACCAATATTGATGATGCTTGGATATTGTTGTTGTGTGTCAAGATCAGCCTTTCAGTTGTCCACTGAGGCTTGTAGTTAGCAGGTACTACTAAAAGTGGCAGTTATATAACACACTATTTCCTGCATCAAGCCATCATTGTGAATAGAGAATTAAAGGGGGTTAGACAACTTCTTGGTGGATAATGTTAGCAATAGTTAGGGTTATATTCTTTTGGCAAGATGGGAGGCATACTGTGGGTGATATCTTACATGGCAGAGGATAGTACAAAAGTTCCACAGGGGAACCACATTATGGTTGGCTCTACACTGGAGAATTAATGCACTTTGATTGCCACAGCTCAATGCGATTGAATCCTGGGATTTGGTGGGGTGCCAGCACTCTTTGGCAAAGAAGGCCAAAGAATTCATAAAACCACAACCATTCCATAACATTGAGCCATGGCAGCTAAAATGGTGTCAAACTGCATTAATTCTCCAGTGTAAATATACTTTGTTTTTCTCCTCACAACCCCAACTTATAATTTTCCCAATGGTCATTCCATGGATGGGAAGTATTGGCAGGGACTGGAAAAAGCTAGAAGCAGACTAATAGCACCATACATTGAGATCTGTAGGGACCCCCAAGGTCTTTGAAGATATCATCACTAGCCTTGATACAGCCAGATGCTACTCCAATTTCTCTCTGTTCAACCAGTCACTGAATAGTGGTGGCAACAGTGAGTGGGCTGCAGAGGGCGATAGAGAATACCAACTTCTGTAATGGGCAGAAAGGCAAATGTAGGTATGAACTGGACTGGCGTATGTCACTAACAGGATGCTAATCTGTCTCTGAGAACCAGCTACTGCAAAAACAAATATGATGTTACTTGTAATATGGCGTAGAAGAATTTGTATCCTGAAATGCCAGCACAGAATGTAAATGAACAAAAAAAATATAAACCAATAAATTGTGTTAGTTTATTTTATTTTACGGGGTTATTATTAGAGACTAAAATGCCACCATGGACTCCTTAAAATAAAGCCTCCAAGTAAAGACTACTGTAGAGGGTTTTATAGAGGTTCATAGTCCCCTCTTCCATACTCTCTACAAAAGCAGGAAAGGTGTCATAAAAATAAACCTTGCCAGTACAGTAAATCAACATATTGTATATTTACTCTACACACTGAACACAGTAAGAGTGATTGTATTCTTCCTTCCACAAGCTTCTGTTTTAATAGCATAGCATACAAATGGCTGTCTTTGAGAGGCAATGCTTTGCTTTATGGCTGTTAATTGCCTCTCTCAGAACAAATTTGTATTCGTAAATTAGTTTGTGAACAGATTATACAAAAGCGTTAACGTGTATTACTGTCTTACATGTTCAAAATAAACCCATTTAAGGACTTAGTCATAAATGGCTGAACATCCATTGCAAGGAAGGCACATGAGGCACTGTTTAATGCATGATGCGGAATTGAATAATTTCAGATATCTATAATGATAGTCAGGAAGTGCTAGCTGTTGGGTAAATTGTTCCTAAATTGAACAACCTCTGCAATGTCTATTTATACTTATTCTGAATATAATAAGGTAGCTGGCCAACTGAATTTGATAAGACTACATTATCTTTTCCCTCACTGCAGGCTTGTCGGATTGAGCAGGCCTATAAAAAGTTAAATGCTACCTTATGCTGTTTTTCCTAGGTGCTTAACAGATTCAGGGATAAACCTGCATAAAAGTTGGATATACTCATTCATGGCTTTAGGTTCCTCTTTAGAAATAATTATGAGTGTTTAATTTTCACAGAAAGCAAAAGTCAGCCTATTTGTTTCTCATTAAATAAATCAATTTATTCTTGCAAATGAAACATGTACTTCGAAACATGTACTTCAAACCACCCCAAATCTCTACTGCTCTTCAATTCCAATTAATTTGCAATTGAATGAAGAAAAAGAAAAGATAGCTGAAATTATTTCTTATTAATTCTCTCTCCCCACTCCCACCCCTCACATATATAACTAAATATTGGTTCTTGAAAGGTCAGGATGCTCTATTATTACTGAATTACTTATGACATACTGTACGTTTTATTGGATTCAGAAAAAGGATGACTGAATCTTTGAACAGGCTTTTAAAAACTGCAAAAAAGTTATGTACCGAGAACATGCTACAGCAAACTAAAAATCTCATTAAATCCACATTATACTGTATAGATAGATTTGTTTATCAATTAGTCTACTGACCATAAAGGTAAAGGTTCCCTCTGACATTAAGTCTAGTCAGGTCTGACTCGGGGTGTGTGTGCTCATCTCCATTTCTAAGCCGAAGAGCCGGCGCTGTCTGTAAATACCTCCAAGGTCATGTGGCCAACATGACTGCATGGAGTGCCGTTATCTTCCCACAGAAGCAGTACCTAACAGTGGGAGGTCGCCCTGCTTCCCGGATTCGAACCGCCAACCTTTTGGTCAGCAAGTTCAGCATGTCAGCGGTTTAACATGCTGCGCCACCAGGGGGCCCACTGACCATATCAACAGTAAAAGTCAACCCCCCCCCCCAAAACAAAAAATACACAGACAAATAGACACTACTTGTTAACCTCTAATGGTTAACTAAAATAAATTAAAACATGATAAAACTTGATTAAATATTCAATTCGGTAAAATGGGATTAAATCACAAGCTGAAAGCATGGGGAGTAGCATGACAAGTGTTAAAGAGCCAGTCACAGGGTTTAGGTAAGTTCATCACAATGAGAAGGGACCTCAATTTGTGAGATAGACGTGTGTTTGTGTGTGATATATATATTTCAAGCTCACAGACCCCCTGGCACCTAGAGGGTACATGGATCCCTGACTTAAAGGTGTTTTACTTCTCAAATTAATTCTGACTATGTCTCACTAGAAGCTACAACAGCTAGCTTCTTATCTGGCTAGCACTCCGACTCCTCTTAAAATTCTGAAATGAGACTATTTTTTGTTTTGTAGTTGGAGTAAGGGAATATGTTATTGCAAGCTTAAAATGCTTTATTACTAATGCTTTATTAATGCTTTATCTTTACAACTCCAAAGATAAGAACCCAGTTCAAAGCAGATATTGTGAGATTTTCTGTCTTGATATTCTGGATTATATGGCTGTGTAGAAGGGACCAGAGTCTAAGGTGAATTATCATTTGAAGAGTAGACATTAATTCTTAGTTGCAATCAAATTTATGAAATGTGTCTCTGAATCTCTCTTGCTTAGAAACCAGTAAGCAAAGAACAAAAGCAAAGGAAGCATTTCCCTGGATCTCCTTACAAGGAAGAAATATGGAGGTCCTAATTAGGTAATTCTAGAACAATCCAGGCTAGATCCTCTGAAAATGTATAAGCACCCTCATTGTCGTACCTCTTTAAATGTGCCATGAGGTAACGTAAGCTTTCACAGTGTGCAGGTGGCAGCAGGTTCAATGCTTCATGAAGTATTTCCAGCTGTTCATCAGGATCTGTGGATTCTAAAATGGAAAATATGAGTACCAAAATTAAGTAAAAAGGTACAGAAAAAAATGAAGCCAGAAGAGTCTATTCCCAGATAATAATAGCTTAATATAATGTATTGCCAATGTAATCTGAAAGAATTGCTTCCAAAAAGGCATGGATAAAAGGAGGTAAAGGAATCAGCCTCCCCTTGTGCTTCTTTAGGTAGAAATCAAAGGAGGAAAGTGGGCATGGTGAATTAAAGCAGTCTGGACGAGGGAGAGGGCCTTCTCTGTAGTGGCGCCGCGACTCTGGAATGCACTCCCCAAGGATATCAGACAAGCCCCCACTTTGGCAGTCTTTAGGAGGAGCCTGAAGACGTGGCTGTTCCAATGTGCATTCCCGGAATGAGGTAAATGACACCCTGCCAAGTTCATTTTCTGCAAAGTCCTCAGAAGCACTTTAATTATCTGTTGTGCGTCTGCCCATATTGCCCTCCCTGCTATATGCAAACTACCTCTGTCGGCACCCAGTGCTTATTTATTTTAAAATGTTAACAGTCATATGTGGCCCACCCAAAATGGTTTTAAATTGTCTGTTATTGCTTGTGTTTGAGTTTTATTGATTGTATTGTTTTTAATAATTTGTTATTGCTTTGTTATTGTGTGTTATTGGGCTTGGCCCCATGTAAGCCGCCCCGAGTCCCCATGGGGAGATGGGTGCGGGGTATAAATGAAGTTAATAAATAAATAAATAATCACTATATTTTGGCAAAGGAAATGAAGTAATTAATCTTTGAAATAGAAAATTTAATTTTCAGATATCTTGTGGAACCCCCTCACTATTTAATATATTAACAACAGCAACAACAACATCAGAAGATGACTCTTAGATACATCCAGTTTTAGGTTGTTGTTGGATTTTTTTTAAACATTTACTGTAATCCACCTGCCCTCTGGATGGTCTTGGGCAGAAAATTATCCCCCTACATTGACTGCCATTGTCCACTCTTAATATACATGGAAAACAAAAATTTACTGCAGGAGAGTATTCTCTTACTGTGACTATCTGATCCAACCATATGTTATGCCTCACAGGCAACACAATTATCTAAAGGTATTAGCCAAGTATTATGGATGATTTTCTCATTCAATGTATGCAAATTCAAAATATGCAGTATTTTTGTTGCAGAAATCAGGGTATTTTGAGCAAAAGGTGCTTCTTTGGTGCAGAAAGTATGGACCCTTCCTGAGCCTGGCTCCTTTCCCCTCCTTAGCTGTAGTACTTTGTACTGTCTTGTTTGCAGAAGCATCACTGAGGTGGAGGGCGATGTATTTTTAACTGAATGGATTTCCCAGAGTACAAATAGTCCTTGATAAATTACAGAACCTTTCACAATTTCACGGGGCAAAGGGGAAAAAGTTGAAAGTATTCATTCTCATGTGCAGGAACAAAATAATCGAACACAGACACCACTACTCTCTAGGGCGGTGAAGGATCAAAGAAAATCTGTTCTCTCTTGTACAGTTACAATATATCCACACAAATTACTAAGATCCAAGTAAATATAACACACAAAATCTTAGGCAGTGTTTCGCAATCTTTGGTCCTCCAGAGATTTTAGGCTTCAGTTATGAGAATATCCGACCACTGGTCAAGCTGGTTGGATTTTGGGAGCTGGAAGCCCAAAACCTCAGAAAGATCAAAGATTGAGAATTGCTGATTGACAGATATAATAACAACAAACATCACTAAAACATTCAAATAATTCAATATAATACTTACTTGCAGATTCTATAAATTTGGGGTAGGCATCATATGTAATGAGTGGAATTGGCAAATCCCTGAAGTACAGTTTAAGGGCACCTGTGATAATATTGATATCTTCATACATATTAACAGAAATATCTGCTTTTTCTCCATCTGTGTATGAAAAGGGGGGGGGGAGGAAAAGGGTAGAAGTATAAATTATTACGAGAATTGAAACAAATGGTAATTGCAATGATATTAAAGGCATAATTGAGGCATGGTTTTTATTGATAATACACAAGCAAGTATATGTATGTATATCTGTAGAGAAATAGATAGATATGAATGTTACTATAAGAACATAAGAACATAAGAAGAGCCATGCTGAATCGGACCTCAGCCCATCTAGTCCAGCATTCTGTATCACACAGTGGCCCACCAGTTGTACACGGGGATCTCGAGCAGAAGGGAGGGCAAAACCCTGACCTGCTCCCGACCCCCACAACCAGTACCCAGGGAAATCCTGCCTACCTCAACCAACTCCGAGGTGGCACTTGAATGTCCTTTTCAGTAACTACCGATACACTTGGTATCCATGAATCTGTCTAATCCTGCTTTGAAGTTGTCCAGGCTGACAGCTGTCACAACCTCTTCTGGAAGTGAGTTCCATAACCCAATGACCCTCTGGGTGAAGAAATATTTCCCTTTATTAGTCCTAACTTTCCTACCTTGGAGCTTTAGGGAGTGCCCTCTAGTCCTAGTGTTTTGTGACAAAATATTTTTTCTTTATTCACCTTTTCTATCCCATGCATGATTTTATACACTTCGATCAAGTCACCTCTTAAACGCCGTCTTTCAAGGCTGAAAAGACCAAGGCGTTGCAACCTGGTTTCATAAGGGAGCCGCTCCATCCCTTGGATCATTCTTGTTGCGCTTTTCTGTACCTTTTCCAGTTCCGTTATATCCTTCTTAAGGTGCGGAGACCAGAATTGTACACAGTACTCCAGATGTGGCCTCACCATAGATTTGTAGAGAGGTAATACAACATTTGCTGACCTATTTTCGATTCCCTTCCTGATCATGCCAAGCATAGAATTTGCTTTTTTCACTGCTGCAGCGCACTGGGTTGACATCTTCATTGAGCTGTCCACCAAGACCCCAAGATCCCTTTCCTGGTTTGTCTCGGAAAGCTTTGTCCCCATCAATTGGTAGGTGTAGTTGGGGTTCTTTGCCCCGATGTGCATGACTTTACACTTGTTTAGGTTAAAATGCATTTGCCACTTTGTTGCCCATTCACTCAATTTCGAGAGATCTTTCTGGAGCTCTTTACAATCAGTTTCATTTTTAACTACCCTGAACAATTTAGTGTCGTCTGCAAACTTTGCTACCTCAGAATTCACTCCTACATCCAGATCATTAATGAATAAATTAAAAAGTAACGGACCCAAAACTGAACCTTGGGGTACGCCACTTCTCACCTCTTTCCACCCAGAGAAATGTCCGTTTATTACCACCCTTTGTTTCCTACAGTTTAGCCAGGTTCCAATCCAGGACTATAGTAGATTACTAACTTCCATGTGACTTTTATAGAATGTTTTAACATGGAAAAACTTGCTCTGTATGCCATCACTGTTTTCAGTGATTGTGCATTTCACCTGCTCTCTCTTTCCAGGGCCATTTCAGTGGTTTCCAGCCTTTGGGCATCCAGGTGTTTTGGGCTTCCAACTCCCAGAAATCCCAGCCATCTTACCAGCTATTAGGAACTGTGGGAGCTGAAGTCCAAAACACCTGGAGGACCAAAGGTTGGGAACCACTTTAAAGGTTTCTAACCTCAGGAAGTGGAAAATCACATGCACCTGTGGAGGGCTACCAAAACTGTTCCAGAGAGCCTTCTTACTGCTTTCCAGCTTAGGCATGTGCTGTTTCCTCCACTCTCTGTAGAGGGTTACTGTCAAGAGAGAGGCTATCGAGTAATTTGTGACTTATGGTGACTAGCAAATAAGTCACTAGGGCTAGCAAATAAGTCACTAGGCCCAGCCTACCCAGCCCAAACGTCTTGCTTTGAGGAGAAAGAGTTCAGAGCCTGGCATTTGGGCATGAATGGCTCTAAAGAGGTGCACTGAGAAATACCTGCAGTGAGGACAGGCTTCTAGGAGCCAAGCATTTGGACACTGCTGATTTTGTGGAGAGCTCTGTTGGGTATTTTATGGAACTGGTGCTGTTCTCTCTAGTACTAGTTCCACAAGGAGCAGGCATTTCAAGTTGTTGAATGCATAGTCTATTACTTTCTATTCTTATAGAGGCTTTAATTGTCTTTAGTGGGTTTGAGGCAGAAAAGAAGGGCTTAGCAGATACAACCTCATTTTAAAAAATACTAAAAGCATCATGATTTAAATGTTAGACTGTGATTCTGGAGACCAGAATTTGAAGCCTTACTCAGCCAGGGAAACCTGCTGGATGATCCTGGGCAAGTCACTGTCCCCTCAGTCTCAGAGGGATGCAAAGGCAAAACTCCTCTGGAAAAAAAAATCTTGCCAAGAAAACACCATTATAGATTTGCTACCAGTCAGAAATGACTTGAAGGCACAAGGGCTGTGCTATGCTCCTCAACAACCAAGCACACAGTTGAGCATAGAGCCCGAAAGTGCTGAAGGAGTTTGTTTTTCAAGTTTACGGAGAGGTATGCACTAAACCAGTGGCTCCCAAACCTTGGTCTTCCAAGAGTTTTGGAGTTCGGTCTGCAGATGCACCAGCCAGCTTAAACAGTGGTCAGGGATACTGGGAACCAAAGTCCAAAACCTCTGGAGGACTAAAAATTGAGAAATACTGCACTAGAAATATGCAAGGTTAATGTTTGATGTCCTTTCTTTGAATTCACTTCATAAAGTCCTTATTCTACTAGTAAAATGTATATGAATTTTAAGAATGTTAATTACTGTAATCATTTGGTGTAGTCTAAACCAAATGAGACTGACAAAAGACTACACTTTTTAGTTTTTTCAGAAACCAAAGCTAACTCTCCAGACTTTCTTTTGAAAGTCTCAATGGCAGAAATCCAGGTACTCACTTGGGTTTGCAGAGAAAACTTTTAGGTGATTCTCTCTTACCTGACCCATCCACCACATTGTAGTACAAGCTCTGCAAGCACAGTTCATATTTTAGAAATGACTTGCTACTTAGAATGGGGAAATGGAGATGGGAGCAGGCTGACTGTCTTTGAAATACAAGTGAAAATTCCTGCTGGACATGCAAAATTAGCTGTTTGGGTCTTGGCCAGAACTGGAACTTGGCCAGAACATACCTCGATCAAAAGCCATTTTCACATCTTCAATTAAATCACTGAATCCTGATACTCTGTACAGTCCTTCTGAATTGAGACCTGTTAATTTAAAAACATCATTTGATTAAATAGCAAGGCATACATCTGAGCTAAGCTTCAAGTCTTTCCTTTCCTTTTGAGCATAAATTTCAATGCCAGCCCACACTGCTAAACAAGTATCATTGTTATGATCACTACCCAATAATTTTGTGCAAATATATTTCTGGTAATGGTTTCTGGAATGAGAAAAATGCCATTAATTTACAAAGGATATGTGAAAACAAACTACTCAAATAACAATACTTAAACTGATTTGGATCTACTTAAACAACATATGAGCAGCGATCAAGTAGAGTCATTAAAAAGGAAAGACCTAGAGAAGGAAATAATGTATAAAAATTGAGAGCACTGCCATAGATATCTATGTTCTCTAGTGTTCCTTATAAACCTATATTGGTAAAGGGAACTTCAGTACAAAAACAGCAGGCAGAAATAGTATTCAAGAGCACTGCAAACAAAAATCTGTATTCATAAACTGTGTGATTGTATAATATTATAAGGCCATAATCCTTATTATAAACACAGTAGGAAGGGATATGCTGGACATACGTTTGAACATCAATACAAAGTTAAACAGTAATTGTTCAGAGAAATAAGTACTTATAAAATGCCCTCTGCAAATCTGCTTTCAGCTTAAATTCAGGTAAACCCTAGTAGACCCAGATTAATCTAAAGGGATTATTAGCAAGACAACCAAACCATTTAAGTGTGCCTTACCTCTAGATTCAATCTCCCTAATGCACATGTCTACCACCATTGGTCTTTTTGTGAAGTGTGCTTTTACTAGTGTTGTCAGATCACAGCTATAAACTTTCTTGACATGCTTCAGGTCTGGCTTGCAATCGTTTGGGACCATCTTGGAACATTGCTTATGAACATTTAAACCACAATCTATGGAAATAAGAAAAGGAATAAAAATAATTATCCGAGAATTTAACAGTATATAGAATCATAGTTATACAAATGGACTGCTTCTAGAATCTGATAGTTAAGCAAAGATTTAGGCAAGGCTTGACAAACTCTACTACATTCACTCTAAATGCCTTTATCCAGTAGACTAGCAATGATTGGTAATAGATCAGTGTTGATTTCTCATTTCTAATTAATTTACAATAGGAACAATGAACAATTTACAATAGCATTTTCCTGCCTCCTTCTTACAATTCATTATCACTTCATTGCAGTATCAGTCTTCACAATTATTTCACAGTGTACACAGGCTACTGAATACTTGTCAGTCGTAGAGTTTGAACACTAGTGCACCAAATTATGGGGCAGGATTGTCAATGCTTCTGTATGATTTCCCCCCTCCTATTCAGTAGTAACCCAAAACTTGGGTACACAAACTATAGAAGCATGGCAAGCAGCTGAACAAATATGTAGCATAAGTATCCAACACAACACAGACCATACTCACTTATGTGATATATTTATGCATGGTCTAAAACAGATAAGACAAGCAGCAGATGAGTAGAACTATATATGTTATACACTAAGATGCTCTCCACCAAAGAGAGGGAGATGTATATCCTTAAGATTACAAGCGCGATAGGGAAATCCATGAGTCAAAGCACAAGAGGACCCCTCTTTCTAGTTCATGTCAAAAACGCAATCTAGGTGACAGTGTTGGTACTGAACATCAGCCTTTACCATAGCTGCAGTGAAAGTTGGAGGCACCAGTGTCAGTGAACTAGCAAAGTTACTCTAAGTATCTATCCAGTCTCTAAAAGAGCTATCCTATGTGCTGAAACCCATCTCCCCAAATGGTTTAGGATCCTGGCTGGTTGGCTCCTGGAATATCCAGAGTCCAGTGGTTCCCAATCTTTGGGCCTCCAAGTGTTTTGGACTTCAGCTTCCACAGTTCCTAACAGCTGGTAAGCTGGCTGGGATTTCTCGGAGTTGAAGTCCAAAACACCTCGAGGCCCAAAGGTTGGGAACCACTGATACAGACGAAAACCTCGGCACTCAAACAGGACATTCAAACTGCCAGCTTCCAATGCACAACTGGTAAATAAGATGACTGGAATGGAGCAGGATCCAAGTGATACAGACTGATATTTTGTTCCAGCCTCCCAGCACAGTCAGCTCTCCACATTTGTGGGATTTGAATATTCGGGGATTCAATTAATATGTTCTTTCTAGGAATTTCTAGACTCACTGGAAATTGACTGTAGAGTCAAACTGGAGTGCAATTCTTTGGTCAGTGCAATTCTTTGGTCAACTTGACTGGTGCATTTCCTTGGAGCAGTGGTTCTCAAAGTGTGCTCTGCAGAGCCCTTGGGACTCCGCAAAGAATACTGAGAGGCTCCACACTTTCTTTCTCCCCTCTCCAAGCTTTCTTGCCTCTTTCCTGCTCCTCCCTCACCCATACCTCCATCGCCACCAAAAGTCTTTCTCCTTGCTTTGCTGCCAAAAGCCTTTTTCCCTCACCGTCCTCACCGCCCAGATCCTTTCCCCCTTATCTTCCTTGCTTCCAAATTTCAATTTCCCTCCCACCGCTCAGGGGGGTACTTTGATTGTCCTTTTCCTTCATGACAGAAGGGGGTTGAACTGGATGATCCCTGGGGTTTCTGTTGCTGTTGTTATTACTACAAAGGCTGAGTGGCCATGTGTAGTTGGTGCTTTGATTGTGCTTTTCCTGCCTGGCAGAAGGGGGTTGGACTGGATGGCCCCTGGGGTCTTTAAACAAAATACTGTTAAGTTTATGTTGGTTAAAATTGTTTTTCATTTTAAATATTGTATTGTTTCTTTTTTTCTTTCTTTGCACTACAACCAAGTTATGTGCAGTGTACATAGGAATTCATCCACTGGGTGGCCATCTGTCGGGGGTGCTTTGAATGAGATTTTCCTGCTTCTTGGCAGGGGGTTGGACTGGATGGCTCATGAGGTTCTCTTCCAACTCTATGATTCATGTTTTTTCAATTAGTTCATACAAACTAATTGACCTGACTCATCTGTCAAATTTTAAAACACAACGTGACAAACTGTTTTCCCATGCCGGAAATATATACATGTATAGTATATATAAACATTTATTGGGGCTCCACAAGAAACCTTTCCTGCAAAAAGGGCTCTGTGTTTGAAAATGTTTGGGAACCCCTGCCCTGGAGGAATTAGAGATGCCCAGAGAGGTAAAAATCAGTGGGTTTGAAAAATGTGTGTCCTTTCCTCACTTTTGCAGGGGTCCTACACTCCTGTCCCATACTGTAGTCAATCAGATAAATTCACTGAAAATGTGTTGGGATTGCACGCATTTCTGGAGAATAAGTCTACTAATTATCATAAGTCCTGAGGCTAAATGGGGCATTTGTGTCTAGAGACACCAGTGGCTTAGAGTCAAACAACAGAAGGGCTTTTACTGTCATGCCTTGCTCTGTAGGTTTGCAGCCATTTGTATGGTGGTTATGATTCAAAACACTATTCCAGTCCAGAATATGTGTGGGGGGAAATAGATACTGTAAGGCCTTTAGGTGATTTGCAAAAGACCATGATTCTTCACTCCTTGTTAACTAACAGGAACAATGAATAAGCTTCTTTCCATGCTCTCCCCATGGATTGAAGACATATTCAGAGACATTCACTCTTTGATGATATTCTGCATATGGCTCAATATTCAGAGACATTCACTCTTTGATCATATTTTGCATGTGGAACAATAAGCAGCTCTCAGAGTTCTAATAAAAACAAAGTAGTATCACAACCCTTCAATCTACATATACACTCTTTATTGGTCTGACCCAGGTGAGTTGAACAGGCAGCAATGCTGGAGATGAGATGGCAGAATCAGAGTTGATGGGGAGCTAAGATGTTCCTGTTACACACCTTGCAGTTATGCTTCTGACTACATTGACTCTGGAGGTTGTACTGCAAAATATTAAGCTACTAGCTGTACCCGGCACGCGTTGCTGTGCCCTATTTTGGAGATGCGAGGAAGTCTGAGTATGTAAGGGTTGGAGTTGTTGTTAGTTATGGTGTTGTTGGGGTCATGGCTGTGTTGTTGTGGGTTGTTTTGGTGGGTGGGATGTTGGAGTCCTGTGGAGTTGTTGTTGTGTGGTGTTGCTGGCGTTCTGCATAGCTTGTGGATATGCAATGTTTTTGTCTTTCCGTCTGCTGTGTTGATGTAGAGGTTGATGCGTGTGTGGGTGGGGTACTTTGGAAGTGAGTGGAGGTACTTGAAATCCCATTATCCATGGTGTGTCCTCCTCTAATCTGCAGTCGGATGGAGTGTGGGTCATGGGGTGCATTGTTTGCCAAGTTTGGTCTTTATCGGTCTTGGTTCTTGGACACAGTGGTCTGTGGGGAATGATGGGTTTTGAAGTACTACAAATCCCATTATCCATGGAGGTACTTCAAGTCCCATAATCCATGGTCCACCCTCCTCCAAACTGTAGTAGAATGTAGCATGGGTCATAGGGGCTCTGTGTGCCAAGGTAGGTTACTGTAAATTCAGGCCATACACAATGTCCCATGAGCTGAGGCCTAGTCAGGAACAGCAAGTTAATGAAGCCTTACTGTCAATTCAGGCCATACACAATGTCCAATGAGCCGAGGGCTAGTCGGGAGAATCAAGTTAATGAAGCCTTACTGTCAATTCAGAGCGTAAACAGCATTCCATTAAGTGAGGCCTAGTCAGGAAATTAAGTTAATGAAGCCTTACTGTCAATTTTGGGCATGGTCTGTGATTTGTAGGGGTGTAAATTTTCTGGGGGAAGTGAATTGGGTGTTTGTGTTTGTGCCTCAGCCCTTTGCCTTATCCTCCTCTGACAGTTTATTATGGGTCGGAATGTTCATGTTGGCTGGCCAGTACAGGAGTTATGCAAATCCGCCCTTATTGGCAGCCAATCATGTTGTCAGAATGTAGAGGCTGGGAGAGTCGTTGGCAGCCCCGGAGGATGCTGGGAAATGTAGTTTTTTAACTTGTTTTGGGGGCCTTTTAGGTTTTGGGGGGGGGGAAGTTTCTTTGCTACAAACCTACCATGTCTGAGGCCTATTTCTGTTGGCAAGTTTGGTGTCTCTGCGTTGTAAGGTTTCTCTGTTTGGGACGGTCGTTCCATGACGACTCTTCCTTTATACTGTATATATAGATACAGCAATTCTGGTGAAAAGGTTTCACCAGTCTGAAAGTGGTCTATATGTCTTTCTAGTTTTTCTGTCTATTCTGTCAACTTTTATCCAAGACAGAGGTAATGCCCAATCCTGCTATTTGACACACTTTGAGATACCACTGCTGCTCTTTTGTTAATGCAAAGCATGTACCTAATGATCAAACTATGACCCTTCTCAACGTGTTTAAGTATGGAATATGGCAGTTATATTTGCACGAGAGGAAGTGGCCTTGACTGTCTGGGTACGGCAGAAGCCTATTATTAGAACTAATCATGTGAATTCGCTGTCAATTTCCTCTACAAACCATTTTCAGATCATTCAATTGTTCTTAAGTTTTCTAAGGCCACCAAGGCAAAAGAGATTATGATATGTTTAATTTTATTAGGTGGAAAGCTTGAAAACATTCTGAAATAGATGTTCAGATATTGCGAGGCAAAATGTCTTGAATAAGTTGTTCTTTCTCTGTGTTTTTCTAGGCAGCACGCAAAAGGCTTAATATTTAAGGAGAGAAAAGATCGATTCTAGCATTCTCCAATGAAAGCTAAAATAATGTGCTTTCATTAATGCATGAGCAAACACAAGAACTGTAAGCACTGTATTAAGAATGCCCCAAGAGAACTCATTTCAAATATTTGCTGAGAGTACAATAAGCAGAGCTGTCACTTTCTCTTCTATTGCTGATTTGATTTTAGTCAGCTTTAACCTTCATTGTACTTCTCATTCACTGCAATATACAGTTGCTAAGCATGCTTTATAGAAATATCACTGTATGTTAAATACATGACCATCATATTTTATGAGCCATACCAGGGAAGAATATGAATATGAAGACAGCCAGGAAATACTTCAGTTACACTGGATTTGAAATAAGCACTGTACATGACAAAGGATGTACCCAATATATGAATGGTTATTCAACCAGTTTAATTACAGACAATTAAAGGATTACCATCCTAGGAAATACTTTTTACAGAAGGAATCAATAAGTCAAGAACAATCTATTGATGGAATCAGGGTGTAAATTCCTTCTTTTGCAGAAAGGACAGTCTTTGTTCTGCTCCTTCTTACATCTCCCAAAAGTAGTGGCTCACAACACGGGATTGCCAGCTATGGGCTACCAGCAGCTGTAGATGCTAGCCACAGGCTGGTTGGAGACAAGGATTGGAGTAGAGTCTGTTGGAAAGAGTAAGTGATTGGGAAGCTCTGAATGCATGTTGCCTCAAACTACCCTTTTCTTTGTTCCTATGCCAGGCTGCCATTTTGCTCCACAATTTCCTGGGTTGCAGCAGCAATGAGACAGAAGGGAGAGATACAGCTGTCTAGCTTGGCACCAACCTAATCTCTCTTCCTTACAAAATGCTTACAGGCTGACTTTACATTTTGCATTTAAATTATCAGAACTGCTGGGGGTGCAAGTTAAAAGGGACACTGCATTCAAGACTAAAGTTTTTTGAAAGTTTATTCTTTACTTTTGAGAAAGGACAGAGTTATTGTTAAAATCTGCCACATAATGTACAAAAGAACATAAAATAAGCCCTGCTGGTTTAGACCAAAGGCTTATCTGGTTCAACCCTCTGTTCACAAAATGACCCATCAGTTGCCTTAAAGGGAAACCCATAAGGAGGATATGAGGTCACCTGCTAACGAAACACTTGAGGGCTCAGAATTATTATTGCAGGCATTCATTTTTAGAGTAACATTTTCAAGTTCTGGTTAGAAATACTGTCTTTGAAGCTGCCTTTCATCCAAGTTTTTGTCTTTTTGTTTGCCTCTTTGTTGATGCAAACTGTCTTGGCAGTCCTGTTTTGCTTGATCCATCCATCACGAGCGAATGTCAAGTGCAGCAGAAACTGAACTGCATGTATTTATTTATCCTATTTATACCTTGTGCTTTCTGCAAGAAATTTAGGGCATCATTCATTGGTATCACAACAATTCCGTCAAGAGATAAGGCAGTTTTGTTTATGCCACCCAATAGCTTTCATAGCTGGAAGGGGATTCAAATCCAGATTTCTCAAAGACCCTATTCTCATCTACACCAGAAACCCAACAGCAAGTCTGTCTAAAACTGAGCAATAAAAGGATTACTGCTACATGTTCTTATGCAGAACTATTAATAGTTCCCACATTTCTCTCTAAAACATCCCCCATACCTAGTTTTTAGTTTAGAGAGCATGGATTAGCACTATCAGAGGTCAGGGATGATGGAAGCTGTACTCTGGAGAACCCCAATTTGCTCATACCTGCACAACAGCAACATAGAAACCAAAACGTTTTTTGTCCGGTATATGTTATCTATTCTCTCTCTTTAAAAAAATTAACATTCCCTATAGTCAGGGGTCACCAAATTGGTTTCACAACAAGCAGTCATAGTATTTAAGTCAAAACTACTTTGCTTTCAATATAAAAACTACTAATGGAATCTAGAACATGTTTGCATGTGAAAAAAAATAACGTGATAATAAAGTGAGAGTGCAAGGGTCACTTCTAATGTTATCCCCCCCCCCCCCCTTACGTACAGTTCTCTCAGCATAGGAGAAAATGTGAGGAACATGCATAAAATAGGATACAACCGTTTCCTTTAATCTGGCTATTTATTTATTGTATCAGGAGCGAACCAAGGGTACAGTTGTAATATACTTTTAAAAAAACCAGTTTTTAAAAACTTGGCATTATATTAAATGTCCTTTGACCAGTAGCTGGCCACTTAAGAGTGTCTCTGGTGTTGCTTTAAGGAGATCCTCCATTGTGCATCTAGCAGAGCTCAGACTGCATTGTAACAGGTGGTCTGTAGTTTGCTCTTTTCCACACTTGTGGACTCCACTTTGTGGCCTCATTTCTCAAGGTTGGCTCTGCATCTCCAGGTGCCAGAGCACAGTCTGTTCAGTGCTCAGGAGGGAGTCTCTCATTTGGTATCAGCCATGGTTGAGGTTTCGGGTTTTAGCCTGCCACTTTTGGACTCTCGCTTACTGATGTGTTCCTGCGAGTATCTCTGTAGATCTTAGATTTCTTGATTTAAGGCATTGGCATGCTGACTGATATCTGAACAGGGGTTGGGAGATGACACTACCTTGGTCCTTTCATTATTGGCTGCTATTTTCCGGTGGATGTCAGGTGGTGCAATACCAGCTAAACAGTGTAATTTCTCCAATGGTGTAGGGCACAGGCATCCTGTAATAATGCAGCATGTCTCATAAAGAGCCATGTCTACTGTTTTAGCGTGATGAGATTGTTCCACACTGGGCATGCGTAGTCAGCTGCAGAGTAGCAAAGCGCAAGGGCAGATGTCTTCACTGTATCTAGTTGTGATCATCCGGTTGTGCCAGTCAGCTTTTGTATGATATTGTTTCTAGTGCCCACTCTTTGCTTGATATTCAAGCAGTGCTTCTTGTAGGTAAGAGAACGGTTCAGGGTAACTCCCGGGTCTCTGGGTGTGCTGCAATGCTCCAGTGGGATTCCTTCTCAGATAATCCTTAGAGCTCGGGATATTTGTCTCTTCTTAAGATGAAAAGCACATGCCTGTGTTTTAGATAGATTAGGAAATGGCTGGTTTTCTCTGTAATAGGTAGTAAGAGCACCTAAAATTTGATGGTTGAGCTTCTGTTCAACCATCTCAAAGCTCCCTGCTTTGGCGGTGATGGCACAATCGTCAGCATAGATGAAACTCTC
This sequence comes from Anolis apletophallus, assembly GCA_030556195.1. NCBI lineage: Eukaryota > Metazoa > Chordata > Lepidosauria > Squamata > Anolidae > Anolis > Anolis apletophallus. The sequence goes on from JARBWK010000002.1 coordinate 158,733,054, forward strand.
TGCCCCTTCTGGCAGTGGCTGATCTGGCTAATCAGTAAGAGGTTTTGCTTTTTTAAAATGTTTACCAGACCTGTACAGTTTGCAAACCATTTGGCATATTTATCAGTCTTTAAATCATCGGGGCCCATATTCCCTCAGCATACCGTCTACTTCTAGAACCTTGATTTATGATATAGATTATTTGACTTGATGAATACAGATGATCAATAATTGGGGTGTACGCATTTATGTTGTGGCCAATTATTCAACTCATTACCACCGTGTCACGCTTCCTTGTTTGGGCACAAATACCATCTTCCTCCCACCACAGCACTGCTGCCAAGGAGATGGGTCTCTTCAGCTTTAATACTGTGAGTCACTAAAGCAAAAAGAAAGCTCGAGAAAATGGAAAGGTCGAGATAGAATAAAAGCTCTGGAACTGGGTTTATTCTCTGTTTTGTTCAAAATGAAGCAGGCAGCTACTTTCCTTTTTTTCTCCCTCCCACTCAAGGCTTTGGAAAAATCAGGGCCTAAAGGATTATTTTAATGTAGGTGGGAATGCACAGTGCACGAAAGAACATTATATAAACCATATCCATCAGGACACAAACCACCCACATGCTACAGAAGAGAGAAAGTGCAGGCTAGTTGCCATGGTATGTCATGCACCTCTGAAAAGATATTCTGATTATGAATTCACTCTGAAAAAAGACTAGCAAGCTCTCGAGCCAAAGATTCATTTACTGCTTATTGGAGAAAATGCAATATACATACCTCTCCCCATACCAATTTCTATGAGCATGCAATATTGAAAAAGGAATACCAAAATGAGCTGCATATAAGGATTTGTCCACAAAGCAACCAACACCTGGATTCAGAATGGTCACTATAAAATTTTCTCTTCTGGCATATGCATGGCTTTGGTGTAAGTTAGGGCATTTCCCCCAGCAAGTATGTACTATAAAAACCAAATGGTTTGCAAAAATACATAAAACAAAAATGAAGCAATAAGGAAAACAATTTTAGAATGCTTTTTATCAGAAAGAACGTGTAGGTTACAGCAGAGCTTGGAAAGCTACTACTACGAGTTAGGAGAATGCCATACTGAAGCCATTAATAAGGAAACTATAGTAGGATATTGCCACTAAATTTTTGATGTTTTTATTCATTCTTTTAAAAAGTAACTTAACCACCTCTAGGACATGGACTCAGTTTTCCCCCCAGAAAAATTACTACTATAAAAAACTCCCAAAGAAATGTAAATGAACTTCTGTAATGCCCAGGATACATAGGTATGAAGAATGACATCTGTCCCATTTTGGGGTTCTCCATTTCCTCCAAGGGCTGCACCCACTACTACACAGCTGAAACTGATGTTTTGGTCAATTCCAGCTGGGATATTAGCTGCTGTGTGTGTTTGTATGCGAGCAGCAATATAAAAGGGAATAAAATCTCCTGGGAGCAAAATTAAGACAACAATTCTCAATTTATCTGAAAACCTTTTTTTTATCAGATGGCTACAGAAAAGCCCTCCTGATCACATGCAATCCATGCAATAACAAACTTAGTTCCCTATGAAATCAAAACCTCTGGATTTGATTATTTCCAGATTTGATTAAAATGTTCTCTCTTAGAATCTCTCCTCTAGGTCCTTCAGTGCAACTCTATGGCCAGGGATTGATCATAGAGTCATGTTAGAGGACCTAACAAGATCCCTAAACCAAGCTCCTCCCTAGGAATCTCTAGGTCCTCCATTCAAATAAATGTTGATCACAAAAATGCATTGGAGTACCTCATGATTCCTAGAGTGTGTTTTCTATTTGTGTTTTTTTCCACCGTTGTGGAGACTCTGTATCCTTAATGAAAGCAAATGTGGAGGACTGACTATTCCAAAGACGTTTGAGTTCCCTCTCTCTCACAAGCAGCCTGCTATATACTGGTCTCAATCTCTCTTTTTGATTCCTACAACTGATAATTATGTATAACCAGGGAAGCTTTAAGGTGTAATTTACTGTTTTTGTTGCACCTACTACTGTTTAATGATTATTTTACAATTATTTTAGTCTCTGTTTTATTACTTTTATGTGACAAGGCTGAATGCCAAATCACCAATATATTGGGTGATTAACATAAAGGGCTGATTTACCTTTTTGTCATACCAGTGGGAATCTTTTTGTTAGCTATAACTGGATTCATTTCAGGACTGAGAGAGCACATTTTATTATGAAATGGAAAAGCAGCTGAAGGTGGCAGCAATGTATAAAACCAAACAATCTGAATAATTAGTTACCTGCACATTTCACTCCCTGAGCTATGAGGCCCCACATGAAGTTGGCACAATATTCACACCAATGAGGACCCCTAAATGTGTGAACCTGAAAAACAGAAGAAGAAACCAACAAATGAGCACAGTGATTATTAGGTACATTTTAAAAATGTATATCAACTTCAACCTCTCTGATTTTTCTTGCAAAAGTAATACTGATTATGCTTGTTGGTATAATGTATGAAAGACACAAGATGCCGCAAACACAAGCTTAAAGAGAAAGACTAAAACTTGGATAACAAACTCATTTCTTTTCGTCTATAGAAAATTCTGGGTATATTGTTAAAGAGGGATTTCCTTTGTGTGAAGATGGTATGCTTGAGGAAAATAGTATGTACACCACAGTGGGTGCCTGTTAGAGCTACTTCCTAATAGGATATACCCAACAGCCTACTATTTGAGCAGCTGAGTTTGCATTTCTACTTCGAAAGAAGAGGACAGCACAAATCTGATGTGCCGCAAAGTGCTTATTTCAAAGCAACATTTAAAATGTGTGTGTGTGCGCACACACATTATTTTAAAGGGTATGCTGTTCCTCCCAATTGTCAATACTGCGGTTATCTTTTTTTTAACGTGGCATCCCCTCTCCCCATCTCTAGACCTTGGAGGAAGGCTTGAAATTGACCATGCAAGCCTTGGGCTTTTTCTTCTTGTGCTGGGAAAAGCCAGAATATACCCCACCTGTGTCCCACAAACAGTTTTATTTATTTATTTATTTATTTCGGGATTTTACCCCGCTCTTCTCAACCCCCAAGGGGGGACTCAGAGCGGCTTACAGTACGGCACAATTCGATGCCCACATAATCACAATATAAAACCCCCAAACCCTTCAACAATAAAAATACATTAAAAATACATTAAAATACAACTACATTAGCACCATACACATTCATTCTGGATTAAAACAATGTTCAGTCCATAAAAACATTGGCCATAATAACCCACTTCCATTAAAAACCAATCTAAAATGCTGCCTTGTGCTGGTGTACAAATGCCTGGTCCCACAGCCAAGATTTTACTTTTTTTGATCTTAGATTACGAGGTGGGACATAGCGGCTGATGCGTTCGGACAAGTAGGCTGGGCCAGAACCGTATAGAGCTTTAAAGGTCAAAACCAGCACTTTGAATTGAGCCCGGAATTGGACAGGCAGCCAGTGGAGCTGGCACAACAGGGGGTGGTATGCTCCCTGTATGTAGCTCCCGTTAGCAATCTGGCTGCCGCCCGCTGGACTAATTGCAATTTCCGAACTGTCTTCAAAGGCAACCCCACGTAGAGTGCGTTGCAGTAATCTATTCGGGATGTGACCAGAGCGTGGACGACCGTAGCCAGATCAAACTTCCCAAGGTACGGGCGCAGCTGGCGCACGAGTCTTAACTGTGCAAAAGCTCCCCCGGCCACCGCTGAGACCTTGGGGGCTCTTTTCTTTTGGCTTAAAAATAAACCACAATATTGCTCTCTCTTCCCATCTTTAAGAATATTTTGGTAGATGCTAACATATCCTGTTTTGACTTTGCATACATTTGCTCATTACCAAAAGTATACATTATTGAAAATTCCAAGAAAATCAGCAGGTTTACATCTTCCAGTTGCCCCTCTCTTGGCAAAGGTTAACAAGGGCAAATAGAAAGCCTTACTCTTTAAACATGACTGGACACCAGGAAGACCAGTAAGTACAGGGTTAGAGGTAATTTTGTATTGTGCCGTAATCCCCAATACACAAATAATACAACTGGCAGCCATTTTCCTTCTCCATTTAATACCAGCAGCAGAATATATGAATTTGAATTAAACATTTAACCATGGTCCCATTCTAACATTTCATTTTTATAGCATGTTTCGAAAACTTATTTATAGGACCTGTCTCAAGGCAGTTTACAGCAACAAAATCAAGATGCAGAGCAAAAACAGATTATAGCTATAAACACAGTATCAATAGTACAGGGGAGACATATTCTTTTTCTTTGGTGTGCTAATAAATACTTAGAGTCTGTAGCAGAAAACATTCCATTTGGGTATTTAAAAACAGAAATTATGAATATGTAACCAACATATTTCTGGTCCAGTGGAAAAAGTTAAAGCAATGGAAGATTTTCATTTATGTTACTCTCATAAACACCTGGAGGTACTGCACTATGAACAAATAAATAAAAATCATTGTATGAAAGAAAGGATTCAATACTAAGAAGGAAAGTGATATCTATCTCCTTAAATGCGATTTCACAACTAAAAGGAGTTAATGCTGATTTTGTTATGGTAGGCTTCATTCTGTACCACAACCTTTTTTGCACGGAAAATCGTCATGTTTTAACCAATATGTAGACTTATTTAAGCCTATTCACTCATGTTGAAGTTCGAATTTCTCTTTATCTCTAGCTGAATAGTTAAATAAAATCAAAGAGCAATTCATTCCAGGGTATTAGTTATGTCAATAATGGTAGCAGAAATAGCAAAAGTATGTCCTTGATATCTACTGCAGCCAGTACAATATTCATGGATGCTCAAGTCCCATTATATACAATGGCATCGTAAAATGGTGTCCCTAATATAAAATGGCAAAATGAAAATTAGCCTTTTGGATTTTTAAAAACATTTTCAAATAGTGGATGGTTGGAACTGTGAATACAGATTCTAATAATATGGAGGGCGAACAGTACTGGGGTGCCCAAAGTCTAACATTAGCCACACTGCAGCAAAAAGAGTAGCACTATCAATTTCAATAAGAAAAGAAAGTGCTAAGCAGACACATAATAACTGCTGACATAATTAGTAGTAGAAATGTTATAACCCTGGCTAATGTCGGATTGTGGTAAGAGCCTTTTTTAGGCTTGAACTGTTACAGTATGTCGTGTAGATGTGACTTTGGAAGCATTAATTAGTAATTTAACTATACAAATGTTTTATGGTCCTAAAGAGTTCAATGCACATTTATAATGCAGTTAGCAAAGGTTCATAGCTTGGGGCATGCTTTGTATATGGATGGACCAATGCCAAGTCACCAACATCTTCTGAGAAAGGACCAGTAGTAGATAATGGGAAAAGACATGGCATGAAACTCAGGAAAGCTACCATCAGCTAGTGAACATAATTAATGGCTGGATGGTCTAGTAACTAACTCAGAATTACACAACTATATGTACTAATTCAATAATAGGTAAAGGATTTAAAAGTTAAACCATCAGTTCAATTCCTGTGGAGCATATCTTATGTTAGAAATACACTGACATATTTTATTAGTTAAATATATATGTGGTACTGTGTTTCATAACTACAAGAGACATAGATGACCCTCTTTCTCCCCAGTATCCTCACAACAATGTTGTCAATTAGGCTAGACTAATAGAGACTGGCTGGACCAAGGTCACTCTGTAAGGTTCATAAATCAATTGGAACTTGACCCAAGTCCCAGTTCAATGTTCTAACAATTATATTATACTTTGATACAAATTATCAATTGTACCATTGCTGCTATAGCCTCTTGTCTATATCTTTATAAGTATAAATGTTGTATTCCTTTATTTTTAAAAGTTGCTATACTATCTTTCTGCACTGAACTTAGCCATAAAGAAAGAATACAAAAAAGAATGATCACAAACACTCTTTGCATTGTGCGGGTATCTTTTAAAGCTTTTATTAAGAGATATATTATAGTAAGAGATGAGATGGTAGTAAAAGAAAATACTTATCAGAGAGGAATGAATTGTTCTACAGTAGTGGTTCTCAACCTGTGGGTCTCCAGGTGTTTTGGCCCACAACTCCCAAATTATTGACATTATACCAGCTGTTAGGATTTCTGGGAGTTGAAGGCCAAAACATCTGGGGACCCACAGGTTGAGAACCACTGTTCTACAGGAATGCATATCATGTATCCAAACATTGTCAACACAGATGGTTACTTTCGAGTGTATAATCTTTACATTAATCACTGCTTTTCATCTATAAACCCTGGGAGTAATCCTTTGGCCCATGACAACACATTTGGGAAAAAGACTGAACCCTGCAGCATGTCTTCTTCTTGGAGATTCATTCTCTAACAGTCTTCAATCCTGCCTACAGTGTGCAGATCGATATAGTTTTAAGGTGCTTTCAGCCCAGATGGCTGAATGTGATGAAACAGAGTGAGGCACCAGTAACCCTACCTAAAATAATTATTACTAATTTATTTATCTCTGGAGTGCCAAAGGGTGATAGATTCTCATCAACATTACAACTCCTCAGCACCTGGTGTGAGAAAGGATGACTATAGAGGACTAGTGTCTCTACCCCTCAACCATTATCATGGATGGATAATGGAGGCTGAGAGCTTAGTGCAAGAAAGGAACTGTTCAAAACCATTCCCTGAGCTATGGAACAAAATAACAGGGAATATGAATAAAATAGGTGATAAGCTAACATTGTAAGTAGGAATAAGAGGGTTTCTTAGAGCAAAAATTCTCTTCCATATTTGCTGTTAATAGAACTCAAGCTGACTAATCCAAAACCATCCAAGAAAGCTAGTTACTGTAATATTTTACTGTTGGTGTTGTTTTTCTAAGCTCACCAAACTTGGCTCTTTTCAAAAGCAGATTTGGTACTTTATTCAGCAAGTAGATGAACAGCATCAGCATTTCTCTGATGTGTGTGTGTGTGTGTTTTCAAGCTGCCAGTCAACTTCTGGTAAACCCATGAATTTCATAGATTTTCTTAGTCAAGGAATCCTCAGAGGAAGTTTTGCCTGTTCCTTTCTCTAAAGCACACATGTAAAACACAAGGCCTGCAGGCCAAATCTAGTCACCATGTCATTTTATGTGGCCCACAAGGCTTTCAATGCCAGGGCAACATCATTACATTTATACAGTCTTACAATTACAACCGGCCCTTTGAAGGCAACTATAAGTCTGATGTGGCCCTTGGTGAAAATGGGTTTGACACCCATTTTCACCAAGAGCCATCAATCAATCAATCAATCAATCAATCAATCAATCAATCAATCAATTGCTCAAGCCTCTCTCCAATCCAACAAAAGAGTATGCAGCAAAATTGCTCCTCTACCCCCTAAAATGTGACAGATGGACCTTTTTACAAAACTAAAAGGCATGAAGTGAACTGCAGGTGTGGGCAAAGCCCACATATCTACTGAGGGAAATATCTGGCTATTGACCTCATGTAGTTGCCTATTCATGAAGAAAAGGCAAGGTACGTAAATGTGCTTAAGCCTAACTATGGTTACATATTCCACAGTTCAAATTCCGCCCCAGAAACAGGGCAGACTTTTTTCCAATTAAATCATTCTGAGGCCAAAACGGAGGAATATAATGGATGGAAATGTCTGTGGATGGAAATGGCTGTGTGCTCAACCTCTGTGTGTTTCTATCTTCTAAGATTATTCAGCACTTGTGTCAGTATTTCACCACATGTGTATTCCAAAAAACAAGATGCCAAATAATAGGGAGCTTAACACAGCTACCCCTGTGACACACTGCAATAGCTGGACAGGACTGATAAAGCCTCTGATTAAAATACTAAATGCATGGATGGGATAAGTGTGGGCCATGCACAGCACCCAGCGAAGCAAACAAAGCACACCTCCAGGACTCAAAGATAAAAAACAGCTGCCATCATTTGAAAACTGCCAGGCATGGGCTTTTCCTTCATCTGTTTGGACAAGATTACTGCTTTTGCAGGTTTAGTCTCTTTCATACATTGTATATTGTAATGACAAAATCAGTACTAGAAACTAGGACAAAAGATGAAAAATTATTTTAATATGTTCTTGATAAAATGCATGACATAACATCAGTACTGGGTCTCCTTTGGCTGAAGCCTTGCCAGATTCACTGATCATCCAGCATTAAAACTGGGCAACAGAGAAGCCAGAAAATGTCTAAATAAAAAGAGAATATGCAGGAGCATTTTCTGGTTTGTAGTAAATTACATATACTACAGTCCAGAAGATGGGTGAGCAGAATTATTATTTTTGCTTGTTCAAATCAATATAGCTTCTTCTTCATCCGGCAATGAGCCAGTTGTTACGTGGGAAGCTCAAGTTCACACTAAACTGTCCTCCTCTTTTCTTCTTTATAGACCACTGAAAGAAGTAATCTGTGCAAGATATTTAATTAGGCTTCTGTTTGAATGTTAACATTCTTTATTGTTTACAGTTTACTAATGGCACTTATTGTGCAAACATCTTAGAAATACTTAAAGCACGGAATGAACATGCTTAGCTAAACATTTTGTGAAATATATGCTAATGACATTGCATTTGAAAAGTCATCTACAGTTGGTCTTATATAGTTTTGTGAAATATATACTTATGACATTGCATTTGAAAAGGCATATACAGTTGGTCTTCTATATCCAGGGGTTCTACATTAACATATTCAGCCAACCATGGCAAACCTTGGTTTTGCGGTGTGCTGGTTGCTACACTAATGTGTAGTATGGCTATCATGCTATAGCCTCCCGCCATTTCACAGATCTTCGGGCTCTCTCTGGCACTCATTTGAGTTGTCTGCCATTTCATACATGGGATTAAACTATGCCACTGTATATAATAGGACTTGTGCATATATGGATTTTGGTATCAATGGAGTCCTGGAACCAAATCTTTAATACCAACAGTTCCTCCCTCCCTCCTCTTTATGGCCCTTTTAACACCATTTACTCCAATTTTATAAATGAAAATGACAATTAAAAAATTATGAAAACTTTGTGGAAAGTTAGCAAATTGATGACAGAAATGGTATTAATGTTATGAGGGAAGGTGGTTAACAGCCCAGTATGTCCTTGAGTTACTTAAGCAACTATTTTTTTTTACTTTGGCTCTTCAGCTATTTTAAACTTCCACTCCCAGAAATTCTAACCAGTATCATCAAAGGCCAGGGATTTTGAAAACTGTAGTCCAACCCATCTGGAGAGCAAAGATTGAAAACTATTGGCATAAAAAGCAGCACAACTATTTCAGAAGCATCCAAAACCTTTGTATGAAGTGAGAAAAAAATGGGAGCCATTGTTATATAGAGACACGACTAATTTGGACATGAAAGTTGGTCATTCAGTAGATTTAGGGAATAATGTCTTAAAATATATAAGCGTGAATTGTTTTTCTGAGCTCATATAAAATGAAGCTCACAAAGACTACTGTATGCTCCATTCTTTCCTTTCAGACTAATCAGATCTGGTATACATAATAAGCCTGCCCTGAATTGTGGCCAACAACTTTGTCCAGGATATCAGAGGACACAGGGGACATTTTGCACTGGGCACTCCAGCATCCTTGACTGCCGCATATAAATAGCAGGTTTATCAGCAAGAACAGCATAAGCTTGAATGCTGAATAGCTAAACATGCCATTTTGGCCCTCACTCATTCCCAGATGAAGTTCTGACATTTCTTTTTACCTTCCTGTGGGTACTGAAGATGACAGCAGAAATGTGAATTGGAAATTACACTTCAGCAAAGTTGCAGGCAAACTGCTTTAGGAAGTGGAAGAAAATGCTAAACAGTCATATAATCCTAAAGTATTAATTGGCACCTAAACAGTACTGCACAATACAGTTGACTTGTGTCTCCATGGCCTCATGATGTTGGAGCCAACCTGGTATAGTGGTTTAAGTGTTGGACTATGAGACTCTGAAAATAAGGTTTGCATTTCTGGTTGGCCATTAAAATCCACTGGGTCACTTTGAGCAATTCCCACTTTCTCAGTCTCAAAAGAAGATAAAGGCAAACATGCTCTGAGCAAATCTTGCCAAGAAAATAGGGTCACCAGAAAGGACATCAGAAAGGACTTTAAGACACGAAACAAAAGCAATGTCTGATTAATATAATTTTTGATGTGTAATTTTTCATGCAATTAGTATGCTGTTATTATTTTGTATTATGTCTTATTGCTTTGATGTATTTGCACTTGTTTGGGCATTGAATTTTTGCCTTTTTGTGTGTAAACCACTCTGAGTCCCCTTGGGGAGAGAAGATGGTCTAGAAATCAAGTATTATTATTAGTATATTATTATTATTATTAATATTACTTGTGGTTTTAAGTTGACACATTTACATTAACTTACATCTATTGCCTCTTGTCATTCCATTCATTTATGACGTCTACCAGTATTTTAATAGTTTTTAGTTCTGAGGCCAACATGGTACAGTGGGTTGAGCATTGGACTATGACTGTAGACCAGGGTTGGAATTCCCACTTGCTCATGGAAACCCACTGGGTGGCCTTGGGAAAAGTCACAACCACTCAGCATCAGGGGAAGAGCAACCCCCCACAACAAAGCTTGCCAAGAAACTGCCATAATAGGGTTCTCTTAGGCTTGCCTTAAGTTAGAAAGGAACTGAAGATGCACAACATCAAATATTATATTAGTGGTTGCTCGTGACAATTTGTGATATTAGTTTTACTGTATGTGCACTTTCTGTTTTAGTCCATTCTGGTTCTCTATTTGAAAATAATATACCACAGCCACTATCATTTTACTAAAGACTATATATCCCATTCTGAACCCTATATACAGATCCTTCAAAAATGGTAGCCAAAACCTCATTTTTCTAGTTTTTGTGTGTGTGTGTCAGGAGTGACTTGAGAAACTGCAAGTCGCTTCTGGTGTGAGAGAATTGGCCGCCTGCAAGGATGCCCGGGATGCCCGGATGTTTTGATATTTTCCCATCCTTGTGGGAGGCTTCTCTCATGTCCCCGAATGAGGAGCTGGAGCTGAAAGAGGGAGCTCATCCGCGCTTTATATTAGAGATGTTTGGGATTATTATACAAAAGCTGAGAATGCAATAAATTAGTTTGGCTATGAAGCTCTAGCTAATTTGGAAGAAAAGCTGCTGACGATAAGAGGCTGTGACACACCATATCAAGTCCTTGAGGCAAGTGCCTTGGCTGCCTCATTAGAGTCCTTCTACACTTCATCACATAGGGGAGCTTTCCAGCTCCTCGGGCCAGGCATGTGCAAAAGCGAAGACTCCCAAGTAGCAATGTGTCAAAGCTAGATTTGCGTAGGAAAAAAATGTACACAGAAATTCTTCTTAACGGGGAGAAAAAAGTCTATTTTTGTAGTCCTAATAATGTTTTGAAATCCAAGGAAAGCAGTGGGGTGTGTTACTTTTGCATTATGCATACAGCACTAATGAAATGCCTATGATGAAGAGAATGTACATAGAAGAGACTCCTAAATGGAATTGTTGCCTTATACACAGTTTGCCAGTATTATTAAATTATGCCTGAGAACAAATTTTAAAAGAAATGTGATTGCAAGAAGGGCAAATAGTCTTTGCACACAAAAAGTCTACAGAAGCTAAGAATTGTAATTAATAGATAACGAAGCAATGTAAGCAACGCTTCTTCTTAGCATTCACAGGAATGTAGAGACAGACTGTGTACTTCGCTTGTCATCAAAACTATAGTTTTTTTATAAAGAAAACTGGATTTGATGAGTATGATGTTTTTATTGTAGATTTACTCTTGTTAAACTTTTGGGTACTGTCATCAAGAGCTGGTTGGTCCATTTTATTCTTCAGCATCCCAGGTATAAATAAACAGAGGAACAATGTTTGTACATTAGTTTATCTTCACAGATATTAGGACTATAAAAAGTAAAGAAAACAAAACAATACCAATCAAACTCCTGTATGAAGTGAGTGATAATATCTGGATTGAATCTAGGTTAGTTGTGTAGCTATAACAGCAAAACTGCTGAAATGCTGACACTATTTCTGGTCTGCATTGTGTTAGCTCAGGAGTTATGGTCCAAAATAGAAGTGCTGATTTCTGGAATTTCTGGCCAGAATTGGATAGGTTCAATACTCTGGTATCAAAAGAGACATGAGGTCTTGTTCTGATTCCATGAAAATATTTGAGAATAAAACTTCTTTTAATGGATAAGCAAACAAAGAATCAAAAAGCTGGAAGAGAACACAAGGGCCATCCAATCAAACTTAATGCCATGAAAGTTACATCTGGTCTTATTATTCTTATTTTGTTTAAACTGAATGACTGAAAAAAGTTGAAGCCACTGAGAATACACTTTGAAGGTAGAGTGGCTTCTTAGCATTTACCTTCCAAGCTATTTTCCCATCAAAAATGGCCTCCTTCCGAAGTCTGTATTTATCCAATAGGAAATAAATAACAGTACCCTATTTTGCTGTTGGGTATAAGGGGAGATTTGGGTACAAAGAATACAAGGATTAAGAAGTCATACTCCCACACAAAATACACCCTTTCTAAAATGTGCTTTCAATGGCTGTGTTTTACATAAAAAATGTCACTAGCTACGCAAAGCATTATTTAAGCTGTATATGCCTTGCATGATCCTGAGGGCCCATTTTGTTCCTGCTCCAGGTTGTTTCTTGCCATTAGTGCTCCATCACTACCATGCAAGCAGAAAAGCTTGCTTATTCTATGTGATTTTTGAAGCATTTGAAGATTTTTTTAAAAAGTAACTTAAACTATAAAACAGCCCCTCCCTTCATCAGTGGTTTTCAACCTGTGGGTCCCCAGATGTTTTGGTCTTCAACTCTCAGAAACCCCAACAGCTGGTAAACTGGCTGAGATTTCTGGGAGTTGTAGGCCAAAACACCCAGGGACTCACAGGTTGAGAACCACTGTTTCAAATGACTGAGCTGAAACGTAGCATCAGCAGTGTGATATCCCACCCCCTTTTACAGCATAAGAACTTTAGTTATTGCAGTTCAACAAAAATCAATTTTCTTAAGTCAGGCCTTAAGTCAGGCCATTTCTCATAAAAGGTAGGTTTTAAAAACTTTATGCAGAAGGCTCATGTTAAATTAGTTTAAAGTTTTCAGTGTGGATGTGCCCTGGATACCTGTAAACTATGCACCCTCAAGCCCTGCAACAATTATTCAGTTATTCCAAATGGGGAGAATCAAATCATTTTCTTCAAACAATATTGTTTAAATCATCATCACTCTAATTTAATACAAACAAGGCTTATGTTATCTGATCAAGTCATGGAAAAGGTGCCTGGTTTTTGTTCAAATTCCACTTGCTGTTTTGATTTTAATTCTTTACCCGTTTTCATTTTACATTTCCTGGGGGAATGTTGACTGTAGTGATCCTAACAGGGCTGTAATGGGTCCCTGTGCTCCATACCTTTGAGAGGCTGCCCCTTCCCCCATGAGCGATCATAATCTCAGCAGTTAACCCAAGGCAGCCTTTTGATAGTGCCTCCTGTGTATCAATTGTGATTGTTGAGGACACGCAGAGAGATATTCTCCTCTTCTGTTCACCATCATTCCCCGAAGATGTGCTAAAGGGAGCGTTGTAAAATCACCAGGCTGTTTGGTTGCCAGGGAGACATTTTAGCTGTAGGGGTTTCTCCCAATTTTTAATATGATTTCTGCATTCATCAGTTCAGAAAAGAAATTATAAAGCAAGCACAAATCTCATAGAAGAAGGCAGGTTATGCATTTACATGCACTGGAATGTCATGAGAGGCACTCACAACATTTCTGGGAGAGTTGTCTGCATTCCTACTGCATGGACACAGCAAGTATTTTACTAAAGTACAAAGCACTGCATCATGGGTCGTTTTAAGGATTGAAATTAGGAAATTGAGAAAACTTGGCTTGAATATGGGACTTTGCTATGCATAAAGACCAGGACGGCAAATAGGACCACCTGAAAACCTCCCAGGCAGTAAAAAAACCTCAAACTCAAACAAAAAAGCAGCCTCTCAAGCCAAACATACCAGAAGCAAATGTGGAAATGGTTGGACATGCATTTTAGTTTTGAAAAACATTGACTCTGGAAGCTGACTGTAAATGCAAATCACCACTCTTGGGGGCTTCCAGAAGACACAGTTCATTCTTTTCTTCGTCAAAGGGGACTTTTGGGAGGATCTGAAGAGAGCAAGTGGTGGCCAATAGAATTGATCTGGAGCTGCATGTGAACTTCAAAGTTACGATTTGCCAAAATCCTGCTTTCAACCTTTGGGAATTAATGCATCTTGGATACAACCTGCCATAGGGAAGTAACTGCAGGTGTTGCATCCGAAAGACTTCAAATCCTGTATGATCCTGGAAGCTAAGAAGATCAGACTTGGCTTCTCAGATAAAGGTAAAGGTTTCATCTGATATTAAGTCTAGTCGTGTCTGACTCTGGGGGGTGGTGCTCATCTCCATTTCTAAGACGAAGAGCTGACGTTGTCCGTAGACACCTCCAAGGTCATGTGGCCAACATGACTGCATGGAGTGCTGTTACCTTCCCTCTAAGGTGGTACCTATTGATCTACTCACATCTGCAGGTTTTCAAACTGCTAGATTGGCAGAAGCTGGACCTAACAGCGGGAGCTCACCCCACTCCCCGGATTCGAACTGCCACCATTTTTCTGTCAGCAAGACCAGCAGCTCAGTGGGTTAACCCACTGCGCCACCATGGGGCCTAGTACTCAGATAGGAGATCACTAGTGAACCCCAGCTGCTGTTGTCTATATTGCAAAGGAAGGAACTTACACTTTCTGAGCATTATTTACCTAAGAAAGCCCTATTAAATCCATGAGGTCACTGTGTGATTTGGAGGGCACACACACATTTTTTCATGGGGTTGGCATAAGTTGTCATTTGACTTGAATGCATATACACACCAAAAAAACCTCTACAACTGGATGGATTAAAAAGGATACATACCCCCTCAAAGCAATGGAGGAATATAAAGTGCATCTTGTGCACAAGGCATCAATAAGATAACCTCCTGCTTCTGAATTATAATATAAGTATGAAATGTGATGTACAATTTTGAGTTTGAGGAATAATTTATGTGGTGCTGTTTATATGATATAAAGCACTTCATATTCATTACACAGATATAAATCCTTATGACAACCCCGCAAGCTAAGTTGGTATTGCTCCCTCATTGCAGGTGGGAGGGGTCTGAGAGAGAAGGCTTGATTTGCTTAATGTCAGATTCAAAGACTTACCCCTTGGCATCCCAATCTTTCAAGATATTTTTCTCTAGCCTTTAAATCTTAGGCACACAACTTAGGCCTGAATTCTATTTATAGTACTGACAAGAGTACAGCCAATAACCAACATTTAGTAATTATAGGAGCTGCAGTTCAAAATTTCTGGAAAGCGTCAGACAGAAATTATATGCATGTTAGACAAAGTATAAACTATATCCTCCAGGCACAATTACAATAAAGTATCATCTAATACAGCAATGGCTCTCCTGAACACCTGCAAATCAGAGCTCTTGGTACACACATGGGTCGTCTGGTTTATTTGGAGGGGGCACAATTTTTGTATGCATTATATTACTGAAAGGTAAATTCTGCGTGCACACATGAGGACCCATTGCTAAAGCGAATACATGCTAATTGTTTTCAAAGGAAAGGATAGAGATTGTACTGAAAAAGCACCAAATCTTAATCCTTACCACAACTGCCAGCCCCTTTTAAGAGCATAAAGTCATTGTAGCAGAGCCTTAAGTATACTATTATCGAACAGCAAATGATTGTTTTATTTGAAATACCTTAATTAAACATACATTGAATTAGCTGGGTGAAAGTCTGTTTATTCACAATAATGACACCAGACCCCTCCTCAAGAAAATAGTTTTCTTCAGTTCTCAAGAAAGAAAGAAAGAAAGAAAGAAAGAAAGAAAGAAAGAAAGACAGAAAGACAAACATCATATTTTAAAAAATGAATGCAGACATAATTAGAAACTACATAAAACAACTACATTTAAATGAAGAGTCATCAGTTTTAACAGCCTTGCAGTAAAGATGTACTCTTTTAATCAGAGTCAATTTATTAATGAAGGAGAAAATATGAGCTAGGAAGTAGAAGAAATGTAGACCATCTGCTCTGTCCAGATGCAACAGAGCATGCTTCTGCCATCTAACACTATTTTATAGCAATGAGCAGAGAAAGGTTGGTTAAAACTCTGATCACAGATGGGATTTTAAAAAGTATTTGGATACCTTTGAACTGCTAATGAAAACAGATTAAGACACAATTATATATAAGAACACATATGCACAAAAATACATTATTGATAAGTACATCCACTTAAAGATGTTTAATTTTAAATGGTATCTTAATGAAATGATACTGCTTGGATGGTTTTGTCCACCTTCAGAACAAACACATGGGCAGAACAACCCCACCAGAGTCCAAAAGAATCCTTGAACATTTAGTTAGCTTTCTGTTTAATGAAGCAGGTGAATGAATGCCTTACCTTGAAACTGTGAACCTTCTCATATTTTGGGATGTGCTCATTTTCTTTCAGAGTTGCTCTTCTGACAAGTGATGTCAGCTGCGAATAAGCAAAGAGTTTAAGAGGTTGCCAGATTGTCACAGATGACTTTTGAAAGCCCAGCCGCATTCCCAAGGCTGCCATCAATAAATCTCTTTGACGGCTCTCTTGTTTTGAGTTGTGAACGGCAGATCTATTAGCTTTCTGCCCTGACCAAGACTCTTTGGATGGCATTTTGAAACTGGCAGGAGAGAAGAAGAAAAAAAAACACAACAAAAATGCCCCACAACTTCTGTACTGCTTTCAAACTGAGTTACTATGAAATAAAAGCCTAGAATGAGCTGCAGAAAGGCTTCACTGTTGATGCTCTTACTATGGCTCTTTCTTTAAAATGCCAGTTTAGGCATTTTCTTCTCACTCTAATTTACACATAAAAACTTATGAGTCTGAATATAAGCAACAATCATAGTTAACAAAAAGAGTCCTGAGTATATTCGTCCATTTAGAAACTCATGTCCTGTTAAAGAGACAGATTTCTAGATTCTTTTCTCCCTATTCAAATATAGTGCTGATCATTTTGTATAAAAAGATGCTCTCATGCTGCATGTATTCAGTTTCCAGTTAATAGGCACCCTGCTAACCTCAGTCTAGCAAGAATAGGGAGGAGGGGTGGGCTTTAGCAGGCAGCAATGAATTGGGACTGGTTAGATTAAGAGAGCAGGTAACCAATGAACAGCCAGCAATTGAATTTAAGTGGTGTGCTACTCAATGCATTCATCCCCCCTCCCTCATACGAGGCTTTCTTGTTGGATGGAGAGAGAGAGAGAGAGAGAGAGAGAGAGAGATCAGCAGCAATATAATGAGCAATGAATGAGTCATGCATCATTGCAAAATGGCATCTCTACCATTTAAAAACTGAGGAGACTGCAATATATTGTCAGGTGTTAAAACTGAAGCGCAAACAGGAATGGATGATTTAGAGGAACATTAATTTCACTGTTCATGGCTATTCATATGTGGAGCTGCCCCCCCCCCCCAAAATTAATAACAATTCTTCCATGATGCAAGATGCCTTCTCTTTCCACTTGTCAGGCCATGCTATTCTGAAAGGATTTCACAGCAACTCTCTTCTATATTGCCATTTTACATTTTGTACAATAATCCCCACTGTAGTGAAATGAATGGGGGAAGAAGATATAATTCTGCCAAGCTGCGAGGTCTGCTTCTTACATCCAGCCTGCCCATACCAACCACTACAGGCACGTTAACAGGCAATATTTTCCTGCAATTCCCTGGACCTAGTCATAACTCTAAATTCATGGTTCCTATCATGAATTTCCCTCCAAGCTGCAGTATTGTTCTCAAAGGGAATCAGGACAAAAGCACAGATGTGTTCAACGTTATTTTCTCCAAGTTGACCTTGAAATACATGAGTGGCAATCCCTTGCTTAGCAATCAAGGAAATTAAATGAAAAGACTTTTGAATGGATGAATGAAAGATTTATTAACAATTTTGAACTTATAGTCAAACAGGTTTAGGTCTTCTTGATTTTAGGTGTGATTAGAATTTGTTCTTCTTGTTGTTTGAAGTTGTTTTTCAGATTCACAAAAATCACCAAAGCAAATTGCAACAAATTGCATCAGTTCAAACATTTGAAAGATTAAAATGATGATGATGATGATGAAAATAACTAGTTCTCAAGAAGCAGGTCTATCTTAAAATATGAAAAGTCTGTATGGAAAACCCACTAGTAAACAAATGAGTTTTATTTAATCTGCTAGCTGAAGCACTTCCACACTGGAAGTATATCTAATCACACAAGACTGATGATTTTAGTCAAAGTGGAAAATGTGGGACCAATTTCCATCTGCATTAGCCAACACATACCAGACTGAGGGATATTAGGCGTTGTAGTTCAGGTTCATCTTACAGATCACAGGCTGACCAGCCCTCTTTTACATAGTGAGAGAAAGTCACATTGGAGAAGGCCCTGGATAGTGCTGGTGTTTTCCCTTCTCTGCAATATATGATCCTTGATTGATCCACGGGTCTTATCTGCCCCCGACTTATACTTGAGGCTGACCTATACACAACTATATACATTACCTTTTTTGTTCTCCCTTGCAGGAATGAATAATTGAACACAGAACATCCCTATACTCCATTGTTGCACTTTGCATTTGGAGCTGCATGTTCCAAATCAATCTCAAGTGTAGCTCCACATAAAGTGTGTGTTAAATGGGTGATTAGCAAAAGTCTGGTCCTTCAGATATTTTGGATTCCACATACCCAAATTCCCAGTCAGTATGACCAATGCTCGGGAATTCTAGAAGTTATAATATCTGAGGACCCTGTGCTTGAGAACCACGTAATAAATAATCTTAAGTGGCTCACATATGTGATCTAGAATGCAAATGTTGCATGCACATTTTAAGTTTATAATATGGAAAGCTGTGTTATGTACAGCGATGTGTGTGTGCATGTCAGAGTTTGGAAAGTTAATTTCAGAAATAATTTGTGGCACTCAGTAAGATTCCTTAAAAGTGATCAATTCCTGTTTCTTTCTAATGGGATGAAAAGGGTTAACTTACGTTAGGTTTTGCACTGCTTGTTATTCTGCCATTACTTTGTGACTTTTTCACAGGAAAAACACTGTGCTACATAAAAGGCTCTTAAAATATTTTGAGAATACCTAAAAACTGTTAATCCTTACACCGGCAAATTAACATTTTACCCATGGTACTCTGCTGCCCCCTACAAAACCCTGGTGACTGGTATTAACTTGTTACTTCCAAGTTTGTGGTCATGATTGTGCCTCCTGTTCCTTGTCCTCCAATCTATATGTAAGGCCTATGTGAATTTACTCCAACACCTGAACGCTCTGAACCTTTAAATATGTGCCTCCTTTTCAAAGCCTACAAAGCCTACAGATGGTACAGTGATTTTGGTGCAAAGGGTACAGTTAACAGCCTGTAAAGATTGGGGGAAACAGGTGCGATTACAATCTCCCCTCCACACATACATTTCCACCCATCTTGGCTATACGCCCATAGCTTTTATAAAACTGCACTGACCCTCCAGGAAAATAAAATATTTTCCCGTTCAATTACCAGGAGAAATAAACAACCTACTAACTTCACGCTAACATAATTAGACTGTACCTTCTGAGGTCCTTGAAATACTATTAATAATAGCAAGCATCAATATAAATTATTTTGATATTATCTTTTCCTCCCCACGGTAAGCAGTATGTTTATATTTTTACATGCTTATTTCTTAGTTGTCAATCGGATTTCTTCCCCTATTCCTTAAAACTTGATTTATTTTCAATTATACTTTTAGGCTATATTAGCAGAATATGATTTCTGAATCCTGAAAATTTAATTTAGAGAATGCCAATAAAAAGCTGAACCAAAACTGCCTGACAGGGAAAGGTGGCCCATTTATGGCTGCAATTATGAAAAGGGGATTTTAATATGAAAAGGTAGTTTTAAGTTAATGACTTTCCATTCTCATGCAACTCATTTACAGTAATGTATGGAATATTGGTCACAAGGCTTACATGAATTCGTGCCACCTTGATCACCTTGTTGACTTCAGAAATAGATTTAAAGCCAAGTTACGTATTATTCAGGCTAAGAAAAAACCCTAATTATTTAAAACAGAAGGTTATCTTATTTAAGATGGAGGTGTGTGAATGCTGAAGACCTTGGAGGGTTGCACTTACCACCTATTTTTTTTGGTCCCCAACCACCCTCTTTGGGATATGGGGGCATGATTTTCATGCCTTCCTGGGCCCCTACTGGGTATTTTTGGGATACTTTGTTTTGACTCCTGTTTTGCACTTCTACACCAATCATGTGGAAACACCTTCTACATATCCTAGAGATACTATTTAGGTATTTTGAAGCATTTTTAATCCATTGGAGGAGGAAACGGATCTGGTTTGTTGGATTAAAAACCCTCTGTGGATGGAAGGAGCCCTTCCATTTATATCAGATAGAGTTTAGATCAGACCTGGGCAATTGCCGGCGTGTTTTGGACTTCAACTTCCAGAAATCCTAGCCAGCTTACCAGCTGTTAGAATTTCTGGGATTTGAAGTCCAAAACACCTGGAGGGCCGGTAATTGCCCAAGTCTGGTTTAGATCGATTTCTGTGTTTGAATATGACTTATTTTATACATATTCCCATATTGCTGAATGGTAGCTCAAATCAGAACAAGACAAGTAGGTTATATGAGTGTGTCAGTTCCTTTACAAGTATTCTCTTCTTCCTCTATATGAGTTTTGCTCCTGAGGCAGCTTTCTGGTGCTCACTAGTTGCCATCATGACAGTGTACTTATAAACTGTCTTGAAGATAGCCAGGAAAGAATTAGATTTATACTAGATGTGTGAGGATAAGCCTCAAAACAAGGGATGAATGTAAAATAAAATGATGAGGGGATGTTCATCAAATTGGCATGTGACATCAAAGAGGAGTAGGACAGAATCAGGACTTAAGAAGATGGAGCCAATATTCAGAAAACAAATGTCAAGAGACATACATGTATAATTTTTATATTTATAGAATCACAGAATTACAGTTGAAAGGGATCCAACTAATTTGACCTGCTGTCCACTGGCAGTATTGTGTCCAGGACAACACACTTTAAGCAGTATATTGACAAACTGGAATATGTCCACTAGACGGTAACCAACATGCAAAGGGGTCTGGAAATTAAGTTGTGTAGGATGGCTGGTATGCTTAGACTGGGGAAGTGAAGACTGAAAGGCAATATGATCCCTTACATAGAAGACAGTGCAAAGAGGGACTGAACCAATGATGCAAATCACAAGAAAGGACATTCTGACTGAACACTTGGTACAGATCTAATCATTGGCTTATCATGTACTGTGCCAAGCAATTTGGTAGATGCCTAGTAGGCAATGCATTATTCCTTAGTGTGAGAATACTATTTCTCTAGTCATAATTTTTCAGAATTTCCACAGGCCATTGAATGAACTTTGAGTTTAACTAGATTCTCATGGATGTGTAAGTCCAAAATCTTATCTGACATATTCATTTGCAGCAATTCAATTCATGTAGCTGATTCAGCTCCGGGGCAGCTGGGTGTATTTTGCTACTACAAACATCATTTGTTACAGATTTAACTACATGTATAGTATTCAAGTTAGATATTCAGAAACAGCAAATTAAATCTGCAGACTAGCCAAAGCATTTCAAGGTGTCCATTCACCACTTGCTGACTGATATTTCTGCCAAAACAAGTTAACACTTTGTCTCTTGGGAAATAATTTAAAAACCACAAAAATAAATTGATGAAATATTAACCTGTCCTCCTCATTCTACAATGAAATGACCTAGCCTAAACAACAGGTATCCCTATGAAATGACGTTTGAACTTGGAGTAAATCAACATTGAAAAGGTGTTTTCTGGCTAATCCATTCATTTCATAAACAGCAAGAGGCCAGTGTGACAGGATAGCAAGTTCATTTCAAAAGACATATCATAGCCCTCAACAATGTCAGATGTGGCTTACACATTAAATTGGCCTTCACATGATTCTCTCTATTTTGTGGGCACAGGAAGTGATTGAAAGTACTGTCATGTCTAAGTAGATCTTATATGATACAGCAACATCCATACTGGTGAAATGTTTGCTGGACAGGATGATTATAATATCTGCAGAGGATGCTTTGAAATTATTTTCTGCGAAATATATTCTTGTTTCTATTGCTTTTAAGTTAGCCTCTTTGCATTAACACATTTTAATATACTTTAACTGTGGGGATATTAAAAGGTGGCATGCAACTTCCTCGATAAACCTAACTTTTTTACTTTGTGCTACAGTCACAAAGGAGAATCAAATATATGAGGTTTATAAATACTTGAGAAATTGCGGCAAGGGCTGATTTTGGCAGCTGTTACATGCTGTCAAGTATCCAGGGTCCAGACTACACACATTTATTCAAAAGAGTGGGTCTCCTAGATTTCAAAGGCTGTTATAGATATAGCATACCAGCCATCAGATATAGAAAGACTGAAAGTGGAATCTTTCACTGGTAGCAGTGACTACTGATGCACTGATATCGATCTAAAGGTTCTTCAGCAAGGCCCATAGTTTCATCACACAAGAAGCTGTTTGCTGGCAGAAGATGAATAGTATAATAAGACTTGTCATACAGAACCAGTCGGCTCTCCACATTTGCAATTTTGACTTTTGCAGATTTGATTATTTGTAGATTTGATTGGTATGGTCTCTCTAGGAATCTTGAGGTCCACTACCAGAACTTTATGGTCAACTTCTTGCAGGTGTTGACCATAAAATCTCATGAAGGACTTCGAGAGATTCCCAGAGAAGTCTGGGAAACTCTTAGGTAAATAGCTTTCCCCCCACTTTTATGGGGGGCCCTGTAACCCAAGCCCCAAAGAATGTGGAGGGCAGACTGTATATGTGGAGAAATTCTGTTTTTAATTAAAGTGCAGAAGTTAAGAATGGGTAAATCAGTGTCCATATTGACCTATTAAAGACTACAATGATAAAAATGAACTGTTACTAAAAGAAAATATGGAACAGAATGCACAACTGGGAAACTGCTGTTGGAGACTTATTTTGAAAGGCATAACTGATCAAATGTGATCTATTTAAATAAGAAAAAAATGCACACAGGACTAACCAGACCTGTTACTTTCAAGTAACAGATATAGTCATTTCAACTATAATTGTGATTCATTCTGTCATATAAAATATATCATAATAGATGTGTAGCAAAACTTATACTATGACTGAAATGTTAAAAGCTCAGGTAGAAATGAAACAGAAAAAACAACCACTTTTAACTTGATAAACAGTTCTATGTTAATTGCTACATAATTATTCCCATTCTGAACTATTTTTAAGTCTTAAAGTAGACAAATTTTAATAAGGTAACTTACTCTTTTTTCTACCGTGTCATTGTCTCCTGCAGACTCTTTGCCATCAAACGTATCTCTTACAGCCACTGTATGCTTCTTATTCGTTGGCTCTCTGCTTAAAGTTGTATATCCTATGTGTTCATAAATTGGATTTATGGTCATCTTGGCAATGTATTCTGCTGCCTTGGTTTCAATATAAAGGGTGATCAATCCATCTGTCACCAGATCGTGGATTGACTCAAAACGTTTTTCGCCGACAAAATGTTTTCCATCATAGTACAGCCTGAAGTTTCTGGTCTGGTTTCCAAATCTGCCACAAAGTAACAGAAAAATACTTGTTTAGTTCAGCGAGATGACTTTGTACACAGTAAAGAGTCAAGGGAGCTATAATATTCTGAGCATGGTCTGGATGCGGAATAGAAAATGCTCACGCTTTGGCTACAAATCCCAGCTTCAGTTAATACACACAAAACAGGACACCAGGGGGGGGACAAGAAAAAGACTACCCTGGAAGGAAAGCCAAAAGAAGTGCTCGGCCTTGAAATACATGATTTGTCCTCTAGTTACTTAATTGCTTGTAGACAAGCAAAAATTTACTTTTAAGATATTCTATATACCACGTTGCTTTTTCAAGGTGAAACTGTTAATTATAGAGTATTCTCTGTTGCAGAATATCAGCACAAATATTTGATGCAGTTCTGTACACCCTGTAGGAAGAGATCATTCAGTGTATAGTTGTCCTTAAGTGAAAATAATGACACTGGGTGGAACTATTGCCAGAATGCAGGGATGTAGGGCAGAATAACACAAGAACAAGCATTCTTCATTTGTGGCCAAGACCATGGACTTACTCTTCCAGCCTTGTATAAAAGCTGCCTTGTGCTCAGCTTATTAAGTCTGCAGTTCAAGGAAATCTTTGTAACATTAGAACTGGATATGTTAGAATTGGTAGTTGATTTTGCAATCTGAGTTGGAATCCACAGTTTCCTATTAGAACAAGCTGCATTTTTGCATTATGTGAAGTATCCCATTTAAGGAATGGAATCTTATGATGCTTGTAATACATTTTAGGTGGTTTGATGCCACTGGTAACTGTGCATAGGTTTTTGGGTTTCAGTGCAAACAATTTCTAGTTCTTCACTTCCCCTACTGTCAACCTTTTGCTGAAGCAAAAGGTCAAGCAATAGCAATGCCAGTAGTAATTGGAAAGTCCTGATTTGAAAGATCCATTGATGACATTTTCAATAATCTACATAAAATACAAAAGGGGTTGTTTAGCTCACTACTTCTTAAAACTGTGGGCCCTGATCCCAAATGGGGTCCCCTTAGCTCAATGTTGGGGTCCCAAAATTTGGACAACTACTGACTATTTTAGACATTTACATGAATCTGTTAGCAAGAACATGCAGCATTTATACTGGACTCTGCAGAAAATGCTTCAACTGTACTTCATAACTAGAAAATCAGTTTGTTTAGCAAACTTTGCAAATGCTGATTTATTATCAGTAAATGTTTGATTTTTATACCTATTTTATACATCTTGGGTCGTGGAAAATTTTCTCGGGTGGGAGCAGATCACAAGTGAAAAAGTTTAAGAAGACAACATTTTCCTCAGAATGTTTCATAAAATCCAAGTGCTCACCAAGTACTCACATATTACATGATTGTACCTTTGAACCAATTTATTTATTTATTTATTATTTATGTAATTTATATTCTCACCCCGCAGGGGACTCAGGGCGGATCACAATGCACATATATAGGCAAACATTCAATGCCATTGATATACAACAGGGCTGTCCAACATCTTTTGGGCCAAGGGCCGGAGCCCTGGCCACTGATGACCTGGGGGCCGGGCACGGGGCAGGCCGCTCCTGACGGCACGGTGACGTCACCACGTCTGCCGTCACCACGCCGGCGTCCTGCACGGCCCGCCCCTTTGCGGGGTGGCTGGCTGACGTCACCAAGCCCTGCCGAAACGGGGCGGGCCGTGCAGGACGCCGGCGTGGTGACGACAGAAGTGGTGACGTCAGCGCGCCATCAGGAGCGGCCCGCCCCACCCTCCTCCTCCTACAGTGACAGCCAGGGCGGCAGAACCGCGATTTCTCCCGGTTCTGCTGCCCGGCTGAGGCTGTAAGAGGAAGGGCAAAGCCGAGGAGAACCCTCCTCCTCAACTTCGCCCTTCCAGCTAAAGGCACACGCCAGCCTCAGAAGCAGTGATTTCCCGCTTCCGAGGCTGGTGTGTCCCATTAGCTGGAAGGGCGAAGCTGAGGAGGGCCTGCTTGGCTTTGCCCTTCCTCTTAAAGAGACACGCCAGCCTCGGAAGCGGGAAATTGCTGCTTCCGAGGCTGGCGTGTCCCATTAGCTAGAAGGGCAAAGCTGAGGAGGGCTCTGCTTGGCTTTTGCCCTTCCTCTTAAAGGCACACGCCAGCCTCAGAAGCAGCGATTTCCCTTCGAGGCTGGCGTGTCCCTTTAAGAGGAAGGGCAAAGCCAAGCAGAGCCCTCCTCAGCTTTGCCCTTCCAGCTAATGGGACACGCCAGCCTCGGAGCGGGAAATCGCTGCTTCCGAGGCTGGCGTGTCCCTTAGCTGGAAGGCGAAGCTGAGGAGAGCTCTCCATGGCTTTTCCTTCCAGTTAAAGGGACACGCCAGCCTCAGAAGCAGCGATTTCCCGCTTCCGAGGCTGGCGTGTCCCTTAGCTGGAAGGGCAAAGCTGAGGAGAGCCCTCCTCAGCTTCGCCCTTCCAGCTAAGGGTTACGCCAGCCTCCTCCTCTGTCCCACCTCTCCCCCGGCGCACCGATCGGAGCGCCGGGGAGAGGCGGGGACGGAGGAGGCGGGCCTATGGAGGAAGAAGGGAGCGCTTCCCTTCCTCCCCTTTAGGCCCGCCTTCTCCCTCCCTCCCCCGGCGTTCCCGATTGGTGCGCCGGGGAGAGGCGATGGAGGAGGAGGGTGGGCGGGGCTGGGTGACATCAGGCTCGGCGCTGGCGCCACGCCTGACGTCACCCAGCCCCGCCCCCCGGAGATCGTATTTTTAAAAAAAAAAAATTCCCCAGGGTAGGCTGGGGCCGTAGGGAAGGGGCTGGGGGGCCGTATACGGCCCCAGGGCCGCCAGTTGGACAGCCCTGATATACAACATATATAGACAGACATAGAGGCAATTTAACATTCCAGAAATCAGTTAAATTTACCCTCCTCACAAAGTGGTACCTAAATTTCCTACTTGACAGATGCAACTGTCTTTCGGGTTGCAAAGGGCGACAACAAGCTACCCAAATTGGTCGAGAGCTCACTCCGACCCGGGCAGGCCTCGTACTCACGACCTTCTGGTCAGTAGAGATCTTATGCAGCTGACACCCAGTCAGCAGCGCCACATTCCCGGTGCACATTGGGTAGCTGATGGGTAGCCACATTGGGTAGCTGATGAAAAACATGGTGAGAATAAAGTAGCTGTGATGGATAGATTTTAAAAAGTATGTTTTTAAACATAGTTGAACAAAAATGAGACATTTGGTAAGAACTCCTTATGCTATGACTATATGACTTCATGCTATGTAATAATGGGAGTTTTACTTTTATGAGACCATTAACTTTCTTCAGCTAAAGAGAGCTGATGCCTCACCAAACTACAAATCCCAGGATTCCATAGTACTGAGGCATGATTGTTAAAATGGTGTCAAACTGCACTGATCTTACAGTGTAGACACGAGAACCATATCTTTCGAAAATCTTTCCTGTTAAATAACAGAGAAACACTGCTGTCTTCTGTTATTTATGAACATAGACAATTTCATACTGGAGCTGTTATGAAGAGCTAACATCCAAAATATATTCACAATCTAGCATTGGAGCATTTGGCTGAAACAATTTTACAGGAATGCAACATTTTAAGCAATGGTTCACATATTTACATTCTTCACAATAAAAAACCATTTTCCCCTTGATTAGAAAGATATAGTAATTTAAAATAAATAAATTTCAAAAGACAACACAATTGTTTCTAATAGCTGTTTCAACACTAAACCCAAAGAAATCTTACCAATCAATGGCTAATAGAGAACTAAATAAACCTTGTAATATGATATTGACTACATAATCTACTGTTTTCGGAATCTAGTAAGCATGTCCATTTCATCTTCCATGATCTGAAAAGACTTTACATAAGTTAGGGCATCAACATAGGTATTTGTATGGGCATATTGCCAGGAATTTGTTCTAGCTTGTGCTTTCCAAGTTTCGTTCTACACTTCTGATTAATTCTCCAATCCTGGGCGCTGTAAGACATTGCTCACACTCTTTGACACACTGCTTACTCAAATATAATAAGGAACCCACTATTGCTATTTCAAAGTCTCATGAAACACCACATTAGAGATAGAATTCTGGAATGGCTGCTTTAGACAAATCTTGACTGAAGGATGGATGGCAATACTTCTAGGAATCCAATTATTTGTTACTATTAATGGAAGTATGCATGGATTTGTAGTTGGAGATTACACTGAGGCTGGGAATCATAAATAATAACAGGTTATGATATAAATATACTCTGTTGTTATCTTGTATCTTCAAATAGGCTGATGCATGGTGACCCGGGCAACAGGCATGTAGCCGGGGGCTGGAGGGGGTTTGCCCCCCCCAATTCATTATCATGATCTAATCACTACGCTCAATATATCCCATATGCATGGGGGTATTGGGATAATGATACAAAAGGTTTGCTAGGGTAGATCCTCTCTCACTCAGACTCAGCCCTCCGCACGGAATCAAAATCCTGCCTGGCAAGAATAATTTTGTGAGAATTTCACATTGTTCTCCTCTAAAGCAAAGAGATTGTGACTTGTCCTCAGTCACCCAGTATATTTCTATGCCGACTTGGAGATTTGAATCTGGGCCTTCCAGTCCTAGTCCAGCATTCAAATTACTAAGCCAAATGGGGACACTAAAAAGCAGACTCTGAACAAATAGTAATAATAAGCGGTACAGAGCAAGAACTATGAGTTAAGTGAAAGGCCAGGTACTATCTAATATTGGCTGCGACATGGTACAATAATCTTCATATTGTCACAGTTAGAAATATTAACACTTGTATTGCTTTCAGATTTTTAAAGCATAAAATAAAAAGCCCAAGTTAACTAGGCTTTCTTGCCTTTTTGCTTCACTGTAGCAATGAGCATGCATATTTGTGCAAATTCCCCCCTCCAACTGTAGTCTTTCTGTATCTCAACTCATGGCAGAAGATCTTTTGTGGGACAAAGTGAAATGAACCCCTCAGAATGAAGTTTAAAAACTCCATCATATGGGGAGATTAACACATACACAATTTTAGACCCAGCCCAATATGCTGGGTCATTTTATAAAATTCATGGAAAGGTTTGCAGAACTGAAGGTCACATCAAGCTTCTTGTCTCATTAGATTATTATAATTTCTTATCACCCATCAACAGAAAAGATAAATTCACAGACATGCTTCTCAAAGACTGTCACTGCTAAGTACATCAGAAGACTGGCAACAATCCTCAGATGTCAAATCAAAGTTCTGATCAACAAGATGTAAAAGTCAAGGGAAAGAAAATCTACAATCAAATTTAATCAGGACTCTGCCAGAATACAGCTATGAGGGTATATTACTTCAAGGTTGTCATGAGTTAATCAAAACTGAGGTACACATCAAGGTTGACAAAGTATTGCCAACAAATGCAACCTATTCCCACCCTCTTTACTGTTGTGTTATAACCACACATCTTCCTGGTTCAACCCCTTGGTACCATTTGTTCAGAAGAGGTTTGCCATCCCCTTACTCTGAGGTCCCTTCTACAATCCCATTTAATAGAGATTATCAAAACAGATGATCCACATTATCTGCTTTGAACTGGATTATATGAATCTACACTGTCATATCATCCAGTTCAAAGCAGATAATATGGATTTTATATGGCAGTGTTGAAGTGAGACAATATGGTTCCAGAACATAGCCATACAGCCTGGAAAACTCACAGCAACCCAGTCATTCTGGCCATGAAAGCCTTCGACAAACACATCACCCAATGGATTTCCATGTGCAAGCAGGGATTCAAATCATGATCTCCAAAGTCATAATCGAATGCTTTAACCACTGCACTAAGTTGGCTTCAGAATAAGAAAGCACTAAAGCACTGGTAGTCACTGAAGATTAATGAAATGTCAGGAGGAAATAGATGGCAGTTAATGAGCTAAACACTGGTTTTCTTGAACAAGAAATACCCACTTCTTGACCAGGGGTCCTTGGCCAACAAAGCAACTTGTGAGGATAGGAAGCCTCAAACAGTAAACCCACAAATACTTTCCATTTGTTTGAACAATGTCTGCATTCTAAGACGACATTTTGAAAGTCTTCTCCTGCTCAAGTTTTAATTATATAAACCCCAGAAGAATGGCCAATATACATTTGTGGCAAATCTTTACTGATTCTTGATGCCAGGCCTGAGCCAGGGGGAATTTGTAGATATTTAAAACTTGAAAATTAAACATGCAAAATGTTATTTTTTCAAATGTTAGTTTACTTTATTATTCTACAATAAGACACTATTACCTAAAGCTACCAATTTACCTCTATTATCGAGGAAAATAGAAATTCTGCTTGCTAGCTGAAATTTTGGTTTTAAGGGAGATGGGGAAAATGCACTTTTTTGCTGAAGAGAAAATAAGGATTGAATACATTTTCTATCAGAAAATGAGTAATAAGGGCATACAATTAAAAGGGTCTTGTATTTGTCCTGATATGTTAGATTAGGGGTTCCCAAACTAAGGTCCACGGGCTGGATGCAGCCTTCAAAGATCATTTACCCAGTCCCCGCCCTGAACTTTAGACTTAGGGTCACCCTAGGTCTGAAACATGTTGAAGGCACACAACAGAAATCCTAATTAATGTGACTATCTACTCAGCCAAAAAGCAGGCCCACACTTCCCACTGAAATACAGGTAATTTTATGCTAGTTAAAATTGTTCTTCATTTTAAATATTGTATTGTTCTTTATTGTATTATACAGTAATTAAGATGTGTGCAATGTGCATAGGAATTTGTTTGTGGGGTTTTTTTCAAACTATAGTCCAGTCTCTCAGCAGTCTGATGGACCATGAACCAACCATCTGCTTAAAAAGTTTGAGGACCCCTGTGTTAGAGAATACACAGTTGAATCAGCAACTTAGAAAATCAACAGAGGGTACTGTTTCATTATCTGGGTGGAGGCCACAAGGGGCGCTAGAGAGAGAATAATAGTTCATTTTATGAGGGTGGAGGGTGGGTTTGAGGAGCCTATTAAGGCCAGAAGAGAGCCTGCTATCCCCCCACCCATGTCGCAATTGTGGGAGGGAGGGGGAGAGAATAACCAGTGAAACTGGTGAAAATGGTTTTCCTCTTTCAACTCCCCTAACCAATAAAATGGACTATTCTTCTCTGCCTAGGCCCCCTTTTGGAGTACGCCTGGATAATGGAACAGTACCCGACAGAGATATTCAGACAACTTCTAGATTAGTTTTTCATTTACTAGAAGTGTTCAGAGAAGAGTAAACTAGAGAAGCTGAAAATGTGAAATGACACTTATATACCATGTTAGGTAGTCTTCGGCTGTCAAGTATTGTCCTGGTTTATTTCCTCTCTCTGCAGTAGGAGAACAATCATTTCATCTTACAGAGCTATTATAGGAACTAAAATAATGACAATATTATTTGGACGCTTGAAATGCATTGGGTAAACGCTTACAGCATTAATTGGCAAAAAGGCATAATTTAAAAAACTGCTTTTCAATCCCACATTTTATATTTCACCTGAACTCATTTAACTTTCTGACACAAGGAAATGGAACAGTTCCCATTTGGCTAATCTTACAATGTTAGAAATATAATAACAGAAGCTGTCATGAATGCTGCTTTTTGTTTATTAAACAGGAAATTAGTTGTATATAATTGTGTATGCTTTTGTCCTAACAGAGGCTCACTGGAAATGCTATTCCAGGAACATACAGAATGGA
Source organism: Anolis apletophallus (assembly GCA_030556195.1). Taxonomy (NCBI): domain Eukaryota; kingdom Metazoa; phylum Chordata; class Lepidosauria; order Squamata; family Anolidae; genus Anolis; species Anolis apletophallus. The sequence continues at coordinate 158,764,483 of JARBWK010000002.1, forward strand.
CTGCGACAATGTCATCAGGGCGTTCTTAATGGATCTATTGTGCATTTATTTGCAAGCAGCAGACCTAAAATAAACGACTTAGCTGCATTAAACCTTGTTTGGAATGGCTGTGTCTGGTCTTTCTGGCTGATCAGCAGGATGAAATAAATTACACAAGCTGGGAGAGAGGGCTACATGGGGAAAGACAGTTCCGGCTTAAAAAACAAAACAAAACAAAAACTTCCATGCCATTTAAAACCTTGCATCCTGAACTAAGGAGGTCAGGATGACTGTCAAATTCTACTTCTTTGGAGGCGAACCACCTGGCTGAGATTCCTCTTTTCAGTGGAAGAGAACTGAGAAAAGAAAGGGTCGTGGATAGATGAAGTAAAGAGTTGAAAAGGGTCCTGGGGACCATTGAGTCCAACCTGCTGCTCAATGCAGGATCTCCTCAGCTCAGGGCAAGAGGAAACCTGTCTATTGAAATTGTTCTGTAAAAATGTCAGTGTCTGGTTTGAGGTTTTAAAGAACAAAGGCAACTATGTAACAACTTGAAGGTGCCTCACAAACAACAAAACAGTGACACAATCAAGGCTTTGGAAAACTCTTTTATACTAGAACTCCCATACTCCCCCAGAGAGTATGGTCACTGGCTAAGGGATTTTGGAACTTGTAGCACTGGAAAATAAGTTCTTCAAGATCTAACTGTTACTAGTATTACATCTGAGGGCCTTAAATATTTCAAACAAAAATTCAGGTACTTGGTCCGAGAGAACACAGAGTCAAAATCAGTCCAGGAAGTAGATTCAACATTGCTACTAGGGATGGGCAATCCATGGTTCTAAAGTACTTACAAAACTAAGAGGTGCTGGTGCTTTGCTTCTAAAGTTGCTAAAGTTCTGGTGGTGAAAATTTCAGAACTCTAAGAACACATCCAAAATTTTGTTATAAATGGCATTTCCTAATTGGTTCTGTCATAAAAATCGCCAATAACAAAATAATGAAATTTTGAAAGTTTTGTTAAAGTTCTGAAATTTTCACCACCAGAACTTTAGCAACTTTAGAAGCAAAGCACCAGCGCCCTCTAGTTTTGTAAGTACTTTAGAACCATTTAGAACCATGGATTTCCCATGCCTAATTGCTACGTAAATGTTAATTCAAAGTTTTCTCCTGTTATTTCCTCCCAAATTGAAGAAAACACAGTTTGGATTTAGTATAAACACAACTGGAGCAATGTGCGTCAAAAACAATTCAAAGGTATATAAAGATGTGTCCCTGGGCTTTCTCTTTTCACAGAAATGGTGGTTCCAGTAGCAGAAGTAACATAGGGAGAAAGGGGACTTTCTTACACCTAAAAAAAGAATAACGGTTCAGCATGTTTCAGCAAACCTTTTATTCAAAGCTAACATTGTGCACATGAGAAATTAAACAATTGTGTAAGATAAGTCTTGCATAAGTAAGAATCTCTGAGACAACTTGAAAACTATTTACAAAATGCATCATGCTTTATTTTTTTCCCCAGTAGCCTCCACTTTTTGTATGATTTCCATTTTGATGGCACAACTTATAGATTATGATTTTTCAACATACCAGGGTAGCCGGTGAAGTGGGCTAATGTCTTTATCCTTTTCTTTCTGTTTTGCTCTTCATCAGGCTCAGTAACCTTTACCTTGCCTGTTTACCATGCCTTTTGTATGAAAGCTTGCACAGCTAACGCAGGAGCACCCAGAGCTGAATTCCATTCTGTCCCAGGTCAAGCTTTATTGAATTGTTTACTATAGAAACACAGTTGCAATCCAATACTGAAGCCCTTTCTTGCTCCACTAGTCCTATTTCACCATTTTCCCAATGCCAATGCTACAAAACAACAGAAACAAACAAAAAACAACCTAACCAAAAAAAATACCTTCCAGCTAGACAAAAAACCAGAAAAAGAGGGGACAATGGCCTAGGCTCCCATAAAAAGGCTGTGGTATACTTGCATAACCATTTCAACATTGCAAACTTGTTTCTGCAGGCTGCAAAAGCAATAAACAATTATGGACACTCAAGTTACCCTTTGATTAGTCTTTTCTTTAGATGTCCTTGATTTTTATTCACATCCTTTCATATCTACATAATGTATTTTGCCTACAAGGATTAGAAAGCCTATATGATTAGAAGAGTGTGTGCAACAATAGTTTCTAATTACTAACATATTTCACTGGATTTAAAATTAAACTCCTGCAATAGTGGAAAATTATTGGCATCAGTGTACCACTGTTTTATGTTCATTTTAATCTATTGATAGTGGTGGAATTAGATGGTGAAATTATAAAACCTATTGTAATTTGGGAAGCATTAAGTATATTACTGTATTCTACAGATGCATTACAAGATATATGCATCTTCTTGAATAGGGACTAGCACAAGCATGGTAGATCACAAGAAGTTCAGTTAATATTTGATTTACCTTTTCATCAGATTTATGGAAGTATATTTCGGGTTTTTTCTGGGTTTGAATGTTAAACGATTCAGTGCTCCACACATAAAATTTATTCAAGTCAAGTTGCTATTTTCTACAATATTTAGTGGTTTGAATATTTTGTGTAGTGTCTTTCTGTCTGGTGTCTTTCCAACAATTAAAGTATGAGCCCTGTATCTATGGAACCAGTACCCACAGTTTCCCTTACCTTGAACTGACAAAATATGTCTTCTCTAGTCATTTTATTGGTCCCTCAGGTGATTCTATTGTCTGCTTCTATCAGAGTCACATTGGAGGTCTTAGCAAATTTTCTAGATCTTTCAGGATGACTCTATGGTAACTTCAGGTAGAAGTCATTCATTTAAATAGTGCTTGCTAGTATTCATAGTTCCCTGTTCCACAGTAAGTTCAGGAATGTATCCCCCACTGATACAGGAGTTGAACCAGTTCAACATTCCTATGTTTAATTTCTGATTTCAAAATGAAAACCAATCATTATCATATTACTGTCATTGGGAGAACTGGAATACGTGGCCTGCATTGCGAGCCTTCTCTTATTATTCACCTATTTCCCATCAACACACAGCACTCCTGGTAGAGCTTCTTTTGGACCCAACATGCTATTGCAAGCAATGTCCAGAACAATGTCCAAGCCATGGATCAAATAGATAAGGGGGAATTACTCTTTCCATGGATCCTAGCAAGATGTTAAGGCACTGTCCATAAACAAATAAAGATGAATTTGGAGAGGGAAAAGAAGCCACAGCAGAAATAGTATGGAAATTTCTGGAGCTTTGTCACAACTGAAAATGGTTTGGAGAGATGTGAATTCTCTACATGAGTGATTCCCAAACTTTGGTCCTTCAAGTTTTTTGAACTTCAGCTCCCAGAATTCCTGACCATTGGACAGATTGCTGTGGACTTCAGGGAGGTGAAATCCAAAACACCTAGAGGACCACAGTTTCAGAACCACTGCTCTACGTTTATCTTTCATGTCCTCTAAATATTGTTGTTTATTCTAGACATTAAAGGAGATGCTAGATGACATAGACTGCCTTTTCCTCAGCAAGTTCACGTGCTATGGATAAGGTTGAGCAATGTTGCCACATGTGACTACTGTGCATTTGTCACAATCTATTCTGGACTGCTAGTGTCTTCCCTTGCTCACACACACAGTAGGGACTGATGACACAACTTACAACATGCTATTATGGTCCAAAGGCCCTTATTACACTGTAGCATACATGCTATACAGATAATGGGATTAAGAACATCCAGTGGATAAAATTTGCCAACAGTAAAAACTGCTTAAAACACATGTTTGCTAAAAGCAAAAGTAAAAGACTATAAGAAGTGCCGGCGTGTTTCAGTCTCAAGGTATGCAGGAAATGAGATTAAGAACAACCAGTTGATTGATGACACAAGATATCTTCTTGTAAATTTTGGATACTGGTGAACATTCAGATTGGAGTTACCAAGATCAATACACTTTTATTTATAATGAATATATTTATTATTGATAACAATATGGCTACTGCAAAGACTTCTTAGACTCTAGTTCTATTCATCCCTCGGAATTCATGGAAAAACCAAGAGGAGAAAAATGAGACATTTAAAAGGAAAAGGAGGAGGATTCTATAAAGAGTTATGAATTCATTTTTTATTTCAGCATGTTGCCTGGAAAACAGATTTGGCGGGATCATAAACAAGGGTTATGTTGCTATAAAAGGGTAACTTGGCTGAGTTTATTTACTCAATTTCTCCTCTTGACCAATGCTACATAAAAAGATATCCAACAGAAGCCTTTAATTACTATCCAATGAAATTTGCTATTAAAATGTGTTCCTGAGTGTAATACCATATATCCCATATTTTAAAAAAAATTACAGGGAAATGTAAGCTTTAAAATGTTCATGATAAAACAACATATGAGTTAAAATTGCTTCTCTATTTCATAATTTTAAATGAGTAAATAAGGTAAATTTTACTTACTTGGGCATTTAGACCATTCAAATGCCTGCAGTAATCTTACACATGAAAATATACATTCATATATGCATGCAAAATGCTAAATAGTGGGTTATAACCCATTTATTATTATTTTTATTTATTTACAGTATTTCTACCCCGTCCTTCTCCAAACAAAGGACCTCATCACACTAGAGAATGAATGCACTTTAAATCCAGTTGCTGCCTCCTGCAGAATTCCGGGGTTTGTAGTTTAGAGAGGAGCCTTTAACAGCCTCACTAAACTACAAACCCCAGAACTCTGCAGAAGGCAGAAACCGGATTTAAAGTGGATTCATTCTCTAGTGTGATGAAGTAGAAAGATACATTTACAGATTTTTTAAATTATTTCTGTTCTTTAAAGGTGGGAAATATCATTACATTATGGTTTTTTAAATTGTTTTATTCCTTTATTGATGAGTGAAAATCTTTTAATAACACATTCTGTTGCAATGTTTACTTTTTATATATTTTAAATTATATTGTTTATTAAATTGTGAGTTTTTGTGAACACCAAATTAGGGGGGAATGGAATATAATTGAATATAACAACAACAAAAACACCATGATTTTTTATGAAAATGAAACAAGAAACTATCTTTCTACGAATTGAAGTATAATATAGGCTATCTATAGAAATTATATATATGGAGAAAGAGAGGATATTTATCATATATTAAAACTCTTGAAAACCTATTTACAAATTAAGTTTGGGGGGAGGGAGGAAGGGATACCTAGTTCTTATGAATGTTTTACCTATACAATGTAGGTTCCACCATGATAAAAAAAAGCATAAAAGGGGGGAAAAATCAAGAAACAAAAAGTCTACTCAAAATACAAGGTTGTCATTGTCTCATATGGAAATATTTACTAGGACTATGTAGTTATGTTTGCCCTCAAAAGTTTCTTTCCTCCAACTCAAGTTAGTATCAATATCACAATTGGGAGATTTGAGCCTTTCAAGTCTTTTGTTCGAAAGGCAAGAGGTGAACACACTGAAAATTAAGAAGCTGTCCTCTGCTGAATCACATTGATGAGCCATCTAATTCAGTATTATCGACTCTAACTTGCAGAGGTTATTCAGGCCTTTCCTATCCTAACTAAAGAACCCACTAGGCTAAGTTGGCGCTCCAAAGAGGTGAGCAAAGGCCCCAGAGGAGATGGAGGAAGGTGTGTAGTCAGGTCAGATGACTGGGTGCCAAAACAGGGGAATGGGTGGAAGTGTGTTATCCAAGTCCAGGCACTCTCTGGTTGATTGGGGATTTAGAGTGACCCTGACTTCCAGAGTCCTAGTCCAATGCTGAACTCCTACAAGATACACAAGACAGTGGCAAAAATAACATTGCTGCTAAAAAGTAAACGTTATTGCATTATAAAGGCATTTATGAAAAAAATGGACCCCCCAGATTATACCAAAGTCTTCCCTTATTCCGTTACCTCATTACAGCCCATTTCTTATCAGTACATGGTTCCTGGTTTGAATACTTATCAAGGGAACTACAACTGGCAACTACATAATGTACTGACTTTTAGCTGTGCAATTCTTTTTCTTCACACAGATGTGAGCACATCAGGGTGAATCAATCAGTCATTTCATAAATATATGAAAGACCAAGTTCAGTACCTTATTACAGGAAAGCACAAAGTTACTCATATGATCCTAGGTGGATGAGAGCACATGCAAAAGAAAAGTCAAATACTCAGCTTGTCCCTGGATATCAGACAATACAGAATGTATTGCTGCACATTAGCTCTAGTGAGCTCATCCCTGAAACGTGTTATTACGGCTGATTGGTGTGTAATGGAAGAGAGGAATCTTTTTTGCCTTCCTTAGCAATATTCTTTGTTCTGCATGGATAAAATCTCAGCAGGAATTATCTCCAAAGTACCAAAATATATTACCCAGTCTCCGACTATGTTGGCAATAATTGCCGAGGATATGGGAGCAGGTGGAAGTCTGTTGCTAACAGAACAGCTAAGAATAAGCTAAGAGTTCTGGCCAAAAGAAGACAGAACTGATGATAAATGACAGATTGTAGTGGGAGGCAGTAGTGGTGGCAAGAAGAACAAGCACATAGCAAGAAACAAAAGGAAGGAAGGAAAGAGATAACAGTCTGAGGGAGGGACCAAGTAGCCAGATAATTCATTATACACGAACTCTAGATTATTGTTACATATATAGGATATAGCACTAATAGAATGGTGTCCTGAGATGTTTTTTTAAGAAACTGTTTTGAAAGTGGATATGAGTGATTTTACTGTTTGTGTATATTTATGGTTTTATGTCCCGGCATTTAATGTTTGCCACATATATGTTGTTCTCCGCCTGAGTCCCCTGCAGGATCAGAAGGGCAGAATATAAATGCTTCAAATAAACAAACAAACAAACAAACAATCATAACACCACAGCCAGCTTTCTTTTAGGCACATTATATGATCTGATGCATTGAATTAAACTAAACAAAGCAATCAATCGCCGAATGGGGGTTGGAGGAACGCTCAGAGCGGCTTGCCTAGAGCGTTCCTCCAACCCCCATTTGGCGATTGATTGCTTTGATCCTCTGCAGCAGCCTCATGTGAACTCCGTTCCTCTCTGCCTTCCCGCGGAGCCTGGGAGCGTTGAAGGGCTTTATTTACACACCGCTTTCTTGCCCGTATTGTTTGAGGATTGCTCCAGCATTGGTCTTATCTGAAAAGCTGGAATCTGCAAGTCAGATGCAATCATCAAAAGAGCCACACCTGGCTCGTGAAGCCATAGGTTCCCAACCCCTGCTCTAGAAGTTCTGGACTATGACTGTCGTAATCCCTGACCATTAACAATGTTGTCATTGTGTTACCGAAAAATCGACCCGCCTCCCAATATATATATATATATATATCTCACAAGTTTCACAACAATAAAACCACTCCATTGCAGCAATATAAAGTAGATGGGATAAATCGTGTTTCCAGCAGCTGGGCAGAATTCACTGCATCCAGAGAGGATTAATTATTCATTTATCCAACCCCAAAGCCCCCAGGGATATGAAGGGGAAATGTGTGCTTAAAACAATAGATTGATCCCAAATCCCCTGACAAAGGGGTTTCATTCCAAACCTCAAAACTATATATCCCTGGTTTATCCTTAAAATATCGTTTATGGATTATGTGTCCACATGGTTCTAAACTAGTTGGGACTTATGCATATATGTTTTCCATTAAAAGTAATTGAGATGCGCTGAAATGGAGATATGCAGATACGGTCCAGCATATCTAGAAAAATCTTAAAATGTAATATATGTGCTTGTAAAACTAATAATCTTCATAATCTTTATTTATATCCCACCCCCTCTCCAAAAGTACTCAGGGTGGCTTACAACAAATAAATATAAAACCAAGCAAGAATAAAAACCTAATTCATAATGACAAAATCAAAAAACATCTCAAACTAACTGACAATATCATAATAAAATACACAGATTGAATTTGGCAGGATTTAAAACATTATTGTGCACCAGGGCAAAACCAGTTCAAGACATTTGGTGTTAGTACAACTATAAAATCCACCATCATAATAAGTTATAGTTAATCATTTCCAAACACCTGCTTTTACATCCATGTTTTCACTGCCTTCTTGAAGGTATCTAGAGAGGGGGGGGGGCTGTCTGATTTCTTTGGGAAGGGCATTCCAGAACTGGTGCCCTTTCCCGTGTTCCCACCAGCCGCACTTGTGAGACCATGAGAAGGGCCTCCCCGGAGGATCATAAGGACCAAATGGGTGCATAGAAGGAGACGCAGTAATGCAAATAGGCTGGACCCGAATTGTAGAGAGTTTTATAGGTGATAACCTGTACTTTGAATTGGGACTGGAAACATACAGGCAGCCAGTGGAGCTTCTTTGACAAGAGGATCTGAAATGAAAATTAATCTAAATTTTTAAGCTTTTTCCCCCTTTCACTCTGATTTTAATCCTCCTTCAAATAAATCTGACCTTCACAGTACATTGCATATTAAACCATCTTTAAAATTTTCCCCGTAATTTCCACATTACACTTCTAATCAAATTAGGCTTGCCATTTCGCTTAGCAGTGCCTTATTCCCACTCCCCACCCCTCCAGTTTTCTGATAATGCAACAATAGCACTTGCAGAAAATGGAAACCATAGTAACCAACAAAACACTGTGACACCACCACAGCAGGCAATGGCAGCGGATCACCTCAAAAGAACACAGAGTGCTCCCGTATTCAGACGCCTACCACCAGCACAATTCCTCCATGCTTCCCTTTTAACTTTGTCCTAATTAAACATGTTTCCAACCACAAAACTGACACTGGGGATGATGTCTTATTGTTCCCTTCATCCGTTATAGGGCATTAAGCAAGCCCTACTGTTTAGCTGACTTTAAAGGCAGATTTAATACCCTCTGGAATTAATTAGGAATCGCTTGTTCCTTTTAGCTGTGCAGAATTTCTGATTTACATTACAATGCAATTTGTGACACTTTCCTTCTCATATGCGTATGCAAGAATTTCCTTTGGATAGTGTTTTTCCCTTTCCCGGCTTTAATAAACTTTAATAAAGTTTGTAAACCCATGAGGGAGAATAATCTGAACTCTTTTCTAAACTGGCTGTTACATTTGATTGGATCTACCCCAGATAACATGCTTAGATGCATACATTTAACACAACATTGTTGTAATACAAGATCAGGTCAAATATACTATTACCATGAACTAACAGTAAGCTACTGCTTACTTACCAGTCATACATAATGGGATAGGGAGGATGAGATGCCAGCTTATGTAAACAAGGCTCTCTACTCCAGTAGACAGTTGTCCTGGGACTAGAGAGTACAAACTGCCCTCACCCATTGGCAAGAAGACTGAGTACCATAAGGGGGCACTGGAGAAACATCGCAGGAAGGCAGACAATAACCTGTTCCTGACCATTGCCCCCAAAAAACTGGTATTTTGACCCTCCCTGTCAGAAGACACCCCACCTCATATTTATAATGAGGTCATCTTGATCTGAGAAAAAAAACTGCTATTGCTGCGTTTCTGATCCTTTCCCCTCCCTACTTTCTTTCTTGTGTGTCTGTCATGCAGATTGGCACTGTCTTATTTATCAATATCAGTTTAATGGTAAGAAAACATTAGGTGGTTTGGGAAAGACACTAAGATGAAAAACGAAGAGGAAGGTCAAGCCACCATAGGCTTTAGAAACGGTTTACTGAGCTTATCTGTTGAAAGTATTTTTTTGTTCTGCCTTTTAATTCTATTCTAGGCCTCTTACAGTAAATATTAATGGAAAAACTGCCTGCCATGTCTGCAAGGGTTTTGTTCCAGGACCAACAGATGATATGAAGAAACACATATAACCATGTATTAAATGGCGTGGCACGAAAGTGCATGCTTCAGTGTCCATATTTTTATTGTCCATGTACTTATATGGGGCACCACAATCCATGGTTGCTGGAATTCAGAGACCTGGAAGGCTCACTATATTTGTCATTAAAAGCCACTCTCAGACAACCATAAACGTCAATCATAAAAATATTAGGCATATATTAGTCACAAAGGCTAGGATGAATAAGAAGGCTTCCTCCCTAACACAAACTAAATTATCTTTTCAGAAAAGCAGTATTTGCAAGAAATCACAATATATCTCAAGACTATATATAGTATCCTAACCTGTGGCTTGTAGTCAAGTTTGCTTACGATTTCTTAGGAGGCAAATGTGTGAAGAACACTTCTTGTTACCAGGAAATTCTAGACTTCAAGGTACAATGATGAGTCAGGTTGTTACCCTGAAAGGACACTATACACTTTGCCAGTCCTGGCTGCCTACACACCTTCCAAAGGGTCACAAGTAGTGTATGTCACTATCTTATTCATTTCCTTTATACAGTTTCTAACTATAGAAATAAGAGGAAAAGAGTTCAGCAAATAGCAATGTCAAATCACTGTGTCTTATTCAAATTGTGTTAACATATTGCGATTCATGACTCCATGAATATCTGGACTGAGTATCAATAATGCCCACATGTACATGAATATGACCTCCACCCACATTTACATAAATGTAACAGCAAGGCAGAGATGAACACAGCATCTGGTTTAAATGTCTAAACATATAATATATCTGTATTGTTATACAGCAGCTATGACTAAAGATGTTTTGAGCTTTGGAATATGACTCTAGAGACCAGGGTTAGAGTTTCTGTTCAGACAGGGATATCCATTGTTTTTTTTTATTGTAAAAACACACAGTTTAAAAAACTTGGCATTATACTTTGACCAGTAGCCACTTGGAGTGCCTCTGGTGTTGCTATAAGAAGGTCCTCCATTGTGCATGTGGCAGGGCTCAAGCTGCATTGTAATATGTGGTTTGCTCTTCTCCATACATGTCGTGGATCCCACTTTGTGGCCCTATTTCTTAAGGTTGGTTCTGCATCTCGTGGTGCCAGAGCACAGTCTGTTTAGTGCCTTCCAAGTCACCCAGTCTTCTCCCAGGAGGGAGTTTTGCATCCTGTCTCGGCCACTGATTGAGGTTTTGGGTTTTAGCCTGCCACTTTTGGACTCTCACTTGCTGAGGCGTTCCTGTGAGTATCTCTGTAGATCTTAGAAAGCTATTTCTTGATTTAAGGCACTGGTGTTCTGGCTGATATTCGAATAGGGGATCCAAAGATGTCACTGCCTTGGTCCTTTCATTATTGACTGTTACTTCCTGGCAGATGTCAGGTGGTGCAATACCAGCTAAACAGTATAATTTCTCCAGTATAATCCATTGGTGCAAACAGTACAATCCATTGATGCAAGTCATGTACCCTCAGAGAAAAGGAAAGGCAAAACATCTCTGAACTAATCTTGTCAAGTAAATCTCAGGACAGGGTTGCCATAGGTAGGAAATAACCTGATGGCACACAACAACAAAGCCTAAATCTGATCACCTGTTTTTTTAATTTAAAAAATGCAGTATCTGATGTTTTAGAGCAGTGGTTCCCAAACCTTTGGTTCTCCAAGTGTTTTGGACTTCAGTTCCAATAATTCCTAATAGCTGGTAAAGTAGCTGGGATTTCTGGGAGTTGAAGTCCAAAAAAATGGAAGACCAATGGGAACCACCATTTTTGAGACTTCACATTTTACTGATATTTCAGATACAACCAGCAAAGTATTGTAATGGCCCAATCCTAGATGAGTCAGGCATATTCAAGGCTGTTGCAAAGTCTATATTTTTCATGTAACTCTACCTAAGAGAATTTGTATGAAAGTGAAATCTCATCTCAAAGCACCCACTGTGAATAAAAAATATGTTTTTCAATGGTCCCTCATCACTGAAACCATTTTCTTTTCAAGCACATAAAATACTGCCTGACTATGATTCTTTTATACTAGGAATCTAAATTCTATGGGGAAAAATGTGCAAGCAGTGGCTGGAGCACTGGACTATGGTTCTGGAGACCAGGATTTAAATCCCCACTCAGCCATGGAAATCTACTGGTGATCTTAGACAAGAAACATGCTTTCAGCTTCAGAGGAAGGCAACAGCAAATTCCCTCTGCACAAATCTTGCCAAGACAACCCAATGGTAGGGGTTGTCTTAGGATTTCTGTACGTCAGAAATTACTTGAAAACACACAACATCTAGTGTAATAAACAACTATGTTAGTATTTGTTATTATTTGTATATGTAAACCTGTACATAGTCATTTCCACTAAAATCATTTTAGTGACATTTCTGAATTCTGAAATTAAGCCATTCTGCCAAAGAATTAAAGAAGGATTAACAGTCCCAACTCAAGTAGTGCCATTGAACCAATTGTTGAATGACAGACCATTGAGTTAATTCAGTGGATTTATTCTAGTGAGGACTAACATTAGAATACAAAATGTCAGCCTTGTGAATAAGAATGTTCAAGATTGAAAGAGAATATATTAAACAAAGATCAAAAATACCCCAAGAACCAGATTCAAGGACACATTGCTCGTACACATCAAACAATTAGGACAAAACAGATACATTCACAACCATCTGGGACATGATAGATATTCACAATCAATGGGAAATATTTTAAATTTTTGGATTCCCCCTGGAAATTAAAGAAGTACAATTTAGATGTAAATTGTGTGTGTTCCATTAACTAGAATATATTTTCCATAAGAATATTAAGAACAGGCCTGCTGGATCAAAGGCCTATCTAGCTATAACTTTCATAATTACCAAACAGATGATGTATGAAACCTCAAAAAGCAAGGACCGAGTCAATAACTTTCTCCCACAGTCATTCCTAATCAAATGGGAAACTTAACATGCCACCAAAAAATGTGTAGTAGTACTGCATATGATACAGATGCTGTTTACTTTTAAAAACCAGCCACAGGAAAGGGATAAAAGAAGTATCCAACAAGCAAGAAAAGCTAATGTCATTATTAATGAAAACATACGATTTCAAGTGTGAAGGCAGTGGAACACCCAACTGACATTGAAAGAAAGCAGATGTCTGCTGTTTCCTTCCTATTGAGAAGGAAAGACACATTAGACCAACTTGAAAATCCCAGCTGCTGGAGACCGTAATGCTCAAGGATAAAAAATATTTATAGTTCAAATAGTGCATACAAGAAAGAGAAAATGAAGAAAGCCCCCAAAAAGTGCTCAGGGCTGCTTAAAAACACAACTAAATAAACAAGGCAAGGAATTTTGACACAGGTATAAAGTATACACAGGCCTTAGACCACCCTGACTGGACTGGATGGAAGTTTATATCAGAGGTGAACATGTGGCTCTCCAGATGCTGTTGGACAGCAAGTGCTATGAGACCGAAATGGCACAATCAGTGGAGATGGCTGATAGGAGTTGTAGTTCTTTGGCATCTGGAGGGCCATCTATTTGCACTCTTTTTTCCAGATGCATCTATATGCCCCCCAAAACAGACTTGGTAGTTAAAAGCAATTCAGTCCATGAAGCAGTGTATTACCTGTGAACCATGGATACTGGTCCCATGAATACAAAGATTGTACTGTACTTATTTGTGAATAACAAATTACAAATGAAATTAAATGAGTCAAAAGTTTTGTGTAAAAATGCGTGAATCATTTATTCAGAAGAACTTTGGCAAAACGATGGACAAATATAGATTTGTGGAGTCTGCCAAACATGGATATATGCAGGAATGTGACACACAGAAGCAGGACTATCAACAAAAATGCTTCAGGTTTGAGTTACACACTTCCCTTCCTAAACAAGTAAGACAGGCACATTTCCTACTTTCTTTTTTTGCAGACAAGTAAATACTTTTCTACTCTGACAGCCATTTGATATGTGAATATAGAAGGCTCACCTTACACAATGTGCTGGATATTGCCAATTGTTGTACTGGTGTATGCGTTTTAAATGATGCACATTTTAATTGGTTTTAATTTCTGATTGTTTAATTGTGCTTTAACTGTTGCATCTTGTGAACCTTTAACAATGTATTTTGAATTGTTGTAAGCCACCTGAGTCTGAAAAAAGTAAGAACACCACCAACGACAACAGCAACCAGCTTGCACTTGCTGCAGTTATAGCACAGCAGATCCTCTGGCGAGGAAACAAATATGGCAGAAATGTTGCAGGCCATTGCAAAAATTCTGTCACTATCAATGTTCATCATCCTAGTGGCACAATTGTCTAGGCTTCTCCTTAAAGTCTTCCATAAAATCCACCCACGTGCCTTATTTTCTCTTTCTTCCCAGATCCCGTGCTTTAGGCAAAAACAAAGCACCCACACAAGCCCTCCAGTAGTGCAGCCAAAGAGCAAATGCTGACCTCCAAAACACAAGCTTGTCTCCTTAAGGCCTTCCACAGAGATAACAATGATCAAACCTTCCCCCTTTCCCTGAACAGCAGAACAGAACTTGTGCCCGCCTAAATTAGCTCCCCCAAAAGTGTGCCTCCCTTTGGTGTCATTTCCTTCAAGAGAAACTCTGCCAACTGTGGACTTGTCTCTCCTGCAGCCTTTATTCTGCTCTCTCTTAGTATTCACCATCTCTCCTTCTAACCTTCTCCCTGGTGCAAAACCACTAAAAGCATCACAATTCTTTTGAAGATTGTGCTTCTCTCCTCTCTTCTACATTTTCTCCTTTTACCTTTCTGTTCATTTCCTGCCACTTTTCCTCTTCTCTGCTGGAAACCTATAAGATCTTCTGCTTTTGTCTTCCGGGTTGCTAACGGAGGGCTAACATGTCCCCATGTCAACTGCAGAACGAGAGAGACGTGAAGAGTGGTGCTTGCCAAGTGAAGAGCAAAGACAACTGGTGAAATGAGCATCCAAATGTCCCCAAACTGTCTCTAGCAGCAATAAAACAACTCTAAAGTGGCAATCTGGCAAGTAGACAGGACAGGGGATCAAGAGAAAGCAACAACTTTGCTGTGTGGTTTTCTGCCTGTCTTTTGAGGGTAACAAGCTCTGCAATAACAACACTCTTGAGTAAATAAACTTATTTACAACTTAAGAAGATTTCCATCCAGTGAAGCATCAAACTACCTACTTTGTCTTTTTCAACAACAACAGTCCTTGAGTAGAAGATACAGATAAATTTTTTGTCCTTTTTCTGTTTTGGGCTAAGTTCTCATGGGAGGAGATTCTGTTACTTTACAGTGATCAGGGAGTTGACAATTATTGCCAGTGACTGGCTAAGTTGGCAAATAAGAGCGGGAAAGGCAACCATCATAACAAGTCTACCCTGATGGCTATCTTTTTTCTTTTCTTTTGCAGATCCCAATATGAGGTAAACCAAAAGGAAGATGCACCTCAAATTTGTTCTGACCTTTACTTTTTTCTTGCTCTGGGACAAATGGTTGCCCAAATTGAAAGAAGCACCTAAGGCAGAATGTTCATATGAATTCCCGAATTCAATGGTGCAGAATATGTTGTCTACTGCCCTGGCTCTTGCGGTTGTGTGCTTGTATCTGTGGTTAGAACATAAGAACATAAGAACATAAGAGCCATGCTGAATCGGACCTCAGCCCATCTAGTCCAGCATTCTGTATCACACAGTGGCCCACCAGTTGTACACGGGGATCTCGAGCAGAAGGGAGGGCAGAACCCTGGCCTGCTCCCGACCCCCCACAACCAGTACCCAGGGAAATCCTGCCTACCTCAACCAACTCCGAGGTGGCACTTGAATGTCCTTTTTAGTAACTACCGATACACTTGGTATCCATGAATCTGTCTAATCCTGCCTTGAAGTTGTTCAGGCTGACAGCTGTCACAACCTCTTCTGGAAGTGAGTTCCATAACCCAATGACCCTCTGGGTGAAGAAATATTTCCCTTATTAGTCCTAATTTTCCTACCTTGGAGCTTCAGGGAGTGCCCTCTAGTCCTAGTGTTTTGTGACAAAGAAAATAATTTTCTTTATTCACCTTTTCTATCCCATGCATGATTTTATACACTTCGATCAAGTCACCTCTTAAACGCCGTCTTTCAAGGCTGAAAAGACCAAGGCGTTGCAACCTGGTTTCATAAGGGAGCTGCTCCATCCCTTGGATCATTCTTGTTGCCCTTTTCTGTACCTTTTCCAGTTCCGTTATATCCTTCTTAAGGTGCGGAGACCAGAATTGTACACAGTACTCCAAATGTGGCCTTACCATCGATTTGTAGAGAGGTAATACAACATTTGCTGACCTATTTTCGATTCCCTTTCTGATCATGCCTAGCATAGAATTTGCTTTTTCACTGCTGCTGCGCACTGGGTTGACATCTTCATTGAGCTGTCCACCAAGACCCCAAGATCCCTTTCCTGGTTTGTCTCGAAAGCTTTGACCCCATCAATTGGTAGGTGTAGTTGGGGTTCTTTGCCCCGATGTGCATGACTTTACACTTGTTTAGGTTAAAATGCATTTGCCACTTTGTTGCCCATTCACTCAATTTCGAGAGATCTTTCTGGAGCTCTTTACAATCAGTTTCATTTTTAACTACCCTGAACAATTTAGTGTCGTCTGCAAACTTTGCTACCTCAGAATTCACTCCTACATCCAGATCATTAATGAATAAATTAAAAAGTAACGGACCCAAAACTGAACCTTGGGGTACGCCACTTCTCACCTCTTTCCACCCAGAGAAATGTCCGTTTATTACCACCCTTTGTTTCCTACAGTTTAGCCAGGCTCCAATCCAGGACAAGACCTGTCCTCTGATTCCATGGCTGAAGAGCTTATTCAGGAGCCTTTGGTGAGGGACTTTGTCAAAAGCCTTTTGAAAGTCAAGGTAAACAATATCAATTGGGTCCCCTTTATCTATGTGTTTATTTACACCCTCAAAGAATTCTAACAAGTTAGTAAGACATGATTTGCCTTTGCAGAAACCATGTTGATTTTCCTTCAGCAATGCCTGTTCTTCTATGTGCTTAGTAATTTTTCTTTAATAATGGTTTCCATCACTTTGCCTGGAACTGAGGTTAGACTAACTGGCCTATAATTTCCTGGATCACCCCTGGTCCTTTCTTGAAGATCGGAGTTACATTTGCCTCCCTCCAGTCCTCGGGTACAGTGCCTGATCTTAGAGAAAGGTTATATATTTTGGCTAGAATTTCAGCAATTTCACACTTGAGTTCCTTAAGAACTCTGGGGTGGATGCCATCTGGCCCTGGTGATTTGTTGACATTTAGTTTAGTAAGGCATGTGAGAACATCTTCCTTGTTTATCTCTATCTGGTTTAATTTATTTAATTCCCTCCCTGAAAAAACTGACTCAGCTGCAGGCATATGTTGTCTGTCCTCCTGTGTGAAAACGGAGGCAAAGAAGTCATTTAGCCGCTCAGCAATCTCCTTGTCTTCACTGATTTTCCCTTTCTGACCATTGTCGTCGAGTGGCCCAACTGCTGTTCTAGTTGGGTTCCTGCTTCTGATGTACTTAAAGAAGTTTTTGTTGTTTTTTTTAATATTCTTTGCTATGTGTGCCTCAAAATCTCTCTTGGCTTTCCTGACTGTTGCTTTGCATTTAGTTTGCCAGAGCTTGTGTTCCTTTCTGTTCTCCTCGGTAGGAAGAGCCTTTCATTTCTTAAATGAGTTTTTCTTCTTTCCAATCACATCTTTTACTTCATTTGTAAGCCATACTGGTGTCCTTTTGGACTTTCAATGCCTCTTTCATTTTATTGGAATGCATTTTAGTTCGGCCTGTTTTAAGGTATTTTTAAACAGTTTCCAAGCATTTTGGAGGGATTTGATTTTTTTTACTGCTCCTTTTAGTTTGTTCTTTACAATTTTTCTCATTTTGGTGAAATTCCCTTTGTGAAAGTTTAATGTCTCCGTGTTAGTTTTCACTGACAGTTTGCTATCCAAACTTACGTTGAAGGTTATTGTATTATGGTCACTGGTACCTATGGGCTCAGCTACAAGGACATCTTGAACGAGCTCTTGTTCATTAGTTAGCACCAAGTCCAGGATCCCCTTTCCCCTGGTTGGTTCCATGACCATCTGCTCAAGGGAATAATCAGCTAGCATGTCGAGGAACCTTGTCTCTCTTTCATGCGTAGAACAAGAATTTGGCCAATCTATTTGGGGATAGTTGAAGTCCCCCATTATGACTAATGTATTTCTTTTTGAGGCCTGTTTAACTTCATTTTCCAGATAGCAGTCTGCCTCTGGAGTTTGGTTGGGAGGGCGATAGCAGATCCCTAATGCTAGATTAGTTTTTTGTCCTGGGACTTTTACCCACAATGTTTCTGTAGGTGAGTTTGAAATTTCTTGAAGTTCTAATTCATGAGATTCTAGCTCTTCATTTATGTACAGGGCCACACCGCCACCATTTTTCCCTCTCCTGTCTTTCCTGTACAGTTTATAACCTGGAATCTTTGTGTCCCATTTGTTTTCCTCCGTCCACCAGGTTTCTGTTATGCCAATAATATCAATATTTTTTTCTTTTGCCAAATATTCCAACTCCCCTATTTTTGTTCGAAGGCTTCTAGCATTTGCGTACAGACGTTTATATTTATTTCTCTGGTGCACTTTCAACTTTGGCTGTTTGTGAGAATTTGTAGAAGGCCTACCATGTCCTACCTCTCGACTACTACTATCTATCTTTTCTGTTGACTCAGCCATTTGTGTATGGATTTCGTCCTCCATACTTGGCATTTCACCCTCTCGAACCGGAAGCTGCCCAGCTCCTGTCGACTTTCCCCTAGGAATCAGTTTAAAAGCTGCTCTGAAATCTTTTTAATCGCCAGCAGTCTGGTTCCATTTTCGTTCAAGTGTAACCCGTCCCTTTTGTACAGGTCTGGCTTTCCTGAAAATGTTCCCCAGTTCCTAACAAATCTAAAACCTTCCTCTCGACACCACTGCCTCATCCACGCATTGTTGATGTGTCTCCAGTTTCAAAGATACGGAAGATGAAAAGAGCCCTTCCAAGCCTCAGGATAGAAAGAATGCGACATTATAAAATCCACAATATCAGAAATGTTGTTTTTCACAAGAAGGGGATATATGTGGGTGGTTACAGTAACTTGCTATACGAAAGTTTGCATTACTGGATCACGACAACTACAACAATCTATCTGAGGATGATTTGAGGTGACATTTCTGTCAGTAAGCAAGAGACTCATCAATTTCAATATACAGAAAGTTTCAAGGGGCAAAAATGACAAAAGACATCTTACTCATAATAAAATAAGCACAGAGCCAAGAACTTGTAAACTGGTCAGAGGGATGGATGGCTTAGTCAAGATTCCTCTTCAACCATTCTAAGAAAAATAGACTCTGGTGGGCTTTTTTTAAAAAAAATGGTGTTGGTCACGGTTTCTGGGTTCAACTGGTAGAAAGTTTGACCATTCTTGAATGGTCAGACTTTCCCAAAAAACAACAACTCTGACCCCCTGTTCTTATAGAATTACTTTATGATTAATAAATCTTCATATACAGAACAGCTTCCGTTCCACAACTTCTCGTGGGTATGTGGAACCATGGATAATTGAGAAACCTCATGAAAATTGAGAACTTTTGGGTCAATAATACCACAGAGTGATATTTGAAAGTGCCCTGGCCCTTAAGGGCTCTAACTGGAGGTCAGCTGTGACCAACAGTGCTGCAGAACTCGAAGAGGCACGAATGGAGAGCGAAAGATAAATGTGCCAAGAGGAAGGTGCATCAAGCTAACCTGACCAGGACCACCTTCCAGCTGGAAATTGATTTCCTCACTGTGGGAGAATAAGGCTACACAGCTACCTATGGACACACTGCCAAGACACTACACTTGGAGGACCATTATTCTTAGGCTACATGGGATCACCTAAGTAAAGTTTTTAAAGAGAGGACAGAATTTATTAGATGTGAATAAATGAAACCATGAACACTTGTCCCACGAATACAGGGATTGTACAGTACATATTGAATTTGAACACAAATTCTCACACGTAGGTTAGATATAATTATGGAACTATCAGTAATCTGTATAGCATTCTGTCATGCTACCTCCTCTCTGCTTGAAATGGTGTGGGACTTAATGCTTCAGAATCAAATGACTATGGAAAGATAGCAGGTTAATGCATCTTGCATCACATAAAAGCAGGAAGTGTTAGAAAGTACTTAAAAGGTTACTGGTGTTGCATATCCCTGCCCCCCCCCCCCAAGAAATTCAGATAAATGGAGACGTCTGTTTTGTTTTTGTTTTTTTACATTCCTCCACATGTGGTCAAATACCAATGCTTTTTCTGTTAATATTTACATAGCATCAATAATCAGTTAAAGCTCAACAGAATAACATGAAGTGGCAGGAGAGAAAAATCCTGCCCCCAAGGAATTTACACAATGCATTTTGTAATTATAAAGAATCTAATACAGAAGATGAATAAAGGATGTAAAAGCAGAGTTAGCTGTAAAATGAGAGGAAGGTTTAAAATTAAACTTTACCAGTGTTTCAAGTACCTGTTAAACCTTTAAAAAAAAATAGGCCACAAAAACACAAACAAGCTAAACCTTGAATATTCTAGGAAGCTTCATAAATAAAATTAGAAAATAGTTAATTCTAATATCACCCCAAGTGCCTTCATAAATATTCGAATAGTCTAGAAATGAAATATTAATTAACAACCTTAAAGCCAAAGTGTACGTTCCAGGTTGCCGCTGGCTTTCACGAATAAGATAACTTCCTTCTGCTACGCTCAATAATTGATCTGCTTCTTCTCTTGATATCATCCCATGAAACCTGAAAAACAAAGTCCATCTTTATCAGCATAAATGAAAGTGCTGTTTCAAAAGAAATATACACCAGAAAAACAAACCCTCAGCTTTTTACATTTTAAAATGAAAAAAGCATCCTTTATTTTGCAAGAATGCATAGCAAACTAAGTCAGTTCTGAATAGAATTATGTTAATTTTTTTCTACTTAGCAGATGGCTAGGCTTGACTATTTTCAAATGGTGGGGCTTTGTTGAGTTTGTGTATACGTGTGTATACCCATATATACAGTCATGTATAACTTTATTTGTAAGAGGCAGTTATTTAGAAATGAGTATCCATGTTATGTTTGGAAACTCCAATTAGTTCAAAACAGGGCAGCCAAATTGGTTACAGGAACATCTAGTTGTAAGCATATTACACCCATATTAAAGTCACTCCATTGCTGCCAAGTAGTTTCCAGCCAAAGTACAACGTATTGGTTTTGACCTTTAAAGCCCTACATGGTTTAGGTCTAGGTTATCTATCTACATTCTTCTGCACAATCCACCTGTTAGGACACTGAGGTCCTCTGGGGGATGTCTACTTCAACCAGCCAGAACCCAACTGGCAACTGTCACCCAGATAACCTTTTCATCAGCTGCCCCATGACGGTGGAAGGACCTGCCAAGAAGAGATCCGACAACTAAACAAGCTGATGGAATTGAAGACCTGATTGAAGACCCATCTCTTGTGGCAGTCTCATTCAGTAAACTTTCAATCATAGTTTTGATTGATTACATTCTATTTGATTGATTATATGTCAATTCTGTATCTGTGTTTGGTAGAAGATTGATTTTATATATATACTGTGTGTGTGTGTGTGTGTGTGCATGCTTTTATTTATGCAATTTGTTGTATTTTTTATGTCCATATGTTTTTTAATTTGTTGTACCCCACCCTGCGCCATCAGGAGATGTGGGTAATAAATAAAATGTATCATTATTATCATTATCATTACTATGTTACATAGCTATTCATCTACCTTTATGATCAGACCACAGAACTGTCTTTTTCAAAATATGTTTAAGCAGCTGTCAATCGGATACCTAATGGAAACCAAATGGGAAAACAAGAGGGCAAATTTTACACTGTCCTAGGCTCTTTAGCAACTCCAGCATATTGCCCCTAATATTTGAAGCAATATACTGTACATATAAGTTTTCATGATGCTACACATGATGTTCCACTATCAACACATTTATCCAGTCCCCTTTTAAGGCCATTCAAGCAGGTAGACATAATAACATATAAGTATGGACTATGTGAAGAAGTATTACACTTCATCAGTCCTGAATTTCATACATTTTTGCTTCAGTGAATGACTCTGGATTGTTGTTTTTTTTGGGGGGGGGGAGCGAAACTTCTCCATAATACTTTATCTACATAATCTATATAAATAAAAATGTAATGTTTGTTTGTTTGCGGGATTAACATAACTCAAAAACTACTGGATGAATTGACACCAAATTTGGATACAAGACACCTATCAGGCCAACAAGTGACAATCACTCATAAAAACACTGAAAAACACAGCAGAGGGAAATTAAAAAGCCCAAAACTCAAAAAGACGCTACAGCACATGTGCGAAAATGACTCTCCCTGGCAAACAAAACACACAATAGTATATCCACACTCTCTTCCGGACTACAGCTCCCAGCATTCCCTAGACCAGGCCTTTTAGGAGAGGAGGATGATCTAAATGCACTGCTTCCTAGCTGCAAGCTTTCTTCTCCTTGGATCTCTTTGAGAGTACCCCAATCCCTGCATATTTCCAAGTTCCTATTCCTGGACTGCAACTCCCAGCAATCCTCCAGATAGACAGATTAGATAGAGATAGGTAGGTAGATTGATTGATTGATCAGGAGGACTGCTAAAAGTTGCAGTCCAAGAATAGGTAGAGAAGGAAGAAAGGGGAGAAAGAGGAAGGGAAAGAAAGGGGGGGAGGAAGTGAAGAGGAAGGGAAGGAAGGAGAGAAAGAAAGAAAAAGAAGGAAGTGAAGAGGGAGGAAAGGAAGGAGAGAAAGAAAGAAAAGAAAGAGGGAGGGAAGGTTGGCCGCAGCAACACGTGGCGGGTACAGCTAGTTACTGTATATTCATGTATAAGTCAGCCTCATGTATAGGTTGAGGACACATTTTGGGCCAAAATTATCAATTCTGTTATGACTCATGGATAAGTTAAGGGTAAACCTTAATTGGCATGTAACAAACAAATATTTCCTTTTCCTTTTAAAAACACACAGAGAGAAAATAATTAGAAGAGTTAAAGAGAAGCAGGGGATCTGTTTATTCAAGGGTTGCAATTGAGAGAGCGTAATCTGGATGCATACAGATGAGGACAGGATGATAAATGAAGGAAAAGAATGAGAGTCTGACCTCAAAAATGGGAGCGGGGGAGAGAGCAAAGAATGAAACTACCTCTATTGAGGACCCAGTGTGAAGGAACTGACAAGAGACAGAGATGAGAAACTCTTCTGGGTATGGTGGGGCATGGAAGAAGCAATTCCGCCTTTCTCTCTTTCTCATCTTTTTGGGGGGTCTGAGCAGTGTCCAGTAAAAAATGTGGGGAGTCCAACGAATACAGCACACATGTCATTTTGGATGCTTGAGATGGAATGGAGGCAACCATTTTAATAGGTTCTTACTGTAGTCTCTCTTCAACTGTTACAAGGCTTGCAGAGACTGCCCAGTCTCACTAGTACTATACAATAAGACCTTATTAATAATGGCTACAATTGCTCTGCTCCACTATAAACACCCAACATGGCAAAGAACACAGAACATTTACAGTACTCAAGCATGGACAAGGTGACCAAGATGTGTCAATGTTTTTATATTTATACATGATTATATACATGATACACACAAGTATATACTATATATAATTCTCCTTGTAGTTATCTTTTCCCCAAGCTAACAACCCCGAGCATTGTAACTTTTCACCATAGGGGAATTGGTCCAGTCCTTTTATCATGCTGGTTGCCCCTTTATGTACCTTTTCCAACAGTGAAACAACTGGATATATACAGTACTCTTGATGCAGTCACATCATGGATGTATGTAATAGCAGTGTGATATTGCCAATTCTGTTTTCAACCCACTTTCTCAATATGTACAACACGAACTTATTTTTTACAATTGTCACACACAGAGTCGACATTTTCATTGAACTACGTACCACAACTGAGACATATTACAGCTACACATCCTTTGTAATATTCTAGCTACAGTTTCTTGTCAACAATAAGCCTTTTTGACAGCAGGCCAGGGCCCTAAGGACAAATCTTAAATTTAAATAACAATCTCTATATTAATCTACATAATTTACATATATCTGTCCCAGGAGCATCCAAAATCCCTTCCTCTCACAACCCACAATCACTTTTGCTCTCTGTGCATGAACAAATGAAACTATCTTTGTTCAACATAATTTAAGTCACAAAAAGACACATACAATTAACTCAATGGCAAGTTTTTCTGAATATATGCATCCCAAATGATTATTACAATAGCAATTGTCAATGTTGTAAATGCAACGTGTGGGAAATGTCAACATCCAGATGTAAAAGATGACAATCTCAGATTAATTCCATGAACTTCAAAGCTTCAAAATACAGTCAAGAAATGTTGATGAATGAAACAATGAAAGAAACAGCATTTACCAATATGTAATCTTAGCAACAACATACACCAGGAGCAATGACAATCACAAGATCTGAGTACTACTTCTGAGTACATTCACTTATATTGTTGTGGCTTGTTGTATTAATTACAAGATCTGTTGAAGATTGACAGTCTTCAAATGTAAATATTTAAACCCACAAATCTGCAAACATATTACAGATGCAATAAACTTTATTACAGAAAGAAACAATGTTGTTTTTTCAAGATATCCACATTTCCTCAGGATATAGGATATCCACTGTATGAAATGATACAGGTGAAAAATTATTGGTGGTGGTAGATATAATGGAACATTTTGGTATTTTCAATAATTCTTGTAATTGATATGAAGAAATAGATGTTATAAGGACGTTAAGAAAATTTAGTACATTGATAATTGTCTTTCCCCTTTTTCTTTAACCCCTTCCCTCTTCCTTTGCAACATACTTAATATTTGTTACAGTTTAATCTAACAATAACTCTACCCCCACTCCTTTCAGGCTTTCCCTTTTCTTCTCTTTTTGTTGTATACATTTTAAAAAAATGTAATTTAAAAATACTGGTGGTTAAAGCTGTGATATTCTACTTTCTCTCTCACTATATTTCAAATTTGCTACAACTTTTACAAATAAAACTGATTTCTGAGAACAATAAACATAAATGTTTAAAGTGAGAGAGATCTCTGATTAATCATGGAGTTCAAAATGTGACTATGGGCCACCACTATGACCTGAAACGGACTAGGAAAGCAAGAAAGAACAAAAATGGTTTTTAAAAGTTACATTTGGGCCAGTTTTCAATTTTCTCCTAAAAAGAGAACTATTTGCTGCCATGCAGCATTAGACCTTGGCCATGGATCTAGATTGCAAATCAAGATGGATAAGGCGTTTGTCATGAATCATCTAGTTAACTTTAATCAGTTTAAATCTTGCAGGAAACTGTGTTTCCAAGTGTTGAAAGAACTATCCTCTGAATCACTTGCCATCATTTTTGAGAAATCCTGGATAATGGCTAAGGTGCCAGAGGACTGGAGAAGGGCAAACATTGTCTGTTTCTTCAAAAAGGGGCACAAAACATATCCAGAAAATTACAATCCATTCCACCTGACCACAATACCAGGAAAAAGATTAGAATGGCTTTTACAGGAATCTGTCTGCAATGCAGTGTAGTGTAGAAGCGGTCATAGGTTTGTCAAGAACAAATTCTCACAAATTGATCTTATAACTTTTTTCAATCAGGCCACTGTTTAGCAGATAGTAGGGATGCAGTGTATGTCATTTCTCTAGATTTCAGTGATGTAGATGATAAAATTCCTCTTAATATTTTGATTCGAATGCCCTCAAGTCCCAAATCTCCATGGTCAGTAAAACAGCGTTTTTCCATCTAAGACAGGCAAGGCGGCTGGCCCCCTATCTATCCCAGAACGACCTGGCCATGGTGATCCAAGCCACGGTCATCTCGAGACTGGACTACTGTAATGCACTCTACGTTGGCCTTCCTCTGTCGGTGACCTGGAAGCTCAAGCTGGTGCAGAACACTGCCGCCCGACTCCTGTCTGGTTTTCCAGCAGGTTGTCACATTACACCTATTTTGCAGGATCTGCACTGGCTCCCAATTGAGCACCGGATCACCTTCAAAGTGTTGGTGCTCACCTTTAAGGCCTTATGCGGTCTGGGGCCAATGTACCTGAGGGACCGGCTTTTCCCATATTGCCCTACGAGATCACTGCGGTCAGAAAATAACAACTTGCTGGCCATTCCATCTACGAAAAAGAGGGTTCGGGTGTTCTTGGAAAACGTCAAAGGAGTAGAGAGAGAAGGGTTTTCAAGGTATAATTCAATGATATAATGTTCCATAGAATATCATAAAGAAAATCATCATTCAAAAATCAACTTGTAAGTGGAATGAGTGTTGATGTAGGTCACAATTCACACACTTTCCGACAAAACAAAGCCCCGCAAATATTAAATCAATGGTGAAGCACATCCGTGATAAGAGTCAATTATGGGACAGTCGGAAAGGAAGACAAAAGAGCCGCGAAAAAGGGCCAGTTTAAATGCGGAGTTAGGGTCCGCATTTAAACTGGCCCTTTTTCGCGGCTCTTTTGTCCGGGCGTCTAAGCGTACCGGTGGCTGCGTCCACCATTACCAGGATGATGAAAAGTTATATATAATATTGGTATGTATTTTGGGCCATATAGTGTACTTTTGGGTTTGTTCTTGTCGGGTTCTTATCTGTGTTGCGATGTACTACCTTGTTGTTAAAGAATACATCATTGTTTACATTTTAGGATACCCAGAACAGTGGAATGGTCACAGCATTTGAATTTTTGTTTACATTTGGGTCCGGATGAAGCCTACATAGGCGAAACGGCGGGGCCTTTCACAGACCGTTGACCCATTTCCTTTCCGACTGTCCCATAATTGACTCTTATCACGGATGTGCTTCACCATTGATTTAATATTTGCGGGGCTTTGTTTTGTTGGAAAGTGTGAATTGTGACCTACATCAACACTCATTCCACTTACAAGTTGATTTTTGAATGATGATTTTCTTTATGATATTCTATGGAACATTAAATAATTGAATTATACCTTGAAAACCCTTCTCTCTCTACTCCTTTGACATTCCATCTACGAAGTCAATCAGATTAACTGCAACCCGTAGGAGAGCATTCTCCGTGATTGCTCCAACGCTGTGGAATGCTCTCCCGGCCGAGACGCGGGCTCTCCAAGACCTCATGTCATTCAGGCGGTCTTGTAAGACATTCCTTTTCCAGCAGGCTTTCAGCCTATAAGATGTCCTCAGCGCCTGGCCCGCCTGTTATTGCTGTGTTACATTGCATTGTGCTGTGTCTTGTATCCTCTACAGCAGTGCTGTCCAACTTCTGGCGGGTCCAGGGCCGGATAAGAGGTCACTGATGACCTGTGGGGCCGCTGGCCCGCCCCAGGCCCCGCCCAGGCCCCGCCCCAGCCCAGGCCCCGCCTCCTAAAGTCGCCGAAAAGGAGGAGTAGGCGGCGCAAGAGCAGCGCGTCACAGGCCTGGCGTGACGCGCTGCCCCTGGCACCGCCTACCCTCCTTTTCGGTGCCCCCTCCCTTCCTCGGCCGGGGAGCCGCGAAAAGGAGTAGGCGGCGCCAAGAGCAGCGCGTCACAGGCCTGGCGTGACGCGCTGCCCCCTGGCACCGCCTACTCCTCCTCGGCGCCCCTCCCTTCCTAGGCCGGGGAGCCGCCGAGAAGGAGGAGTAGGCGGTGCGCAGCGTCACACCAGGCCTGTGACGCGCTGCTCTTGGCGCCGCCTTCTGCCCTTTCTCGGCGGCTCCTCTGCCCTAGGAAGGGGGGGGCGCCTGGTGGGCAGAAGGCGCCAACGGCAGCGCGTCACAGGCCTGGCGTGACGCGCTGCCCCTGGCACCGCCTCTCCTTTTCAGCCCCCTCCTTCCTAGGCCGGGGAGCCGCCGAAAAGGAGGAGTAGGCGGCGCCAAGAGCAGCGCGTCACGCCAGGCCTGTGACGCGCTGCTCTTGGCGCCGCCTTCTGCCCTTTTTCGGCGGCTCCCCCGCCCTAGCTAGCTCTCTTCCTCCTCCCTGCCCCGCCTTCCCCTCCCCCTCGGCCGCCATTTTTTAAAAAAAAAATCAATTTTTTTTAAAAATTTAAAAATGGTGGCTGAGGGCATAGGTGGGGCCATGTCCAACAGGCTACGGGGCCGGATCCGGCCCCGGGGCCGCCAGTTGGACAGCCCTGGTCTACAGCACATTGTTGTTTTAATCTTAACTCTGAGATTTTATAGTTGTATTGTTTTTAATTGTGTTTTTATTATATCTCGCTTTACTGTGAGCCGCCCCGAGCCTCCTGGGAGTGGCGGCCTAGAAGTCAGAGAAATAAATAAATAAATAAAGATGGTTTCTTTTTTATTAGAATTAAGGTACAGTACTTACATTGACACATGGATAAGATGATTTTACCAAATTTACTCGAGTCCAATGCCTGATTGAATGGCAAATTAGAACAAATCTTTGAACCCATTTTTATCTGGCTTTGTTATAAATTCTAATTAACTACACTTTCAAATACATGTTCCTTTAAAAAAAAACCTTTAAAGATCACTAATGCAAACTGGCCAACAAAAAAAAATAAACAAATCAATGCAATATTATTTATTTATTTACTATATTTATATCCCGCTCTTCTCAACCCCAAAGGGGACTCAGAGCAGCCTTACAATCTGCAGCAATGTGATGCCGTCAACAGACGATAGAAAATAGACATGTGTGATGTTTCGCGGTAGCTCCTGAGGTAAATTGTTCCCCGTTGGTTTTGGGACAACTTTTACCTCAGAATTTTCCCTCCAAAATCTCTAGCTGACTGGATTGTTGGTCTAGATCAAATCCAACTGCTGGACACCAATTAATATGTCACGACTTGACACTGCAGATTAATCATTAACACTCCCGGTAATTACTGCCACCAACCTAATCTGTGATCAGGATTTAATGTAATAACTGAGATGTTTAATTAGGCTCCCTTTACACCAAATCACCCACTGTGAGGAAAACTGAAAAGACAGAAAGATGGAGGCTTGTGAAAGTTAAGAAAAGAATTATTGCGGTGGCAGTGATGGCGGTAGGCACGGGAAAGACTGGCTCCTGTCTTCCCAACCTCGTTGAGCCGCAGGGTGAGTGCTAAAGCGCTCCACTCCCGGTGGATCGACGCCGGGAGGAAAAGCCCAGAACCCGGTGCATCTCTGATGGCCAATAAGACACCCTCTCCCTCAAGGGGAGGGTGCCGGGGGCCCCAGAAATAGTGCTGGGGGTCCGAGCGGCTCCGAGGGAAGCGGGTCTGAGATCCATACGGGTCTGAGATCCGTACAAACTAGCCCCTGCCCAAAGAAACAAAGCTTCAGCCGAGCAATCGGCTCCAAGAAAGTTCAAGCCAACTAGCTGCTGGTACGTCAGAGACTGACAACAAAGCTTCAAATTGTAAGTTGCTGTGGCTCGGGGTTGTAAAAGCCGGAGGCAGTCCCAGAGACGGACCGAGGAGAAAGCGACACGAGTTACAAGGAGGGAGGGGGTCTTACCCCCTTTAAAATAAACAAAAGCCTGAGGGAAAGTTCAATCTCTCTAGCAGGAGTAGAAGGCAAGAAAGAAAGGAATGAAAGTAACCATAATACCAGCCTGACCTTGAGCGCCATTATTGTTGTGGCTATCTTCAGGTTATCTCCTTGCTTCTTGTAAACAAGCTCCGGCAACACGAGGAGTGAAAGGGCGTGCCAACTCTCGCGAGAAGGGAAAACGGGACGAGAGTACAGCAGCGAGTGGAGCTCTCGCGAGAGAAAAGTAGCTCTATAGACTAAAATATAAATAAAAGAAAGTATAGAAGGCGGAAGTAACCTTTACAGACGCTTTGACGATATCTTTTCTTCAAGGAGCCAAGCGACAACCAGTGAAAGCCCTTCGAAGGAGGGGAAGAGGCAAGAGGAGGGGGAAGAAGGGAAAAGGAATAGAAAAGGGGAGGCGCGTTTCAACCGGCTCACCCCCCAAAACTCCCCCCCCCTCTAACCCTGAGAAGACTCAGAGTGGAGCAATGTCAACTCCAAAAAATCCCTCAAAGGACTGGAAGGACCCCAGGCTCTCACTCCCACAAAGGAGAGGCTCCTTAGGGGGTGCTGGCGAGGAGGCAAATACAAATGTGGGCATGAAAGATCTCTTGAAGGAACTCCAGAAAATGAGAGAAGATCAGCAAGAGAGTAAAAAGGAACTCAAGGAGATACTGGCAAATCAAAACAAAATCTTAGAGGAAAAAATGGACATGATGAAGAGGGATATTAAGGATGAGATATACCACTTAAAGGATGACTTGGTGGCGGCCTTTGCCAAAATTGACGAAGTAAAAATCAAAAGCAAACTGCTGGAAGAAAATCAAAAACAAATGGAAAAAAACATGGGAGAAATGTTAAACAAAAGTGACAAAGTGGAAAGCAGAGTGGACAGATTACAACTAAGTGAAATGGATGGGCAATTACGCTTCAGGAACGTGGAGGAAGAAGCCAAGGAAAATACAAGGATGAAGATCATTTCTCTAATTTCAGAGTACTTGGGAAGAGAGTTCCAGGAGGTGGAAGCTGAAGTAGATAGATCTTATAGAGTCCAATCTGCTTATGCAAAGCACCACAAAACCCCACGAGATATCATCGTGAACTTCGTAAGAAAGGTGTCAAGGGACAACATTTTGAGATTGACAAGTAGGAAGCCACTAGTCCACGCCGGAAAGAAGATCATTGTCCTAAAAGAGATCCCACAGCAAATACTGCAGCAAAGGAAAAAATATAGCTTCTTAGTGGAAGAATTGAAAAAACGTAAAATCAAATTTCGTTGGGAAAAGACGGAGGGGTTGATGACAACCTACAAGGACAAAAGGTGGTGGATTACGAGTGAACAGAAAGCCAGAGATTTCTTTGAAACGCTGATAAAGGACTCCTCAAAATACGAACTGGATTACTCATCAAAGGAAGGGGCCACAAAGAAGAGACCAAGGCTTAAATCGCCGGAGGAAGAGATGAAGAAGGAAGATCAGGCGATAGCCCCAGCATTGCCCTCAAAGGGGGAAGATTTGGAAGATCTGGAATATGAAGACGAATTTGCTACACCGGGGGGGAGGGGGGGAAGGAGAGGTTCTAGACGATGCCTGAGTTCTTCCTAAAATTATTTTCACAAAATGTGAACGGGCTGAACTCGCCGTGTAAACGAAGCCGAATTTTTAATCAAATAAATAAAGCCAATTACCGATTAATAGCTTTTCAGGAAACTCACATTGCCCACAAACATGTCTCCCATTTGACCCAGAAGAAATTGGGTAAAGTCTTCTTTTCTGCTTATGAGAAAAAAAAAGGGGTGGCGCTGTATGTAAAGGAGGAACTATTTCCAGAATTTAAATTTAGGGATACAGAAGAGAGAGTGATAGCGGTGCAGATTACCCTTAATAATGAAAAATTATTAATTTGTAACATCTATGCGCCAAATGGCCCCAAGACAAAATTTATTAAATTTCTAAGAGATAACATTGAAAAAAATGAGTGTGACCATTTAATATTGCTGGGGGATTTTAATGGAATCCTGGACAGCAAAGTAGACAAAAATAGTGGAGGAAGAAATATTAAAAACAAAGAATCAAGTACTCTACCTAGACGGTTCATCTCCCTCAAGGAGGATATGACTCTAGAGGATGCTTGGAGAGCCACCCATCCCCTTGAGAAAGATTACACCTTCTACTCCTCGCGCCACAAATCATGGTCGAGGATAGATATGATTTGGCTATCTGCCCCGCTGTTGGTGAAAATTAGTGAGATCAAAATCCTACCTCGCACACACTCAGACCACTGCCCAATTGAATTAAGCATTAATAGTACCACGAGAAATAGACAATGGAGGCTTAATGAGAATTTATTAAAAGGTGAGGAGGACATAAAAAAAGGGAATTATTAAAGGAGTTTTTTCTTATAAACGACACCAAGGAGATAAAAACACAGGTAGTGTGGGACGCCATGAAAGCAGTGATGAGGGGTAACTTCATACAACAAAATGCAAGAAAAAGGAAGTTATGGAATAAAGAGCTTAAAGATATTGAAGATAATATAATGCATTGCGAAGAGCAGTTAAAAAGACTCCCAAATAAAAAGAAGATTAACGATAAGTTAAAGCAGTTGTTAAAAAGAAAACACCATTTGGATATCGAGGGCCTGGCTAAGAAATATAAATTTGCAAAACAGAATTTCTTTGAAAACGCAAATAAGCCGGGAAAATGGCTAGCAAGGAAAATTAGGAAAAAGAAACAAACACAAATGATTACGAAGATTGAGAAGGAGGGTAAACTATTCACCACAAACAAGGATATTCAACAACAATTTGTAGATTTCTACAAAAAATTATATAAGAGGGAGGATATATCACTAGATGAAATGACAAATTTCATCTCCTCTCAAAAATTGACTAAAATATCAAGTGAGGAAAGGGAGTCACTAAACAGGGAAATATCCGATGAAGAGGTAAAAGAAGCTATAAATAAGCTAGATAATAACAAAGCACCGGGCCCGGATGGGTTCACAGCAATATTCTATAAAACAATGTGTCACGAACTCACTCCCTATCTCAAAAAAATTATGAATCTAATACTGGAAAATAGTGGGACCCCCAATACATGGAGGGAAGCGGTGATTGTACTGATACAAAAAGATCCCTTAGAGGCCACTGATGTAAGTAACTATCGTCCCATCTCACTATTGAATTGTGATTATAAGATTTTTGCAAACATTATGGCTAAAAGGTTGAAAGAATTCTTAAAAAACTGGGTAGATGAGGATCAAGCAGGGTTCCTACCAGGCAGAAGCAGTAAAGATAATATGAGGATAATCCTGGATGTTATAGAATATTATGACATAAACATACAAAAGGAGATGGCCTTCTTAGCGTTAGACGCTGAAAAGGCCTTTGACAATATACATTGGGAATTCATCAAAGGAGTAATAGACGAACTCGATATGGGATATTGTTTTAAAAATGCTGTGGGGGCCATTTATTCATCCCAGGAAGCACAATTAAAATAAATAATGAATTATCTCCAAAATTCCAAATTGGAAAAGGTACCAGACAGGGATGCCCGCTGTCCCCCCTCCTGTTTGTTCTGTCATTAGAAATATTACTGAGAGGGCCAAGAAAAGATAAGGAGATAGAGGGGCTGAAGGTAGCCAATCAAGAGTATAAAATAAGAGCTTTCGCAGATGATATTATATGTATAATTGATGATCCAATTAAAAATATTCAAAATTGGATTCAAAAGAGGGAGGAGTATGGTAAGTTAGCAGGCCTCAAAATTAATAAAAAAAAACAGTATTCCTAACCAAAAACATGACTAAAGAGAAGCAGGACATGCTACAATCAAGGACAGGATTCCAAGTAAAAAAGAAAATTAAATATCTGGGAGTTTGGCTAACGGCCAAAAACTCGCAACTACTACAAAATAATTATGATGAAAGGTGGAAAGAGATTAAAAAGGACTTAAAAAACTGGAAATTTCTTAATCTTTCACTGCTGGGGAGAATCGCTATTATAAAAATGAATGTCCTACCCAAACTCCTTCATCTTTTTCAAAATATCCCGATAATTAGAAACTTAAAAACATTTAAAAATTGGAACAAGGACCTATCCAATTTCATTTGGAATGGTCGAAAGCCAAGAATAAAACATAGAGTGCTGATTGACAGAGCGGACAGGGGGGGTTCGGCCTCCCAGACCTGAAATCTTACTTCGAGGCGAGCGCTTTGGTATGGATAAAGGATTGGATATCTTTAAAAAACGTAAGATTGCTCACTCTAGAGGGATTTAACCTTAGAGTGGGCTGGCATGCGTACCTCTGGTACGACCAGGTAAAGATAGAAAAAAACTTTGGCAATCACTTCGTGAGATCCGCATTAATAAAAGTCTGGGACAAATATAAATCCTTTTTCCATTATAGAACACCACTCTGGTTATCGCCCATAGAGGCTAAACAAAGAAGGCTCCTGGGATGGCAAACATGGCCAACATACAAAGACCTCTTAAAGAAAAATAAAGACATATGGGAATTAAAACCATTAGAGGAATTAAGACTTCAGTTTAAAAACCTGTCTTGGCTACAATATCTACAGGTGAAAGACCTTTTTAAGAGGGACAAAGCTAAAGGCTTCGAGGATAAGGAAGAATTCTGGGAAAAGTTAATGGAAAAAAGGAATAAGGTTATTACTATGCTATACAAAAAACTATTAGAATGGGAAACGGAAACAGAAACGGTAAAAAGTTGTATGGTAAATTGGGCAAGAAATATTGGGCATGAGATAAAACTGCAAGAATGGCAGCAAATTTGGAACAAAAAAATTAAATATACCTACGCAGCTAGCCTTAAAGAAAACTGGCTAAAGTTAGTCCATAGATGGTATCTGACACCTAAAAAGCTCAGCATAATGCATAAAAATAATTCAAATATATGTTGGAAGTGTAAAAAACAGGAGGGTAGCTTCTACCACATGTGGTGGACATGTGAAAGCGCCACAAAATTCTGGAAAGATATTCAGGAGTGACCCAAAAAATTATAAAAAAAGAGATTCCATTGAAACCAGAATTCTTCCTCCTTGGCCTAACGGATAGGGCTCTCAATTTGGATGTAAATGAGGACAGATTGTTTACTTTCAGCATTACGGCTGCTCAAATCTCTTTTGCAACAGTCTGGAAACAGGAGAAGATTCCAAGCATGGACTCATGGCTGGACAAATTATGGGAAATAAGGGACATGGACAAGCTGACCTTCTTAAAACAAAGTAACGGCAACCCAATAAGAAACACGGATTGGTCCCTGCTCGAGGACTACCTAAAGGCTAAATGAAGAATACGTAAAGGGTGTACCTTACGCCCGAGCTCAAGAGTGAAAAATTAGAAAGGCAAGGGTACAAACCACAGCAGCTAGAGTAATATTATAGCTTTCTCTTTTGCTGTATAGGGGTAAAATATAGTGATAAAAGTATTATATATTATGGGGAAAGTTTATCAAGAGAAAAATTAAGGGTTCTTGACAGTTTATAACAAGCTGGGAAGTCAAATTAGATTTTTAAAGTTTTACTCTGTAACTCTGTTAACCAGAGGGACCGGGTTTCTGGCTGTTTTTTTTTAGTCTGTATTATTATTTAGTCTTTACTCTTGTATTTGCATATTTTGTATTTTTTTCTTTTTTTGTTTTCTTTTTCTTTTCCTTGTTTTGTTATTCTCCTTTATTTTTGTTCTCTCTTCTCTTTGTATCACTGCAAAATTGAAAAATCTGCACAATAAAAATTATTTTAAAAAAAGAAAAGAATTTATTAACTATCAAACAGGCTAACAAGTAGGCACAGATCGTATTGGTTCTTCAGTGAGGCAACAAGAGCGTACGGTTACAGAAAACAAGATTTTAAAACTATTAGCGTGATGGTTGACTGGATCTGAATAGGTGCTGGTGCGTAGTGGTTTCTATATAAAGGCTAGTGCTTCTTCTTAGATCTTAAATTCAGTTCCACAGACAGTACTAAGACTTGTCTCCCCAACTCCCCAACTAATAGTTAAACTAGAGGGTAGCTGATGTAACTAACTGGAACGTCTATACCATAGACAGTTCCCTGAGTCTTGTTAACAGTAGCTAATAACTAGATTAGCACCACAGTCTCAGAGCCCCACCTGTCTCTCTATCACAAGAGACGACAAGGTGATCTAACTGACTATTCCCAGTCAGTCCTTCTGGCTCTAAACTAAAGCGTCACCACTGGAATCTCTCCTGGCCCTAAGAGCTGTCAGTGCTAAGTCTTGACCCCCTTAGTCCAGCCTATTCCCTTGTGGTGGTTAGCTATAGATTAGACTGTCAGTCTCTATTGCAGAGGCTCTGATGATACTCCCCCAGAAACCTCGCTCAAGACTCCTCAGACTCAGATCTTTCTTATCTGCAGCCTGGCACCAGACTGAGAAGGCTCAGATGTGTCTTATCTGAAGCCTCTCACAAGACAAGACTAACGAGGCTCAGATGCTTCTCATCTCAAGCCTCCTACAAGACTAAAATCTTTCTGCCAGGAATCCTTCTCCTAGTCAGTTCAACTCCTCCCCTCTGGCACCCAGCCAATCACAAGGAAGACAGTGTATCTGAGCAGAGTGACTCTAAGGCCACACCCCCTCTCTCTGGCTTTGACCTTCTCCTGATGGCTGCTAGCTGAAACTCCCTTACTAAAATGGATGGCAGCAAGTTCCAAAAAGGGATCCAAACTTTCAAGCAGGATTCAGCCTGCTTAGGACGGGTGAGTCCTTACAACATGTATATTAAAACAAATTTAAAAACAATAAATTATTAAACACAATTTTAAAATCATGTAATCTGAGGACATAGTCAAATGGCTGGTCCAGTCATTATTTCACATATGTCTACTTATTGCACAGCACTATTGGCCAAAGGCTTGGTTGCAGAGCCATGTTTTTACTTGCTTCCTGAAGGTCAGGAGAGAGGGGGCTGACCTGATTTTCCTGGGGAGGGAGTTCCACATCGAAGGGGCCACCACTGAGAAGGCCCTGTCCCCACCAACCACACCTGCAAAGGAGGTGAGACCAAGAGCAGGACCTCCCCAGATGATCTTAATCTCTGAGATGGTTCAATAATAAAACAATGTTTTCCAAAAGAACAACTATTACATTTTGCAGTAACAAAAAATCCTGGTTTGAATGTATACATTAAATAAAAATGTCAAATGATTTCTTTCTGCCACTGAAAATACATCAATTAAATTTTTTCTTATAACTTGTTTGTATTAATAACGAATTGTGCTGATCCAGGAGTATCTAAGATGATCTTTAACATAATCTGAATCTTACTAGATTCAGAGAACACAACAGCAAATTGGTTATAAATCTATCTATTCACAATAAAAAGGACAAAAATGAGGTTTTACTTTAATTTTCTTTTTCTGCTATTGTTTTCCTTTAAAAGATAACTCAGGCATTTTATTTTATTACTATCAATTCAGAGAAAAGCAGAAAAAATGGGAGAAGTAAAGCAATTTGCTTGAAGTTCAAAACAGATAGTCTGTCACCAGAAATGCATAGGAATCTGACTAGACTACCAAGGATGAACATCACAACATTTCTGCGCAGGAAAATGACTGCATGTGTCAAAGCCAGTAGTGAATTACAAAATAATACTATCTCTGTATATTGCCCCTGAATACTATAAAATAAATTGAGATACTTTTTATGAATGCAGAAAGAACAGTAGCCACTGGCCACTGGCATTTTTTGGTATTTCCACTCTGCTTAAAAAAAACAACCCTACCCTTAGCTCAAGGCAATGTATTCACAACAATGAATTACTTACTCCCGTCCATAGTATTTTGGCCTCTTCTCTACCTGTTGAAAAAAAAGAAAAGAGACACATTACACTTCGGGCAATAAGTCTTGTAAAAAGGTTATTTTAATTTATTATTCAATTTGTCTTCAGATTAGCTAAATAGAAATTGAGAATTCATGATTTCACCAACCACTAGAATGTAACAAAAACTCAATTTCTCCAACTGTTGACATGCAAGAATCATGGCTACATTATTCTACAAAGCCCTCTGTACTATAAAACACAAAGAAAGGCTTTTTATATAGTTTATCATCTCTAGATTATTTTAACTGAAAATGTGAGTGGGATACTACAGCTTTATTCACAGATGTCTCAAATATATTTTCATAGACACCTCATATATTATTAAGGGCCGCTTCACACCATATTTATTTTATGGAAATCACTTACACGTGGGAAAATTTTTACAGTTACTACAAGTAAACCACAACCTAAATCATGGTACATGGTGTTTGTACGCTTGTCTGAGGCTACAATGAATATGAACTGGCTCTATGTGATCCAGGGAGAATATGGCTGCATGAACCATTTGCAGTTTTCCAAAAATATGAACTTTATAAGATAACTAGCTGTACCCAGCACGCGTTGCTGTGCCCTATTTAGGAGATGTGAGAAAGTCTGAGTATGTAAGTGTTGGAATTGATGTTACTTATGGTCTTGGTGGGTGTGTGCATGTGTACATATGTATATGTGCGTGTATATGTATATGTGTGTAGGTATATATGTGTGTGCATATGTTTATATGTATATGTATGTATGTGTGTGCATGTGTATATATGTGCATGTATATGGGTGTATTTATGTGTATATAAGTATATGTGTGCATGTGTATATGTGTGTATGTATGTGCATATATGTATATGTGTGTATGTATATATGTGTGTGAATGTGTCTTTATGTATATATGTGTGTGTATGTGTATATGTGTGTGAAAGGGGGAAGAATGACATGGGAAAGAGAGGGTGGAACGTGGTGAAGGCTGGGAATGGGAAGTGGAGAGAGAGGGGCTGGAGAATGGGGGATGTTAAGATTGGGAGAGGAAGGAGGAAACTACAAAAAGGGAAGAGTGGGGTATAGAATGAGTGGCAGAGAAGTGTGTGTGACTGTGGGGGTGTGAGACAGGACGGGAGGCAGAGGTTTGCCCAGGCCAAGAAGAGAGAAAGCATTGAGGGGAATGGAAGCAGGGAGGCGAAGAAGATCTTGGAGGGGGAAGAAGCAGCAGCGCACCTCTTCCCGGGTCGTAGCTTCGCTACTCTGCCGGGGGAATTCCGCCTCTCCTGGTCCTGGGAAGGCCTGGAAGCGGCAGCCACGTGGAGCACCTCCTGTCTGCCTGCCCCTCTCTAAGGTGAGGGGCTACTGGCGGGGGACCAAGCGGGCATGGCCACGGGACTACAGTTCCCAGAAGGCCCCGCACGGCGACTTCCTGTTTCTTCGCCCTCCTTGCCATTGAGCCGTGTGGTGCCTTCTGGGAAGTGTAGTCCCGAGTGGGTGTGTAGCGGGGCTTTTTGGGGCGCGCAAAGGGGGCTTTGGTGAGTTGCTTTGGGGGCTTTGGGTTTGCGAGAAAGGGGGGAGTGGGTGTGTAGCGGGGCTTTTTGGGGCGCGCAAAGGGGGCTTTGGTGAGTTGGTTTTGGTTGGCGAGAAAGGGGCGAGGGGTGTGTTGCGGGGCTTTTGGGGCGCAAAGGGGGCTTTGGTGAGTTGGTTTTGGTTGGCGAGAAAGGGGCGAGGGGATGTGTTGCGGGGCTTTTGGGGCGCGCAAAGGGGGCTGGTGAGTTGGTTTTGGTTGGCGAGAAAGGGGGCGAGGGGTGTGTTGCGGGGGCTTTTGGGGCGCGCAAGGGGGCTTTGGTGAGTTGGTTTTGGTTGGCGAGAAAGGGGGCAAGGGGGTGTGTTGCGGGGCTTTTTGGGGCGCGCAAAGGGTGGGAGGGTGTGTTGTTTAGAGTTGTTTTGGGGATTTTGGAAGCGGGCGAGGGGGAAGGAGGTGTGTAGCGGAAGGGCTGGCTTTGTGTGCGGCGTGTGGTACTGTGAAGGCTGGCGGGTCGCTGATTTCTGGCTTGTGAGCGCGAACGTTCTAAACATGCGCTGGCAGCGAAGAGAGAGGGAGGGGGTGTTTTATGTGGCCGTTTTTGGAGGGTCTTGTTTGGGGGTGTTGCGAGGTACGTAGGGCCTGTTTTTTTGGCCGTTAATGTACCTCGTGGTATGTTGGGGTAGGCTGCCTAATATGGTGTTTTTGCGGCTTATGGTTTCTTTGTCTATTTGCCCCGTTGCACGACGTGAAGAAAAATATATATATAGATAAAATCCAAGCAGGATCAAACCAATTCCTATTGATTATCACATCCTATTTCTCAGTGTCCAGCCAGAAAATTCTAGGATGCATGGAAGCAGGTCAGGAGGGTAATAAGCAGTTCCCACTTCTGGAAGTGGGAGATGGAAAATCTGTCTATTTATCCGAAGGGTGAAGACGATTTTAAAAATATGTGTGTTTCTGCATTTGATGCATTCCAGTTATGTAAAAACCATGGGTATGTTGAAATACCATTACATGATCTGACTTCCAGCATACCATAAATCCAAGCTGGAGGAACTAGAAATTCCTAGAGAAATATGCTCTTTAGGGTTTTGCTAAGTTTATTTATTTATTATTTATTTATGGTATTTGTACCCCATAGCTTCTCACCCCCGCAGAGGAACTCAGCACGGCTTACATTTGCAGCACTACAGGCCGCAACACCACAATACAATTTAAAATACAACATATAATCAATGTCATTAAAAAGCATTAAAAACATTTAAAAACATTACATTAAAACCACTACATACAACAATAATTAATGAAAGCCATCAAACGGAACACATTGTCAGTCCAGTCGAGTCCAAAATGTCAATCCAGTCAAATCCAAAGGTACAATTTACATCTGCTGCCCAAAGGCCTGGTCCCAGATCCACGACTTTAGCTTTTTTCTAAAAGCGAGGAGAGATAGAGTTGATCTTATTTCGTTTGGGAGTGCGTTCCATAGGCGAGGGGCCACCGCCGAGAAGGCCCTGTCTCTCGTCCCCACCAGCCACATTTGTGATGCTGGCGGAAGCGAGAGCAGGGCCTCCCCAGATGATCTTAGACTGTGAGATGGGACATAGAGGCAGATGCGTTCGGACAAGTAAGCTGGGCCAGAACCGCATAGAGCTTTATAGGTCAATACCAGCACTATGAATTGGGCTCGGAGATAGACAGGCAACCAGTGGAGCTGACACAGCAGGGGGGTGGTATGCTCCCTGTATGTCACCCCAGTTAGCATTCTGGCTGCTGCCCGTTGGACCAACTGAAGTTTCCGAACCGTTTTCAAAGGCTGCCCCACGTAGAGTGCATTGCAGAAGTCTATTCAGGGTGTAACCAGAGCGTGGACCACCATGGCCAAGTCAGACTTCCCAAGGTACGGGCACAGCTGGTGCACAAGTTTTAATTGTGCAAAAGCTCTCCCGGCCACCGCTGAGACCTGGGGTTCCAGGCTCAGCCATGAGTCCAGGATCACTCCCAGACTGCGAACCTGCGTCTTCAGGGGGAGTGTAACCCCATCCAACACAGTTCTCCAGGGTGACTCAATGGTAAATTTTGAGTGATACCATAGAATCATCTGGAGAATCTAACAAATTCCTAGGCAGACCATTGTCCCCCTAATGCTTAGAGGTTCCTTGGTTATGTGGCTCTCACTGTATTTGTTTTCTCAAAAATGCAACATGTTTTTCTTCAACACTCCCATTTGGATAACCCATTAGATCATTCCACTCAAAATTCCTGCATTAATAATTTGGCGTCCCAAACTGCATCCCATATACAGTTCTAGGCTTAGAATCTGGCCAATACTCATAGAGGCTACTAGCTGGCTAAACATAATAAAATTTTGGTTATATATTCACTACCAAAGCCCCAGTAAGACCCAACTCAACATTAAGCAACTCCATCACTCAAGATGGTGTACATGAGAACCAACCAATAGTGCATGTGCAGAGTAAATAAACCAGAATTTCCCTCTGTCGTCTGCAGACCTAAGCTGCCAGGGTTGTTCAATGACTCATCTGGAGGGTTTGTTGTTTAAGTCTATAAACCTCTCCCTGCAATGATGTGCAAGTATAGGCTGGCATTTGCACATGTGGGATTGAAGAAAGATTCTCCGTTCAATAGCTTAGTTATTTTCCCCCTAGTTCTTTTTGCTGACAGTTTCAAATAAGGCACGATGGGGCCTGAATGTTAGTATTAGTCCCAATTAAGCCAGAGCCATTAAATTAGTAGAATGCAGGTTTGGCTTCTTATTTTGAGAATGAGAATAAGCACAAGCTCCTTAATGTCTAGGATCAACACCCAGCAGGGCTCACCATGGCTGGCAATGAAGTTTCTTTTTAATTTCTACTCTGTATCATCTGTCACTGTGAAAGGAAGCACCAGCCAGATCAGCAGTCAGCCCAATTTTCATTATCACCAATGCTTCTGGGCCCTGCCTCCCATATCTATTATGATGGGAGAAAGGTGAGAGGAACTGGAAATAATTCCTCAGTGTCTGGGCTGAGGGAGTCCACAGTGGTTGGTGCTGCACTGCTTTCAGCACAGCTGTCCTATCCTATTGACCCCCTTTATCGTCAATAAACTTTGTCTATACTGATGAAGGGACTGCAAGAGGGTTCTGTTCCCCACCCCTAAATCTGGTACAAGATTAAGTACTGTGGAATAAATTCAGTGCGGTGCTTCTTAATGCAAAGGCACTCTCCCTCCCAACCCCTCCCATGTGTCCTAGAACACAAAGACTGACAACTGGCCAAGACAGATTTAGGTGCAATGGTGAACTATAGGAAGGTCTTGAAATTGCCAAAAGTTCGGCATTGATGTTAGGTCTGTAAAAGGTGATTAAAAAACAGCTACTGTGCTGCAGTGGCTAAGTGGCATGGGCTCATGTTGTCCGTTTTGCTGCAAAAATCAGGACAAAAGGCAAACACAGCTACAACACATGGTTAAATGGCTCGGTGTCACCATTAATTATGTCTTAAACTAGACATTGCCTTGACATAGCAGCCCCATCTAGCATGCATATAATATGTACAGGGCAATGTTCATTAGGATGATCATCGGGCTCCAATTTAACAGAAAATACATTTGAGTATGCCCTACAAAGGGCTGCTTGGGACAAGGTTGTTTGGAGATATCCAAGCTTGCTGGTAATTAGCACATTAGGATGAAGTCTTATTACGAAGCAAGAAGTAGGGAGGGGAAAGGAGGCAGGCTAATTAATGCAATCATTTGGCTCGCTTGATATCTTTTCATTTAAGATTATTTTAACATTGTGATGAGATGCCCAGCTGTGACAGTAAAGGGCATCTTATGTGTGTGTTTATGTCACACAAACAATCAGGCAGCAGAGCAACAACAACAAGCATTCTGCTTTAAAAGGAAGAATCTTGAAAATAGGCATTGTACAACTAGGAAAAATTAACTACATCAGAGGGAGATATCAGTATTTTATTTTTACAGATATACCAACACTTCCCTATAAAACACCACATCTAAAAGATACTGTGATTCTTCCTCTGAGATCAGTTCTGATTCAGTGCAAACTTACAGTATACGTAAATTTATTCTTAGGCATCTTAGAAATATTCTGTTCTTGCAGTTGAGATGAAATATCTCCAAATCAATACTGCATCACACAAGACAATATGTACAGTCTGATTCATCTAATCACACATCAAATTTTCTTTTCCAAGTAAGCCAAGGAAATAAAAAAGCCAAGTAAATGAACATAAAATTTGTGAATGCTTACAAAGGGCTTCGCCATTGCCATTACACACTCATAAACAAAGAATGGCCTTCATCACAAAGAATTATAT
This sequence comes from Anolis apletophallus, assembly GCA_030556195.1. Lineage (NCBI taxonomy): Eukaryota > Metazoa > Chordata > Lepidosauria > Squamata > Anolidae > Anolis > Anolis apletophallus. Next base: position 158,807,560 of record JARBWK010000002.1, read on the forward strand.
GCAATCCGCACCACTATTCTAATGTGATATTGCTCTTATTTTTTCTGTTCCTTGGTAACATTAAAAAATATCACAACAAAGATTAAGCTCGACCTCCAACTCTGATAATACAGAGCTAAGTCCCTAAATGACACAATGGGTTTCCTTTTGTCCCTCTGGCAAACAAAATGTTCAGCCAGTCTGGAGCTGAATCAACACTATAAGAAGCTGCACAATATCCTTCTGGTTAGAGTCCAGAATAAAGGTCCCTTTTAAAAATGATTGGGCGTTATTTGGAATACCACCCTGTGGGGCTTTGTGGGGAGTTCATCATTTATGTTTCTGATTATTCTTCAGGTTTGGGACATTTGAATTACACTAAATTGAATGTTTCTTAACAGTCTTAACAGGAATAATGTGTAAACCTCTCATTATACATCAAGAATAAACTCCCAAATTTCTTCATTTAGAATATGAACAAAAATGTGGAGGCTTATCCTATCTCAGATGAACATTAACAGATTTAATTATCCATGCTATATACTGCTAGGTTTCTTTGAGCTCAGTTGTACTTTCTGTTACTTCTAATCTGTTTATAAAGCCTAACAGTTGAACTACTTTGAGAGGACAGGAGTGCCTGCCCCCATGTCTCATCTCCTTATTCTGAAGCCCTGCGAGAAACTCATCCTAAAGGCCAGCCAAAAGATTAAAAAGAAAATTCAAAGGAAAAAGGTCAAATACAGTATCAACAGAAGAGCACTAAGTATCTCAGTTATGTACACTTTTACAGTATGATTTGGATACTCAGACTCATGGTCTCCCACGGTCCAATGCACATATATCTGAGGGCGCTTCAAGACAGCGCTAAAACACGGGATTAAAAAGAGGGGCAAAAAAACCCCCAGGACCTCAGAGCAAGTCCCCACACAAACCTGCCGGTCTCAGGAATTATTCCCCCGCCGGCCTCATTGGCCTCCTTTCTGTGTCTCAGGACAAAATGAGGGCAGAGGGGTGGCATGCAGTGGACTTTTTTGTAAAAAAAGTTATGCACTGATCTCTATATGCGTAAATACAAGTTTATTCACATGTGTGCATGAGGTTCAGCACATAATAAATAAAAATAAAAACTTACGCCAGATTTCTCACTTCTCTAATTATTTATTAAAGTTCTGTTTAATATTATACAGTGTAAAATAAAGATTTTCAGAGAGTTCTAATGGCTCTTTGTTCGTGCTTCCTTTCAATCAGATGTGTGTCTGTTTGACTCTGCAATCAGCTTATTAGCTTTTTTTTTAAAAGGAACATCAGTTGGAGCAGACTCCACAGGGGGGAGGAAAGGAAAACAAGTGGGGTTTTTTTTAATGCAGGGTCACACTGATATATGAAGAAGCACATCTTTTGGGCAGAAACGGGACAAATGGGGACCTTTTTATCCCAGAGTTGCCCTCATTTATAGCAATTCAGTGGGCATTTACCTCTGACGTTGTCTAGCCACCCCCCCTTTTTGAAATGGCAACTCCCATGTTTAAAGCCCTGTCTGGATGGGCCCTGACAAGTTTTCTGCCTAGTGTGGGATATGAAAATCTGTGATGTAGTTTGATTGTTGGAAAAGTCAAGTTCTAGTCCCACACAGACATGAAACTGATATTATTTGTTTATTTACAGTATTTATATTCTGCCCTTCTCACCCTGCAGGGGACTCAGGGCGGATGACAATGTACATATACATGGCAAACATTCAATGCCATAGACACACAACATATATTGTATAGACAGACACACAGAAGCTATTTAACTTTCCAGCTTCATGAGAGTATTCTGGCCACCAGGGGAGCTGTCGCTTCACCATCCATTTGGGACACTGACGGAGTACTTCCTCATTCTTTTGCAGCTTGCTGGAGATTATATGGCATCATAAATTAGTTAAATTAGTGCATAAGCAGTACCTAAATTTCCTACTTGACAGATGCAACTGCAAAGGTCGACAGCAAGCTACACAATAGTTGGAAGCTCACTCCAACCCGGATTGGCTTAGAACTCATGACCTTTCGGTCAGTAGTGATCTTAATGCAGGTGACTCCCAGACAGCTGTGCCACAGTCCTGGTGCTGTGGCACAGCTGGCTTTCCTTGGACCAACTATACAGAATTGTTTTTGAGGACAGAGTGGGAACATTGAGAAAAAAAATGTATGCCATCTTAAACTTTCTGGAACAAAAGAAGGGAATACATGTAGTAAGTAAGTAAGTAATTAAGTAAGTAAAATCTTCAGCTTATGTTGATACAAATGCTTATCCACATTATTAACACTTCTTTGTCATGTTAGTGCAAAAGACACTAAATTGTTACTACAGCCAAACATACAAAAGATCATGCTTCAAGAAACTATCATCTGAATGAGTGCTGACAATCTCCATCCTTGTAATCCAAATTAAAATCTACATTGTTTACAATTAAATTCTGATTAAAATGTCTATCTTTTAGTTTTGGGAAGCCCCGGTATAAAGAATAAGAGTGGCTGGGTAGTTTGAGCATTGAACTACACCTCTAGAGACAATGGTTTGAATCCTTACTTGGCCATGGGTGACCTTGGATAACACATACACTCAGCCTCAGAAAGGCAAAGAAAACCTCCCTCTGCCCCTTCTTTTTGCCAAGAAAATCCTATGTTACATTTGCCTTAGGGTCAGAAATAACTTAAAGGCACAGAATAGCAATAAGGATGAAGAAGACACACAAGTGATAAAGAGAATAAAAACTACTCTAAAGTGAAAACACCCTATATACTTTTACACACAGCTGTTGTGTGTACAAAGCAAATGGTTTCTTGACCAAATTTACTTTGCTAAGCTTCTTAGACCTTTTCAGGACTCTTCAGGATAATACATACAAAAATCTAACTTCTGAATAAGAATGAATGTAATTGCTTTCCTGATCTAAGACTTTAATTCCCATAGAATTCCAAATAAGCATGGGATGAAATAAGGCATGTTTTTTTTAAGTGGGAGAGGTTTTCCGATATGTTATGTTCTGAATATAGTTAATCCCATCTTCTTCTGTGCAGATAACCAGCAGTCTCAGGTATAGACATCAGGGCACTCAAAATGCATTATTACACCAATCTGCCTGTACTACTGTTACAGTTGGTCATTCCTACTTCTGGTTTAACTTTTGGGGATTTGATCTCACATAAAATAATAGCATTTTTAGTCACTGTTTTCCTACTTTGGTGGGGATTCTTTGTTTCCCCCACTCTACCTCTTTCAGATGTGCCAACTACAAGACAAATTGCAACATTGCAAATTAGGCAATAAAATTACCACTTCTCTTCAAAAGTGAAACGTAAGGACGTGGCAATTTTGATTTTTTTTTCAATTCAGTGGACACTCTCACATTTTGACAGGTGCTTTTTAAAATAAAAATATAGCTGTGAAATACTCTGAAAATTGTCACGATTAATGCATAATAGTGAAACACTTGCAATGTTTTATTGTTTCAGCAAATGAGTAAATTCAGAGTATGACTATATGCTCAGTGGTGGGGATTTTAATTAATTTTTAAGATGCTTTTACTCAAATTTATCAGTAGAGATTTTTTTATATTCCTTAATTCTTTGATGTAATAACATCATGATATATAACTGAGATCTGTAGAACGTAATTTTACTTGCATAATTATTTAAAAATAAAATTATAAAAACAACACATTATGTTTCCCCTATCTTGGCGTTTTATTTATACAGGTAACCGACCCCCCCCCCCCCCCACATCAGCAGCGTGCATTTCATTTTTATAAAATATATCTTCCAATGTTCTTTTAAATATAGCAATACATTACAATATATTTATTAGCCTTCACAATGCCTCTTAAAGACACCGGATATCAAAACAGGAAAAAAAAAACATAGGCAGGATGTTATTTTGAAGAGGAGGTAAAAGCTTTCAAGGAAGGTCAGTTCACATAGGACAAGCCAAAAAGAAATATGTATGAAGAATGATGAAAGGGACAGGGTGATTGCAAGAAATCTTTGAAAGGCCACTGCGATTCAAAGACAAGTAGTAGATTGGCAAATGAAGGAAAGTGGAACCGGAGATGTCACAATGAGGAGGGGACAAGCTTATTTTCTGTTGTTCTAGAACAGTGGTTCCCAAACTTATTTGGTTTATCGCCCCCTTTCCAGAAAAAATATTACTCAGCGCCCCACTAGAAATCAATTTTTTTTAAATTTAATTGAAATTAAACTGAAAGATACAGTATATGTATTAATGTGTCTACATTGTAAAATTAATGTGTTGTAGTTTGATGCTACTGTTGTGTCTTAATGTTATGGGATCCAGAGAGTTGAAGTTTTACAACGTCTTCCCCTTTCTTTGCTCTCTCTCCCCTATATATATATATATATATATATATATATATATATATATATAGTGTGTGTGTGTGTGTGTGTGTAGATAGGTAGGTAGGTAGGTAGATAGAGTAAGCCGCTCTGAGTCCCCTTTGGGGTGAGAAGGGCGGCATAAAAATGTCATAAATAAATGAATGAATAAATAAATATGTACCTGTTCCACCTTACAAATTCAATTTAAGAACAAACCTACAGAATCTTTCTTGTTCATAACTTGGGGGCTGCCTGTACAGCTGCCTGTAAAGCATTATTAAAGTGCTTTGCTGTATATAAACAATAGCTGTGCTAATATTTGCAGCTTTTCAGGTTCTTTTATGGCTATATACTGAAAGTCTGAAGATCAGCAGTGTTTATCACAACTTATTAAAGATCTTTTTTTTAATCATTTCAGAAGCAACTTGAGAACTGGCTGTCTGCAAGGATGTTGCCCAGGGGATGGCAGGATGTGTTACCATTCTGTGGGGGGCTTCTCTCATGATTTCTTATGAAAGACACAAGATAGTTGGCAAAATATATATGTTCTTCAAATCACTTGCCACCGAAAGGAAAATGAGTATGACGCTTTAACAGATGGAAGCATGTGAACTGATCTAACATCTGGAAGTATGGCAGTAGGGCACTACACATGTAGTTTACTCATTTTCCTGGTCTAAAAGATGACTCTCTTCACATATGGTTCTACTCAACTTGCGAGTGTCATGGTAAAGTCACTGGGGAGAAAAAAAAGGCCCAGAAGATTGGTGCCACTGCTACTTTTTTGAGACTTCATACGAGTTTACAGGCTGGACTGGGGAAGCTGTATGGCACTTCTAATACTGATAGACTACTATTCCTATCATCCCTGACCAATGGACATAGTGCCTAGGATGGAAGAAGTTGCAATCCCATATTATCTGGAGGTGGACCAGAAAAGCTTCTGACAACGGGGAACCCTGAATGTAATACCCATTACTGTAGGTTGCTTCATCTCCAGTTCCAGAAATACACATGTCAAGACTCATGTATGTGCTTATGCATGTGAGAGCCCATGTATATCCTTAAATAGATCAGCGCAATTGCAACAAATGTTTATGATAAACATAAATGTTTGTTGCACCAATATAACATCTCAGTCTTAGTGCTATAGGAAGAAAAGAGAATTAACATTATCCAAGAGAAAACTCTTTTAGATAATTCATTAGTAGGATGAAAAGCAAAATTGCTAATTTCTCCTGATTGCTTTCTATCTGAGAGAGCAGAGAGAGGAGCCTCTGGTAAGAGGCTGCATTGAGTTGCTTCTAATGTTGCGTCTTTTCCATTGTCACCCCTCTGGCATCGCTGCTGCAGTGTACAAACCAGACAGGCAGTCTTGGGGCCTCCTCCATTGTCATCCCTTTGGCTGCTGTGTTCCACCGCTGCCTTGTTCTACCACCATTGTCATTGTTGCCCTATGAGAAGATGCTGTGGCTTACTATCGCTCAGTGTTAGAACTTTTATTAGCAGGCCACCCCCCTCCCCCACACCTCAGAACAAATGGACTGGTCTGGGCCAAATAGACTGGACCAGTTTGATGCCTTTTTGAGAAGCTTTCATCAGCCCATTGGGCATTCCTTAAGGACAATTGTGTGTGGGGTGGATTGCACTAATTTTAGGTGGGCTGGGCTGTGTGTGATAATGTTTTGAGGGCGTTGAGCTGCTATTTATCAGAGTTTTGGCCAGTTAAGTCACTGGACTGTAAGACCTTTAATTGTGCTTCATTGCAATGCAAGTTTGATGTGTTTTAATCATTTGATAGACTACTTTAATTGATATGTATGTGGTTTTTTTAACAGTTTTATAATATTGTGTTTTATTGATATTGTTATTATCTGAATCTGGCAAATTATTGCCATAGTTTGTAAGCCGCCCTGAGTCCTCCTTCGGGGGTGAGAAAGGTGGGGTATAAGTACAAAAATAAATAAATAATAGTCTCTTCATGAATAGGAATCAGCATTAACTAGACAGAAACCAAAATGCCTTCCAAACCAAGAAAATTCTCATAAACCAGTATTTTCTTTAAAAACACAGACTACTGTACTTCACACCTTTTATAGCTTTATTTTCCATTCTAGAGGCTTAACGGATATTTTTGAAGAAGTGCAGTTGGCAAGTGAAAGAAATCAGATAAAGAAATTCTAATATACGAGTAATTCAGTAAATTAATCCTGTTTGTGATCTAAGAAACGTAATCTATTAAAGCCATGACAGTACTATGCTCCCATGTATTTAAGTCTGTGTCATGACAGTTAATTTTGACTATGCTCCCATAAAAGTTAAAACTTTAATCATTTTCAGTATCTATTTAGTGTGAATAGAGTTTTGTAGTTGTATTATAACTATGTCGATTTAATATGTGCCATATTAAAAATTGAAACTCATGTTATTTCGTGATCCAGCAGTTGGTTGTAGAACAGACCGGGGGGGACGGGGACCTGTTCAGCGAAAACCTGTCACGATGATTTAAATGACTAGCTTTTTGTATAAGTTTAAGTATCATACAGTAGGATGAGAAAAATATTATGGTAGCATTTCCCCCTCTTTTTCCACATCATCAAAGAAATCAGATAGCATTTATCACCTGCATTGAGATGATGGGATTTCCTCCAAAAGACATTACAGAGGCTTTAGATGTTTTTGAACAACAGTGTGCAGGTGCATATCAACCTATGTGTGAGTCACAAAAGCCAGAAATAGTATAAAAAGAACAAGTGTGTGTGTGTGTGGGGGGGTAGAAGCATGAAATCTAGCAATGCCTTTATGACTAAGCGATTTATATTTAGCATGAGCTTGGGTGGATATCAATCCACTTCCTCAAGTTTACAGGTAAAGTGGTATTAAAATATGTGCCATCTGAAGAAATGAATTTATGTCCATGAAAGCTTCTGCCAAAATACCAATTATTTGGTCTTAAAAATGCTTAAGATTCCTTATCTTCTTCCTTTGTTTTAATGCTATTATAGATTAATATTGCTATTTCTTTGAATCCAGTAGTAGCCGGTTCATCTGCTACCCATTATTAAGAAAACATTGACATCTATACTATAATAATACCTTTAGCACTGTATCTAATGTGGGCACTGAATAAAGCTTCAATAAAGGTCTTCAAGGTAAGTTAGTATATACCTTTCAACAATAACTAAAGGATGTTAGCTAAACAATGGTTTCTTTTCACCACTGAGACATGTTTACAAGACGACCGGTGAAAAACAGTATTTTATTCTTGCAGGGATGATCACATCCTAGTTTTGAGTTGTCAAGTGTAACTTGGTACTCACATTGCCATGGTACAAGTAAAGAAATTTTACCATTTCACTTGTCACCATTAACAACAACAACACTTTACTTATAACCCACCCTATCTCCCTGAGGAGACTCAAGGTGGTTTCCAGCAAAGTAACAAAGTGGCAAACATTCAACGCTGAAAACAACAAACAATAAATCAAAACAGTGGGTAAAACAATCTCAATATTAAATTATAAAAACTAACCGAAAAATTAACCCAAAATTAGACTTAAATAAACAGAACATAACACATCACAAACATTTATAACATAATAAACTCTTAAAATTAGACTAAAAAGGCATTAAAAGCTAAGATGGTGTACAACATCCAACGGGGAAAGGTAGGTGTCCAATATCTAGGTGAGGGGGGAGATATATATATATGTGTGTGTGTGTGTGTCCTCCTCCTCTCCATAAGCTAAGGTGCATACGTATGTTTTTAAAAGCTTTTTTAAGGAGGGGAGTAAGGAGGCCATGTTTAGTTCTTTAGCAAGGGAGTTCCAGAAATGGGGAGCAATTATGGAGCAGACCCCCTCTCTTGTTCCTACCAACCGCGCTTGAGATGGGGGGTGGGATGGAGAACAGGGCCTCCTCCACAGACTGCAGTACTTGTGCTGCTTTGTATGAGATGAAGTTTTTCTAATAGTCTGAGCCTGAACCGTTTAGGGCTTTATAGGTAATAATCAGCACATTGCATTTAGCCCGGAAGCAGACCAGCAGCCAGTGGAGCTACTGTAACATGGGAGTTGTCCACTCCCTGTATGGCGCTCCAGTTAGTAATCTGGATGGAGATCTCTGAATCAGTTGTAGTTTCTAAACTATCTTCAAAGGCAGCCCCATGTGTTGTTATTATTATTATTGATATCCCCATTTTTCTCTCTAATAAAAGATACACAACTTGGTTTACAGTAAAACCAATACAATACAATTTAAACATAAAAATATGCAAACATTAAAGTTGAATAAAATATTAACAGTATTAAAAATAAAACTCTTAAAACCGATTAAAAACTATTCATAGCTAGAATCACAGTATTCCCTGATTTGATCTTTTAAAACTTCCTCTTTAAAAGCCGACTGAATAAAAAGGGTTTAGTCCGCTGCCAGAAGGACAGCACGGAGGGGCCCATTCTGGCTTCCCTGGGAAGATGGGCGTTCCAGAGTTGAGGTGGCAGCCATCGAGAGGGCCTACTCTCTTGCTCCCACCAACTGAGCTTGTAATAGAGGTGGGACCAAGAGAAGGGCCTCCTCTCCTGAGGATTTCGGGGATTGGGTAGGTTTGTACAGGGAGATGCAATCAGCCAATCAGCCTGGACCTGAGCAGTCTACGGTTTTACAGGTTATAACCAGCATTTTGAATTGTGCCTGGAAACATACTGGCAGCCAGTGGAGCTGCTGCAACAGAAGGTGTCTGCTCCCTGCAGCAATCTGGCTGCACCTCTTTGGACCAACTGAAGTTTCCAAACACTCTTTGAAGGCAGCCCCATGTAGAGTACATTACGGTAATCCAAATGGGATATAACGAAGACATGTACCACCATAAACAGATCCAGCGTCTCAAGGAATGGTTGCAGTTGGATCCCGAGTTTTAATTGTGCAAAAGCATTCCTGGCCACTGCAGAAACCCGGCTCCCAGGTTCAGTGCCGAGTCCAGGATGACCCCCCAAACTGTGGGCCTTGTCTCTTCAGGGGGAGTGTAAGCCCATTCAGTTTCATTTTATTTGCCCTCATCCAGTTCATTACTGATGACAGGCACTGGTTTACGGTCACGATAACTTCCAGGGTTTTAGGTGGAAAGAGGTTTAACCTTTCCTTGAGAAGGTAGCAAGGTCAACTCCAACCTTGTATTTTCCACTAGTTAATTTTGGAATAGTGCAGAATCCACAAAATTAACAGAAAGGTACATGGAGAGCAGTGTAGCACCATAATTAAGCTGTTTAACAAAAAAAATGGAAGCATATTTTAAAATGAATATACCTCCTAACAAGCCAAAGAAAGACAACCAGAGACCATGTACATAATCTGACCCACATAGAGCCCAAGGGATGTCTCACATCTTCCCAAAGAGAAGGAAATTTACACAAGTACATATCACCTTTCAGTTGTGAAGACAAGCAAGGAGGACTCTGAAGTACTTTCCCAATACATTTCCAATACCAGTCACCCCACTTTGGACTGATTACCTCGTAGCTACATCAAAGGTTGCTCAAGGGCTAAGAAAAGCAGTATATAAATGGAGTAAATACATGATAAATAAAGCCAGTACTTTAGAACTGAACAAACATCATTTTGATTTCAGCCAACGCTCCCATCATAGTGTGATTCCAAGACATTATACAAAATTAAGGGGAAGGGAGTCAAGGGCAAAAGTGGGCTCTGCTGAACTCTCAAACATAGGAGGATTAGCATGTAAACTAAGGAACAATATACAGTATTGAAATAAGCTTTCATTGTTGTTGCTTTCTCAGTTTTCATGGTACCCACCTCAGATGTGCAGGTAATCCTTCTAGGATGGGGAGCTTCCTGTTGCAATTGATACACTATGAGAAGGCAGAAGTAAATCAGATTTTATTTTAATGTTTGCCACTTAACTTGAATGTAAAATAAACATTTGAGAATTATCTTATAATGATCTCTCCACATCAGGGGTCAGTAATCATTATTAGATTATTTGGATGTCACTTTTTAATGTATCTAGGAATTACCTTCAATATAACAAAATACAATTATATAAGGCAATGATTTATACATTATCACAGTTATTAATGTGACTTGGTAGTAGCAGTGATGGGCATTTAATGCACTGCATAGGTAAGAGGCGCAGAACATGTGGCCTTCCAGATAGTGGACTAGCACTCCCAAAGGCACTAGCTACTTAGGCAATAAATCCATGAAGATCTAGAAGGCCAGACATTCCCCATCACTGATTTGGGTCATGGCCAAAACTTCTTAAAATACAATATACACTAACAGACCACTACAGATTTACAAGTATAGAGGAGGTAATCCAGCATCCAGTAAACAATTTTAAAAACCTGGTATCTCCTGGTTCCCAATAAGAGATCATTATAATAATTTAATGCTCTGTGACATATCGACTGACATAAACAACAAACAGACAAGCAAAGCAAAAGCTCACTCTCTTTACAAAAGGGTTGTTTTTCAGAGATTTATTATTCCTATTTTGCAACCACACATGCTTTCCTTTGTGACAAGCACTAGTTGTATGACTGTTGTGATTAATGATGTTTAATATAAGCGATGCAATGAGTGCCAATTTTATCCTTTAATCATCAGCTTGAAGACAAAGGCCTGCTTCAAGTCACTTTCTCTGCTAATGGTTTTATATTAAGTAACTGGCTTGGCATATGACAAGCGACTGATATAACAAGTTATGACTCAAAAGCGGCACTGTGGGACACTTAAGAGGCTCTGAAGCAGACAAAGGTTCTGACAATAGCGATTATGGGATGGCAGCTGTGGGCAAGGGAGTCTTAAAGGCACTGCAATTTTTCCAGGCTCTGGAGAGAGAAAGGAAAAAAAGCTTGGGCAGAAATGAAATCAAATGAAAGTTGGCACTGCATTAATTTCAATATAGAACTTGCTTTAATCACAGTGGAATACAGTGATGAAACACTGATAATGACAGTTAAGTCCCATGGTATCATTTGTCTTCACTCAGGGACAGCAGGAGCAAATGCCTCCAAGTAAAGACAACTGAAAGATACACCACTCCATGCTTCTTCCTGTCCTTTTTTTCTTGAAAACAAATGAACACCAAAAAAAAATATATAGATACATATTTTGATCAATACCCTCCAATTTTTTATTTATTTATTTATTATTCATTATTCATTTTTATATACCGTTCCTTCCAGAAGGCTCGGGAGAAACACTGTGTTTTGAGAAACACTGTACTATTTTTTTTTATTTTTCTAGCTTCTGCTTATAACAAATTACATTGGGTAACAAGGTTCACCAAATTTAAGTTTTAAATATAGCTAACTAGACTCTTGCAATGTTAGAAGTACAAGGTGTTGGTTTAGGGACTTGCCAGGATTTCCGTCTCAATTTTGTTCTGTTCGTTCACTGTTGCATACCTATCCATGTTTATGAATAGATTTAGAATGAGGAGAAACCAATTTACTGAAGCTCTCTTATGTTCTAAACTGGATTTAGTCATTCTCTAATAAAGGGCTTTTAAAAATCTCTGTGGGAAAGATGATGTAAATTGGAGTAACATGTCCTTCACACATGCCACAGCAACTAAAATCCATCATAATGTTGTGCTTAAAGTGCCATGAGTTTTATATTCAGTGGTTTATATGACTTAATATATATATAAACCTCAGCATATGCAACTGTTTGAGCAATCTTATTGCAGCACCAGAACTACTTGACAGAGAAGGCTAAATATCTCACAAAACTGCTGTACTAATAAAAAAAATCTACAGCACTAGCGTCAAACTGTTATCAATCTGCAAATGGTCTTAATAGGAAGAACTGTGCAACCAAAACCCCTTCAACCTTAATAGATTATCTTAACATTCTGATATTCTAGCTTTCAATTCACTTTGTTTCAGAAAATGAAATTCATAGACAATAAGCAGAGAATATATTCACATATATTCACATATATATGAATATTGAAATGTAACTTAATTAATCTGGAAATACTAACAAATAGGAAGAGAGGATGACATTTTTTTAAAAACGATTCAAATACTCACAGTACGATTTCCATACTGGTGGCCTGTACTCATCAGTATCTGAAACAACAACAAAAGGATAATGTTATATATACCACAGCAGCAAAACAGCCGTTCTGTAGAACGTACATAAGGAGAAAAGTGTTAATAAAATCTAAGTGAAATATAGACAAAATGAAGGGTGAGCATCAACTATTCTGAAATACTCCAAAATCCACAACTGTCCACGTGTGGCTGAGATATAGGCACATTTTTGCTTCCTGATGGTTTAGTGTGCACATATTTTGGACCTCATCACACTGAGATCCAATTTCGTGAGATAGTGGGGGGATTTGCCATGCATTGTGGCAAATGTGGTAGGCATGGGGGGTACCTGATACCCCACACACCACATCATTCACCTACCATCCCATGGGGAAAAGCGTTGGCACCCAGGTTTCCCCCACACTAGTCCCATTCTTCTCTATGAGAGCATGGGAAGCCTCTTGTGTCCCCCCCCCCCCCAGCATTCTAGGACATTTGCAACATGCTGGAATGACGGAGCCCTGTAGGAAATAGCTGTGCGTTGTCTGATGGCATCTGGCAGGCTCCAACCTCCCAGCGTGCTGCAAGCATCCTAGGATGCCAAAAACTCCTGATATGATGAAGTCTTTTGTTTTGTGCACAAAAATATTAAAAACAGTTTACAAAACAACCTTCAGGTATGATGTGTGTGTGTGTGAAATAAAAGCCCACAGTGGTGCAGCAGGTTAAACTGCTGAGCTTCTGAACTTGCTGACCAAAAGGCCAGTGGTTTGAATCTGGGGAGCGGGGTGGGATCTCAGTGTTAGGCCCAGCTTCTGCCAACCTAACAGTTCAAGAACATTCAAATGTGAGTAGATCAATAGGTACCACTCCAGCAGGAAGGTAACAGCATTCCGTGCAGTCATGCCAACCGCATGACCTTGAAAGTATCTATGGAGAACACCGGCTCTTCGGCTTAGAAATGGTGATGAGCACCACCTCCCAGAGTCAGATGCAACTAGACTTAATGTCAAGGGGAAATATAAGTGAACTGTGTGTTACGCTCAGGTCCCATCTTGAAAAAATCTTATAATGTAGTCAGGTATTCCAAAATCTGAAAAATCCAAAATCAAAAAATAATTCTGGTTCCAATCATTTTGGAAAAAGGATAATCAGTCAGTGTCCCATAACCATTTCCTGTTCAATGTATCTGAAACCAGAGCTTGAAAACATCACCCCAATCCACAATAATAATAATAATAACAATCAACATCATCTTTATTTATAGCCCACCCTACCACCCTAAAAGAGGCGGTGGTTAGTCCATTGCTGAAGAAGCCCGGGTTAGATCCCGCGGCTCCCTCCAATTACCGCCCAGTGTCCAATTTACCGTACCTGGGCAAGGTAATTGAGAGGGCAGCAATGGACCAGCTGCAGACATTCCTGGATGATGCAACCTGGCTTGACCCCTTCCAGTCCGGCTTCCGTTCAGGCCATGGGACAGAGACCGTCCTGGTCTCCATCACAGACCTACTCCGTTGCCACTTGGATCGAGGCGGATCGGCGCTGCTCGTGTTATTGGACCTCACGGCAGCATTTGATACTGTCGATTACCAACTTTTGACACACCGCCTCGCGGTGGCGGGGGTGAGGGGGACATCCCTCAACTGGCTGTCCTCCTTCCTCCAAAACCGCCTGCAGCGAGTGAAGTGGGGAGGGTGGGTCTCGTGGGCTCCCCCTTACATTGTGGAGTTCCTCAGGGGCCATTCTCTCCCGCTGTTATTTAACATCTACATGCGACCACTCGCCCAATTGGTACGGAGTTTTGGGCTGGAATGTCACCAGTACGCTGATGACACCCAGCTCATTCTGAGGATGGACCCGGGGTGGAATCTGTACCCGATAATTTCCATCTCTGCCTAGAAGCCGTAACTGGATGGCTGCGAGCCAGTAAGTTGAAGGTGAACCCGACGAAGACGGAGATCTTGTGGCTGGGCCGCCCGGAGGGGGTAGAGACCCAGTTGCCGACGTTTGATGGTGTGGCACTTCGCCCACAGCCCCTAGTTAAGAGCCTTGGGGTCCAGCTAGACACCCAACTGTCGATGGAAGCGCAGATTGCCTGCGCTTGCAAGACAGCGTTTACCATCTGCGGCAGGCGAAACGTCTGGCTCCTTACCTCTCCCGCTGCGACCTGGCCACGGTGATCCAAGCCACGGTCATCTCGAGGCTTGATTACTGTAATGCGCTGTACATTGGCCTACCCTTGTCGGTGATCCGGAAACTTAAGCTGGTGCAGAACGCAGCAGCAGCGCCTGCTGTCGGGAGCCCCAAGATCTGCGCATGTGACCCCACTCCTGCGTGCACTGCACTGGCTTCCCATTGAATTCCGGGTCTCCTTCAAGGTGTTAGTTCTAACTTTCAAGGCCTTATATGGTTTGGGGCCAGTGTACTTGAGGGAGCGTCTTACCCCATACAAACCCAGAAGATCACTGCGCTCAGAGGGGCTTAATCTACTAGAGGTCCCTAGTATTAAGATCTGTAGGCTGTCGAGCACCCGGCAGAGAGCATTTACAGTGGCCGCTCCGACCCTCTGGAATTCTCTGCCGGAGGAGATACGAGCACTACGGGGTTTGTTGGCCTTCCGCAAGTCTGTGAAGACTTGGCTATACAGGCAGGCATTTGGTCCCAACTGATGCCTCCTTAGTTGCCAGCTGCCAACATACCGTCCTGCCATGTATTGCCTCTGCGTATTATTGCTTGCCGGGATCATTTGTGGGGAGGGGGGCTTTTGGGTATACGTCTTTTATCTGTTTACTGATGTTTTATTGATTTTATGCTGTAAACCGCTCTGGGCTCCAGAGAGAGCGGTCTACCAAATCGAATTTATAAATAAATAAATAAATAAAATACCTCCTCAAGGGGACTCTGAGCAGCTTAAAACACAATGGCAAACTTGCAATTAGGGGCATCTCGTATTTTTGCTCTGAATTTCATGTCCCGTATTTTCAGCTCCAGTCCCATATTGACAGGACAGAACAGGTGGAAGCAGGAGGCGAGGCCGGGCCAGCAGTGACCGCCAGCAGCTTCTCCGCAGCGCTTGTGCTCGCTCGAGGGAGGGAGGGAGCTAGCGAACGGCTCAAACAAAAGCAGCTATTTCCATTTAATTCCAAATTTTAAAAGTATTAAAACATGTTTTTGCATGTTTTGTTATTTTTAATGCACTGTACTGCTATTATAAAGCTATTAGTAGTAGTAGTGTATGTAGTACATACCGTACAAAGCATTAGGTATGACAAAACATGCAGAAACATACTATGTACTGTTAAGAGGGTGTAAGTCAGTTTCTTTTATGAATTTCAATCATGATCTTATTCTGTTAATAAAACTATACTTAAGGTTTGATTTTCAAGTTTTTATGAAGTATCCCTTATTTTTGTGAAAAACTCCATATTTTAGGTCCCTTATTTCTTATATCAAAAAGTGGCAACCCTCCTTGCAATGCCAGTGAAACATGTAACATTTTTTTTAAAAAAGTTTTAAAAAACACGACATAACACATTTAACATATTAAATCTATTAAAAACTCATTAAAACCCAACTAAAATAATTGGGGTGAAGATGGTATACAATTCATTAACATGATGCCTTTTCCTCAAAATTGTGATTCTATGCAGCTTATAAAAGTGGAAATAATTACAGTAATTCATTTTTGCCAAATGAGCCCTATTGAAAGAGAAAATCTAACATATTGATGGGAACTGAGGAAAATAAGTTTGAAGTAAAGGTCAACATTTTCTTCTTCAACTCTAAGCTGAATCAAATTAATGAAACATAAAAGAAACAGAATGTTTGAAACCTATATAAAGGATCCGATAACATGGTTTGAAAACACATCAAGATCTTCTTCTGTTCATCTGTTGAAGGGATTTTGCTCACTTGCCTGAACTAGCTCTGCTATACTCCCAAGTGGCATTATTTACAGAGGCCAGCAGCCATAGCGGAGCCCAGGGACTCCTCCCCAAGGTCACAGCAAAGTCACCTGCCTGGTCACAGAGAAATAGCAACACTTACTTCTGCAATGATGGAATTCTAGTTAGATTCGTAAACTATTAATCATCGCCTCTTGGCTATTGTTGATTTCATTGTAACTCAAGGAGTTTATTGGCGTGTTTTTGTTGCAGTAATTAAATAACTTTGTGCTTATGTCTATCTCCCAATTACATTTGTGTACATACATTATCATTTTATTCTGCCCCCCACCCCCCGCGAAATATTAAAGCAATTGCCACCAACTAAATATTTACTTGCATCTGGGCTAGCACTACCTTTATGCAGAATGAGGAAACTGATTCATGCAACACAGATGGTGGTGTTAGAGAGTGGTCATTCTTCCTTTTTTAAAAAAACAAACATATTTTATTTACCGTATATTCCGGAATACAAGGCAACTGGGGCTAAAATACGACCCCCAACTTTTCAACACAAAATACAGAGTTAGGGATATACTCGCCATTTAAGACGACTCTGTTTTCAGTGCCTCCGTAGTTTCCTGACTCCCTTTCAATGCGCGCTGCTGCCATCCCTTCCTGCCTTCTTCACTCCTTGCTTGGGACTGCATTGCCCAGAAGGCGCCCTTCCTCTTTGTCGAGGGGAGGGGGTTCGCAGGAAGCCAGGAAGGCGTTAAGCGGTGGAAGAGGCTTCCTGGCTTCCTGCTGCAGTCCCTTGCGCCCCTGGCTACGTTCTGTGTGTGTGTGTCCCTGCTGCCTTTGTGAGGGAGAGGATCTCTCTCTCTCTCTCTCTCTGCTGCCTTTGCAGAGGGAGAGGAGAAGGGAAGAGTCCTACGAACTGCATTGCCCAGAAGGTGCCCTTCCTCTTCGTCGAGGGGGCTCGTAGAACTCTATGCATAACTCTATGTTCAAATTCCAGCACAGGGCTGAGTTGGAAGACCTAGACATTCATAGAGATAAAGTTTTTCTGGGCATTTGTAGGTTCCCTAGTATGTTTCTATGGCCAACAGCTCATAGACATTCACCACTGAGTTGTGCTGGAAGAGCAAGAGATTCCTAGAGAGATATTCTCTCCAGTTAAAAAAGTGGTTTTGAGTTGTGCCCCTCAGCCCTAACTTTTGTGGGGGTCCTCCTGTGCTTTTAGCTGCAGCAAATGTGGAAGTCTGACTGTACTTGAATTGAAACTTATTTTAGAACTAAATGATTGAAGAAGATGAAGCATTTGTTGTAAAACACATTGCAAGCCAGTGTTCTGGTTAAACTGGTGTTACTATAAATTATACATCTTCATTAAAAGAAACAAAAATAACTGAATGGAAGAGCAAGGCTATTTTTGCCAATGGTCAAACATCCTGATTACATCGCAATGAAGAAAACTTGCTTAAGCAAATATTTACCATTCAGATTACTGGAAAGAGTATTTATACCATGCAGGTGTTCACATATATTTCGTTTTAAAGTACCACTTATGAGCCTTTCTCCCTTAATCTTGTTTGCACAACTGAGGCCATCCTCATTATGGAACAAAACACCAAATATTATCTGATAAACATGCTTCATCAGTGATAGATAAGCAGAAGATCTTTACAGCATCTTTGTCATCAAGAAGATGCTATTTGAAGATGATTAAAATTTTGCCTCTGTTTTTTAACCCTGAGATCTCAACATTATACTCTTACGCATAGCAACATCTGTGAGAGCACAGTACAGGGACATTTAGTTTTCAGATTTTAGAAGTCCTATGGTGGGGAAAAACACATTTTTCTATTGATACTCTGGTGCAGAATACAATACATTATGGCCCTTAGTACCTGCTAGGGCTTGGTTCCAGACACCCCCACTCACATGGATACAAAAAACTGAATGCACAGTATGTTATTAATTTCTTAAATGTTGTATTCCATTGTTCTACTTTCACTTGACTTAGCTGATGGTTTGTTGACCGAAATAAAGGCTACTGACTGACTGATATACAGTGCTGGAGTAAAATGATGTCACTCATTTTTAAAAAAAAATAAAAAACAAGGTTGTTGATATGGAAAGTTGAAAGGCTCTGTGTGTGTGTGTGTGTGTGTGTGTGACGAAGCAACAAAGAGACAGAACCACCTATAAATCTCAGAAAGGGAATACGGGACAATAAGATTGCATCCTAGCCCCACCACTATTTAACTTCTACGTCCACTCCTCGGTGGATCATCTTGATAACATGGACTTTCACCCCACAAAACTTGCAGGAAGCCATATCACCACATTACTCTATGCAGATGATGCAGCACTACTGTCAAGAACACCTACTGGCCTTAAAAGAGCACTGAGAACTAACACAATATTGCAACACAGATCAGCTACAATTTAACTACCAGAAAACCAAAATAATGGCAGGATGACTTCCAGTCCACATGGACACGGACAGTAGCAACTAAAATCTCATCCCTAAGTTTCTCTCCAGGGTTGCTACTCAGAAACTGTGCCCCCATGACTCTGGACACAGAAACATGTGCTCCTCCGGTGCCTGTTTTACACAGACATTCAAGCTAGTCTCATCTCACAATTGTTATATAAACGCCCAGTGTGCTCAGGACAATTTTACACCACCCTGTTGCTGTCAGATACCAACTCTGTTGTTACGTATAATGCTGCCAAGTTCTGCATGGATGGTGACTGGTACCACAAGCTAACATTCTAAGTTATCACAGAATTGTAATTATATATATTATGCAATGTTCCCACACCCTAATTTCCTAGACATGTGTCTGACTGTACCCTACCTCCCTATGCTCCCTCATATTCTTCGAATGCTCTTAATCCACCCTTCAGATTTTCTCTCCTTTTAAAAATTAGTATCTTGTGTTTAATTTTTTTAATATACCTTTCTATTCTAGGTTTTCGCCAAGATTTTAATGAATTATGCTTTATCAGACTGTACCCAGCGCTTCTTATGCTGGTCTATGACAAAATAAAGACTGAGAATATGGTCAGTAAACTATATTCTCAGTGAAGCCATAGTTTTATATGTTTCAAATGTTTAGTGTATTTTATAATTCTATGTAAATGTTTTTAAATTGTACATTGTTTTTGAAGGTATTGAATAGTTGCCTAGGTGTAAGCTGTCTTGAATCTCCCTCCTCTGGAGTGAAGAAAGGCGGGTAGAAATGTCTTAAATAAATAATAAATAAACTCTCAAAGTGAACAAATGGAGCAGGATGAGGATAAGTGAGGTTAGTCTTATGAATGAAATCTGAAACAACACTAACAAACTTACATTGAGGGAAAGAGTCTCCTCTTCCCTGATCTCTATACTATATTAAAAGGTCATGTTAGGAAGGTTGAAAACCACTGGTGCACCCGATGATACGCAGCTAGAGCTGAAAAATAGAGTGCATCTACACTGCAGAATTAATGCCATTTGACACCAGATTGATTGTCATGGCATAATGCTATGGAATCCTGGGATTTAAAATTGTATACACTGTTTCGCCTTTTTTGCCAAAAGATCAAACTGCAGCTCCAGTATTCCATAACATTGAGTTAAAGTGATTCTTCATTTTAAATATTGTATTTGTTCCCATTTTGTTTTTTAACTTCAAAATAAGATATGTGCAGCGTGCATAGAAATTTGATCATAGAGTTTTTTTAAAAAACCCAAAAACTATAGTCCGACCCTCCAACGGTCTGAGGGACAGTGAAGTGGCCCCCCGTTTTAAAAGTCTCTATCTATAGTCACCTACATATTCTGGCTGGTTCCTTCCCACCTGAGAGAAATCATTGTTTTACTGAGAAGGGGCAGTAAAACAGTATAATTTATGTTTTCTTTAAATCATCAGAATGTGAAAAACAAAACAACCCCGGAAGCTCCTTGTCCTCACTTCTGTATTTTCAGAATATGCAAAATAAAAGAAAAAATTAATTTCCCAAAATGACATTGATTTCATGAATTTTTAAAAAGAGAAATGTGCTTTGTATAATTTTTTAACAACTGTTTAATGTTCTCTAAGGTGAACATAAATCTTTGGCTCTTATCGGAATTATTTTGCTTTCCCTTGATTTTCAGAAGCTGCTTTAATGTTTCATTAATATAAGAACTAATCTCCTTTCACTTAGAATTTTTGAATACATTAACCACTAGAAATATTCATGCAGTGTTAACAATGGGTTTTAATACATGGCAGCAAAGACATTTAATATTGTAGTCCCAAGGAAGCCATAATTCTCGTTCCTAAAGGCATATACAATAATCTGTAGTACTACAAGGGGAATAATTAAAAATAAAACACTATTCTAAAGAAATTTTTTGTTGGAAGACACACTGCCATATATCTGCAGAGCACACTATATACTGAATATAAACTCTTTCCACTCTATATAAGCATTTACAATCTTAGAGAATCTCATTTTTAAAGACAATACTTCGCATAATACTTGATTTAGGCTGCAACCCCTTACAAGTTTAAGATCTATTCCCACTTACACAGCCAGCCTGGTGAAATGGATTGAGTATTGGACTATGACTCAAGGTCAGGGTATGGAAACCCATTGGGTGGCCTTGGGCAAGCCACACTCTCTCAACCACAGAGGAAGGGAAACACACACACACACACCAATTCTGCCAGGAAAACACCATGATAGGTTCACCTTAGAATTTCCATATATCAAAAATCACTTGAAGTCACACAACAACAAAATCTTATTGGATTTTCACAGTAGGCATGTCATGCACATAAATCCACTATTAATCTATATTTCATTGAATCATAAAGGTTATCCCAGTTTACTTTGATTACTTTCAGCATAAGTGTGAGCATATTTGGTGAAACTAAAACTTGTGGTATTAACAAAAGTAGCCGCATCATACAAAGTCACACAGTATTAAAATATCCTGTAAAAACAAGATACTTCTATATAATTTTACTCACATTTAGGTACTTTATCTATATAATATTGACATACCTCTTCAACAACAGGTTCCAAAGGTATAAAAATTAGTTTGACTTTGAACAAATGTTAAGAACAGTCATGAATATGAAACCAATCTCAGGAATGGGAAAACTACAAGGATGAAGCAGTACGACACTCTAAACAGAAGGTAGTGATTTATTTTTACATTTTTATTCCAGTCACAAAAAACAAGCCCTCAAGGGAACTAACAATTAAAATACAATTCAAACCAATTAGTAATGAAGGTGAAATTCTAAGCATGGCATACATGCTTAGAAAACTAAATTCCAGGGGACTCTAGGAGTGCAAGCTAATTCTCTTGAGGGCCATAACAAAAGGACTCAGGTTGGAATTTACATATGCGTCATAAAAGAAGGAACCAGATGTTTCTAGAAAAAATAATGTACAAAAAAAGGATTTTACAATGTCATGTTCACTATATGCCTTCTTCATCTGCCAAAAATATTTGCAACCTCTGTGTTACCTGCCCTCCCTCACACAAAAACCAACCAATTAATTGGTCTAAGAAAGTAGAATAAACTGTGTGGTCTGAGACATTTTGTAATTAATAAAAATCCCTACTCCCTTAAATGAGCCTCTTGATATTTGGAAATGTAGCAAAACCTTGTTTTGATCCTTTTTACTTCCTAGTCAGAAGTGACTTTAGTGCACCCATGAAATAAAGCGATGCTTTAATTAAAAAGTTTATAAAAGATAACATGCAAATAAACCTGGATTTCAAATTCATCCTTGAGCATGCTAAGAAAATGATTTAAATCTTTTTAAGGCATGTTTCAAGTATTTTACCTTCATTTGTTCAAGCAACTTGGTGCTTTTCCTGTCGCAAGAAGAACTTTCCTATTTGTATCTATCTTCGCATTCACACATTAAGATGTCCACTTCTTTCTCCTGTTTCACTTTTAAATTGGATGCTCACATGGAATAATCATATGTGCCAGTCATAAACGCCCTCTTCTCATCTTGCAGATCAGGGGTGCTTAGATAGATCGCAATCTACTGGTAGATCATGTAGGGCGTCCTGGTAGATCGCAGGCAGGGCGGGAGGAAGGCTCAGTCCTGCCCCACAGGGTCCCGACGCCACCCAAGTGCTGCTGGCCCTGGGTTATCTGAGGTCCTTTCCACACAGTTGAATAAAATCCCAAGTTATCTGCTTTGAATCAGATTATCTGGCAGTGTGGACTCAGAAAACCCAGTTCAAAGCAGATATTGTGTTATATGTTTCACATTTTTGTAGTGGGTGGGTAGAGATCATTTTGACTTGGTTGTTTTATAAGTAGCTCACATGCTGAAAAAGTGTGAGCACCCCTGTTGTAGATATAACTACATGCTATATGGATACACCTCTAGCTTAATAAAACAGCTGAACAAGACTTAACTAACTCATCTAATAAAACAATCAGCAGTGGTCAGAGGGACACAAAGGGTCTCTTTCATTTTGATAAAAAGGAAAACACACTAAATAATGATAGTTTCTTTTATTAGGCTTATATGCTCTCAAACCACTCTTTATAGCTAAGAACAGCGGGAATATTTTATTTTCTAGATTACAGTGGTGCAAAATCTTCTGATATCCCTTTTCTATGAACTGTTCACTCCAAACCAATTTTCCTGCAGCAGCAGGGGGAAAAAAATCTGAAATTAGGTCCAAATGAAAGTTTCTTCAAAGCCATAGGTCTCAAAAAATACAAGGGGGTATCTAATCCAATTTCCTTGCCCTCAACTTGTTTCAAAGTCTCCAACGAAGTAGGGAGTCTACCACCTTCCATGGTACTCTCCTCCATACTTAACCAACTCTTGCCTTCTGGAATCTCTTTTTAAAAATTCCTTTCTGGTGAGCTGAACTGAATCCTGGGGTTATCCCCATTAAATGCTTTAAATTTTAAATACCCTGTCCTTAAACACCTTTTATATTCTGAAAGTATTTAAATAACAGGATATTTAAGATTTAAGTGCAAATAATTACACTGTGTCTTGAGTCTGAAAGAATTGCAGTGGGTTGTATTTCTGAAAAGGCATGCAGAGATCTCAGCTGTGCTTGGTACCCCTGGTGCCAAAAATGTCCCCAACTGTAAAAACTGTATTCGATTATGTGTGTCTAAGCCACATGTGGTACCTGCATCACCAGCACACCTGACATGTGGCCTTCTGGGATGAAAAGCCTGGGCAGTCTGAGTTAGTCCCACAGGTATTCATTCTGAAAAGTACCCAGTATTTTCCTCTTAAGGAACAGAGATTGTACAGCTATGCCCTTCACATAGTTCATAATCATCCAGTTTTATCTAAAGCTAAAATGACAATGTACTTTGGGAAATAGAATTTAGCAGCAGAAAGGGGTACCTAACTTATTTTCTTCCTGCAATTTGTTTGGTTCAGATTCTCTCTTTCTCTCTTTTTCACATACACACACATCAGCTGTTTTCTGTTGAGGGGTTAAGAAATGCAAAGACACAGATGCTGTCTCCATTTCCTCTCAAACAAGAAAGCAGGGAGGATGTCAGCTGAACAGAGCTAAGGTAGAAGGAGTTAAAACAGCACATTTATCTTTACCTCTCACTCTTCCAGGTCAGATCAGACTCAGAGGCTGTTATTATTTACCATATATACTCATGTATACAAAAAAAATCAACAAATTGCTCCCCAAAACCTAGGTTAACTTACATATAGATCAATGTTGGAATAGAGATGTACTGAGAAGACCTCAAACCAGAGGAAGAAAGCTAGCTCTCCTCCTTCTCTCCTATCTGTATTTGTATCAGCTATGCAAATGTAACTCTTCAAATAAACAGATCCTCCCCTTTTCAGTGCTTCCTTAGTATGTTGCCTCTATGCATTTTTAAAAGGAAATGAAAAGGTGTGTTTGTTAAATGTGCCTAAGATTAATGTATTCATGGGTCAAAGATAATTAGTAAGTTTGGCATCAAAATCTGCCCTCGACTTATATATGAGGTTGGCTTATACATAATTTTTAAAAACCTCCAACAAATGCCAAACTGTCAGGAAACACTGCACGAATTTCTTGCATAACATTTAATTTGGCCTTTGGATATCAAATACTTTTTATGCCTGGGGTATGAGACATGTTATGGAGCACAGTGCTTAATGAATGCATTGCAACAAGAATTCCAGTATCAGGTCAAAGCTGTACGCTTTATAAGTATAGGAAGGATAAGTACATTCAATTCAGAAAACACATAGCATTCGAGTAATGGGATATGAATTTGGAAAAGATACTCACAGAGATACTTCAGAAAGAAATCATCAACTCTGAAAGCCAAAACTATCAAATTCACAATCAGTATTTATTACCACATCTCTGATAAGGATTTCTCTTATGTTCTTGTTAAATTTGATATGACCTGCATCAACTCATTTTATACATATTTTATACATTCTTTCCATTTCTAAAATATGATATAATCTTTTGAATACAAAAGATATTCCCTCCTGACCTGACCACAGAGTAAACACAGAATTTTCTTGGAAGCAGGAGAAAGATTTCCTTCTTCACTTGAATGCTTGGAACCAGTAGTGTTTTGGATTTTTGAATATTGTGTGTGTGTGAGAGAGATACTTTGGAGATGGGACCCAAGTCTAAACACAAATTTTATTTATGTTTCAAATATACCTTATACACATAGCCTGAAGATAATTTTCTGCACAGCATGTTTAATGATTATGTGTCTGAAACAAATGTAATGCACATCAGAAAGCAAAGGAGTCACTCTCTCAGCCAGCCATGAGTACAATTTTGGAGTATTTCAGATTTCAGAATAAAGGATGCTCAACCTGTGCTATCTTCTTACAATGCTCCTTAAGTATTCCTAAAACTAAAGGCTTGGGAGAGGTCAGGAAAAAGAAAGCTTACACATCATAAAGACAAATAAACATGTTAGCTTTCCTCGCTCAACTATGATTTTATCAACTCTTCTTTAAAAATTATGATTATGAAATGACTGGGTAACTTTATACCAGAAGAAGAAATCAGCCTTGAATGACGAATTTCTGGGAGAGAGTCTGGAACCTGGAAGATGAAAAGCGCCATCTTGTGGAAATTGCTTTTGGTTTTCAGCAAGCATTTTCACATTTTCTGACATTCCTCAAATTAAGGAAAACAGGCTTGCAATAGGGAGGAGTTGCAGATGTGTATTTACCACCTCCTTTCCTTCACAGCCGGGAGGAGATAATAGGCTTCTACAACAAGGGCGGTGAAAATGTAGCATGCAGTACTCCCCAAACCATGTCACTATATTTCTAAGTATGACTGTGAAAGCAGGACAGTAAAGGAAGTTAATTAGAATAAGATCAATTCGTTTAAAATGTGGTACCAGAAGAATAGCCTACAAATATCATGGATAAATAACCAGATCAAAGGGTGCATCTACACTGTAGAATTGATGTAGTTTGACAACACTTTTAACTGCCATGGCTCACTGCTATGGAATCATGGGAATTGTACAGTCTCTGAGTTACAAGCATCCAACTTACAAATTACTCATAGCTAAGAATGTGGGTGAGAGGAAGAGAGAAAAGTCTTACCCCTCGAAAGCAAAATTCACTTTTGAAAGAGTTATCATGGGGAAAAGGTGTCTCCACTGAAGCTTTGTCACCAATCCTTGCTTTTAAAAGCCAAAATTTTCAAAGTCCAATTATTATAGGGACAGGCGTTAACCATTCCCTATTCTATCCAGAGTTATTTTATACATATCTGGAGTCACATTAAAATGTTCCTGTTCTGACTTACATACAAATTCAACTTAAGAATAAACCCACATAACTTATTTTGTTCATAACTTGGGGGCTGCTGGTAGTTTGGTGGGGCACTAGCACTATTTGACAGAGAATGCTACGGGCCTTATAAAACTACAACTCCCATGATTTCACAGTTTTACAGGCCTTGTAAAATTACGACTCCTGTGACTTCATAGTACTGAGCCATGGCAGTTCAAGTGATGTCAAATTGCATTCATGCCACAGTGTAGATGCACTTGAAGTCTGAGACTATTGTACTTTGAGTATGTCATAAAATGAAATTTTTGCTGTTACGTGCCATCAAGCTATTTCTGACTTTTGGTAATCCTAAAGTGAAATTATCAAGGTATTTTCTTGGCAAAGTATGAATAATAGTACCATTTTAAAACCTTGTTTCGCTACCCTACCCCAACCTACCCTATCTTCCTACCTCACTGAAACACACTACTATTATTTATTTTTAGACTTTTTCCCCCAAGCTGTGCTAGCTGGAAAAAAACCTCCCAAATGGTCATAATACAGTATAATGACAATTAAATTACTGATCCTAAGAAGTGCAAAAGGAACATCAAAATATGGACTGTACTTTCCTTGTTACCCACTATACACACACAACACACAGCAAACACAGAAGTAATCTACAAAATGTACAGTGTGAGGAGTGGCTAAAAGAACTGAGTACCTTTAGCCTGCAGAATAGAAGGCTGAGAGAAGCCAAGTTTAAATATTTGAAAGGATGTCATAAGGAAAAGGGAGCAGTCTTGTTTTATACTGCCCAGGAGGCTAGATTCAGAGCAATGGATTTAAATGGCAGGAAAGAAAATTCCATCAGAACATTAGGAAGAACTTTCTGACTGTGAGAGCTGTTCAACAGTGGAACTCATTGCCTCGGAGTCTGGTGGAGGTTTCTTCTTTGGAGGCTTTTAAACAGAGGCTGGCCATCTGTCAGGGGTGCTTTGACTGTATTTTTCCTGCCTGGCAGAGGGCTAGACTAGATGGCCTGTGTGGTCTCTTCTAACTCTATGATTCCGTAATTCTGTAAGTCCATTAGACAGAATGGGCAATGAATGGACAGGATTCAGAACAGCCCATCTGATATCA
This sequence comes from Anolis apletophallus, assembly GCA_030556195.1. NCBI lineage: Eukaryota > Metazoa > Chordata > Lepidosauria > Squamata > Anolidae > Anolis > Anolis apletophallus. The sequence goes on from JARBWK010000002.1 coordinate 158,834,767, forward strand.
GAGATGTATCTCACACATATAGGTAGCAGTGGCCGATGAGAGGTGTAATGTAATTGGCATGAAGTTGTCATTTGTACTGGATTAGCAAACAAATTCATGAGGGTTTTCTAGACCAGGATTACCCCCCCTCACAACTCCCCCCCAAATTTTTACATGCCCCCAGGTGTACAAGTATATAAAATAGGTATATTCAAACATTTGCCGATAATAAACCAGTATTTGCAAGGCTTATTAAACAGGCTGATTTTCCTTTTTGTGGAGTACAGCTGAAGCATGTTATGCAGAATCTACTGTAAACACTACACATTGTTGCTAACAGATTTATGTAAATTTCTAGGTAGCGTTCGGAAACCTTTTAACTGTTGCTATTTTGTGTGTGACCCCAACAATAAGCTAAGGGGACCCCATCTGAAGTTGGGACCCACACTTCCGCAGAATGTCACAGGATCCTGACCTCTCCCACTTTAAATTTCCCATGTTATCCCATTGCTTCTGTCCTTTTTTCTAAATTGAAATGTAAATTTGATTTTGAAAGTAAATATGGAATTGGTGCACAATGCCATTCATCTGCAAGCACCCTAAACTAAGGAGAGAAAACCTGGTTTTTAAATAGAAACAACTGCTTTCTAGAGTTATTTATAAGCGCATAAGCTGAAGTCTCATCTTTCCCATTTACCTACCATTCTCTGTGTCTTTTGCTGTAATGAGCAGAGTAATTAATACAAAGAAGCTGAAGTTACTTGGGCATCTCACTAAATAATGCTGCTCTGGAAACTGATCCTTTAAAGACAGAGCCAGAATGTGGGCTCATTAGCCTGGGACAAGGCTAAACCTACTGCAGCAGATACTTCCTTAGCCGTGGGGTAAAAAAGAAATGGTACAAGACTGCAATTGTTTCCCATATCTTTGCTCCCCCTCACACCCCAGCTATATTAAAACAACATCTAAGCCAATTTCATATAAATGGGATTATACGAAGGAGGCTTACCATGTGCAAAATTCCAAAGGCCAAGTGGGAAGGAAGGCTCATTTAATACAGCATGCATGTTGAAACCTTATGGTGTGATGGAACTGTATTGGTATTTTGCAGGAATTCCCATTAAAAGGTTTATAAAACCCACCACAAAATGCCTTTCTGGATTTATGGCTTGGCACACATGGGCTATGTTGCCTCCAGCACCCCCTGATTTAAAACAAACATCACCAGAGAATTTGATTACCCCTCTTCCCCCCTACATCCCCCAATATGTGTAACCACCAGCTTCTTAAGACTGGGGCGCCAGGTAGTGTCCCAAGGGCACCGAGCCTTTCATGTACCCTGTGCTTTGCACACAGTGTTGATGTAAAGGTAATAATATGTTTTAAAAAGCAAGAGCCCTGGGATTTAAAATGCTGGAAGCCTAGACTGAAGGAGAAACGGAATTCTTACAAAACAAAAAAGTTCCCATGAGAGGCATAGAAAGTTCATTCATTCCTTCTGGTGACCTCTAGTGGGCTCCAGGCAACCTCCCAGAAAGACAAATGCCATTAAGAACCTGGAGTTGTCAAAACCTTCGAGAAGACATGAAGGTGTCTTTATAATGAGCGAAGGACTACTTGCCCCACTAGCTCTGAAAAGAAGCAGCTTTTAAGAGAATCAGACAGGGGTCTCTCTGAGCGAAGACTAAAGACCTTTAGTCTTTCAGAAACTGAACTGGGGTGCATCTCCACTGTAGAATTAATGCAGTTGGACCCCACTTTAACAGCTGTGGCTCACAGCTATAGAGCCATGGGAGTTGTAGTTTGGTGAGGCCTCAGCATTCTTTGACCGAGAAGGCTAAAGACCACATAAAACTACAAATCCTATAGTTCACAGCACTGAACCATAGCAGTTATAGTGGGGTCAAATCACATTAATTCTACAGTGGAGATGCACCCTAAAATTTTGTTTTCCCAGCCAAGGTGGAAAGCAATGCAAATTTTGTCAACTGCTCAAAGTCTGGAACAAATATAAAAACCGCTCTACAGGAAGACACCTTTATGGGTCTCCCGATTGATTAAAGGTTGGGGCAACTGGCTATCATATGAGGAATTGCTTAAAAAAAGGGACACAAACGGGAATAGTGAATTAAAATTGAAGAAGAAATTAGAGAATAATGATAAATTAGATTAAAGATACATACAATCAAGATAAGAAAATAGGATTTGATGGGGAGGATTTCTGGTTAAAACTGATAAAAGCGAATAAGAAAATATAACCAAAATTTATAACAAATTATTAGACTGGGAGACAGAAATGGAAGAGATAAAAAATTTGATCAAAAGAATTTGAACAGATAAAATTACATGAATGGCAAAAATTTGGAACAAAAAATTAAAATACACATACTCATCAGATTTGAAGGAAAATTGGTTAAAAATGTTCCATAGATGGTATATAACACCAAAAAAATAGCTGTATAAAAAAGTCATTCAAATGTAAATCACAGAAGATTATTTCCCATGTGGTGGTCATGCCCAAAAACGATTGCTTTTTGGACATAAGGAAACAATCCATACTAAAATCAAATTTTTAAAGTATTATTTGTTGGGGCTAACCGAATGATTTAAAATTAGATGATAATGATAAATTATTCACCTATATGATAACAAGCAATTTGCAACAGACCTAACTCCCAAACTGGATCAATGGATACAGAAGATTATTAGGAAGGACAAATTAACATTTTGTTTAAAACAAAAGAAGAAAACTAACCGATTGCATTATTAGAAGAATAAAAAACAAAAGAATTGAAGGATAAACAGAGAAATATCCACATAGAGAAGAATGGAAGTCACCTTGTACATAACCTCACAGCTTTGTACCCCCTGTTTCGACCTGCCCCTCCCTTACCTTCCCCCTTCACTGTAAAACCACACCCTACCCATAACCTATGACCCCTACCCCATGAATCTTATTGTGATACCTATTCACACCACAATTCTATTTCATGTGTTCCCCTCCCTATTTTTATAAATACAAAATGCCCATATCATAAAACAATATCCAAGGGAAGAGCATAAACACATAATAAAAGTCTAAACTACTAACTACAAAGTATTACTAAAATAAACTAGCCAGCATATGATTTCCAACTTTTCAGTTAAGTGTTTAGTGGGGATGACTGTACTATGAAGCCCTCATACACTTCCACTGATTATTAATATATTCTTCTCCAATTATTTAATCGTGGTTTGAAAACTTCATATAACAGAAATAAGATCCTCAAAAACCATGCATATTTCTGCCCAATTATTAAATTATATCTATCTGTTCAATAAACAAATGCTTGCTTGAAATATAGCCACTATTGGAAAAAAATGAACTTCTCAGAATTAGATTTAACTGAACTAGAACTCTGCATTCAAAGCTTGAACTTCTATCTTCCTCTGTTTCATGCACTTCTAATGTTCAAGAGTGAAAAGGACATTATTTCACTCTCTGTGTATATTTATGTGTAGACGAATAATCATAAAGCTGTTTTACACTATCTATATTGTTTTATCTGTCCTATCTTGCCCTGAGATATTTGGAAACAGGGCAGAATAGAAATGTTCATAAATCATTTTTCATAAATAGAATCGAAATACTTGTCTCTGTGAGTATCTCTTTGTGTGTGGCTTTAAAATCTCAAGCTGCCGCATGGTAACTCCATGAATTTCATAGGGTTCTCTTAAGCAAGGAATTCTTATAGGTGGCTTTGCCATTTCGTCACATTAAGCAATGAGGATTAAGTTCAGCTATGTGTCGCTTAATGTGACGAACTGACAAATCCACTTATAAGAATTCCTTGCCTAAGAGAACCCTATTAAATGCATGCAGTTACCATACGTCAGCTTGCGAGTTGAAAGCACATGAACAGAGATACTCACAGAGAGACAAGTAAGCAATGAGAACCAAGTTCAGCTACCTGTTATGAAGCCCCCGGTGGTGAAATGGGTTAAATCCTTTTGCAGGCAGAATTGAAGACCGACAGATAGGAGATTCGGATCCAGGGAGAGTGCAGATGAGATCCCTCTGTGAACTCCAGCTCCCCATGCGGGGACATGAGAGAATCCTCCCAAAAAGGATGGTAAAACATCAATCTTCCATGTGTCCCCTGGGCAATTCTCTCACACCAGAAGAGACTTGCAGTTTCTCAAGTTGCTCCCGACACGGGGGAAAAAACTACATGTTTTCCAAAATCCATTGCAAATAAAATAAGCACAAAAATGGGCACATTTAGCAGGATAGCAGTTGTGCATCTTCTCAAAACATACAGCCTTCTAGAGCCTTTAAATGCCATATTCTGGTGAGGGACAAGATTCCCAAGTGTTCAAGGCTCCCAAATGTCCTCTTCAATAAAGATGGCAATTTTAGGAATTAGGCCACAAGATGGCGCAGCTGCATAAGGTTACCGTTTTTACTGTTACACAGAGAAGGAATGACTTCATGATTTTGTAGGACATAAAATTATAGGTAGGCATTTTGAAGTGTATTCTGTTATAAAAGACTATTAAGCATTGTTAGAAAAAACATTCTGTTGGCAATTTTATTCTCCACCGGCTCACATGCATCTCCAGGCTGCAGCTATCGCTATTGACTGCTGCCTGGTTCTTTAAAGCCTGGCTTGGAGTGCCATTGTGGAATTAACGCAACATGACACCACTTTAGCTGCCATGGCTCAATGCTATGGAATCCTGGTGCCTCACCAAACCACAACACCCAGACATCCATAGGACTTAGCTATGGTAGTTAAAAGTGATGTCAAACTGCATTATTTTTACAGTGTAAAAGATGAACCTTCTGTTCACCACCTCCGCTGCCTAATATAATCACTTGTTCAGAAAGAGTCTTGTTCAGGAGCCCCGGTGGCGAAATGTGCAGGCATGTCGCCGGTGTGAATCTGGGGAGTGGGTAAGTTCCCGACTGTTAGCTCCAGCTTCTCATGCGGGGACATGACAGGCACCTCCCACAGGATGGTAAAACATCCGGGTGTCCCCTGGGCAACATCCTTGCAGATGGCCAATTCTCTCACACCAGAAGTGACTTGCGGTTTCTCAAGTCACTCCTGACACACACAAAAAGGGAAGTCTGAATATCCTTATATCTGAGCAGTGAGAATACCAATCTTGCTTGTAGAATTGCCCATTATGTGAGCATTCTGACTGTGTAAGATCATGACATATGCAATTTATATATAAATAGAACCAGATTTTTTATGGTGCTTCCTTCGTTTTAGATGCATGGTCGATGCTGATATCAATGTGAAATCCACACCTAAAATTGAGATTAGATTCTCCCTTATGATATCTTCTTGTTGAAAACAAATTAAGATGACAACACAACTAATATTCAGATATATGAAATGGCTAAGGTGGCCTTCTCAGTACTGATACCTTGGTGGGAATTTCCTCTCCCTGAAGAGTAGACTGCACATTGATTAAAACACTTATTTTTCATGGTGTCTATGTTATTAATATTTAGCCCTGTGTAGCCAAAGAGGATGGTGAAATGGTGGTGTATCCAACCAGCCCCCAAGATATGAACATGTTATGTAGGTTTGTTCTTAAGTTGAATTTGTTTGTAAGTCAGAACAGGTACATTTTTAAGTGTAACTCTAAGCGTATCTATATCTATGAATGATTTGGACAGTACAGGGAAGGGTGTTTGTTTTGTTGTCTGTGCCCAATCCTCCCTTTCTGTCCCTGTGGCAACTGTTTTTTTGGGGGGGGCGGCTTGTTGTGGAAACAAGGCTTGGTGAGAAGGCTTTATATCTCATGATATTCCATGATATCTCTTTCAGGAGTGAATTTCCCTTCAGACGGATAGATTTTTCTCACTTTCTGTTGTCTCACCCCTGTTCTTAATTATGAGTCATTTGTAAGTTGGATGCTTGTAACTTGGGGACTGCCTGTATTGAATTTGATATTTTTGAGTACTTTCTCAGTTTATCAAAATATATTGAATAATGTGCATACTATGTGGTCATTTTACAGTGAAGAGTGGGAAATTTAAAACTTTATGAATAGAAGTAATAAAGATAACCTGTATTCTTACTATTTGAACAAGTTAAGCAACACCCCTTGAAAATACTGTATGAGTTAAGTTACACCTACTAAGTCAACTTGTACCAGGCTCAAGTGCTGAAATCCCTACATTCCACAGTGCCTGGTTTTCAGCCGGCCACCTGTTTACACGGAAGACAATTTCACTTTTCACTACACAAAGAAAGTATTGTCTCCCCTTTTAAAATTAGAAAGGTTTCTGTGATGGGCCAACCCTAGGCATTCTAGTTTGTCCATCTTGGGTTGGAATAAAAAAGCAACTGCCGTCTATAAACCAGCTTTCTTAGGCTACTAACTTTTGCAGTACAAATGGTAAGAGATGTCACAAGCACACAAGTCCATGTACCTGAATTATGTGCAGTGCAACTTACCATGCAATAGCTAAATTTTCCCTTCAATTTCTAAATCTCAAGGACTGAATGTGGTGTGTAGGCACAAACTACCATTAAAAAACCCTTTTTCAACACTAATGGTCACATTTAATTACTTGACTCAGGAAGCACATTTCTCTATGCAACCGCTTTCAGTACCTGAAATGTAAACAAAAAGTCTAGATCTTTCTAAATGTTGTATGTGTTCAAAGGTAAGGAGAAGAGATCCAAAAGGGCAATTTAGAAAAGAAAAATGAACTGGGGGAAAATTAAAGACTTCGTAGAAACATGTTCTTTAAAACAACAAGTAATGTAGGCTACCTCTCACTTTTATACATTTTAATATTTTTAATATTCAACCATTCCAAATTAAAATCAAAACGTAACATAAACAAGATAAAAAACATATTAAAAATTCAAATAATTTTTTAAAAATGCTTGAAAGTAAATCAGCTCTCAAAAGCTTTACTAAAAGCTGGGCACCAGTATGGCGAAACCCCCTTCTTATGTATTTCTCCATCTTATTGCTCCCCACTGACACAGTGGAAGTCTCTCTTTTTTTTTTTTTTTTTGAAAAAGTTTTATTGTTTAAAACACATTTACATATCTCAACATTGCAAACACATCATTCAACATACATTCTCTAACACCTCTTGCGGGTGTCAGGGCACGGAATTACAGTCATCCATTTTACACAATTAAAACATATACAATAACAAGAGGTTTGACTTCACCCTTTGACTACGAACCTTTTATATTTTAAACCAAAACAATAAACAGTATATGAATATTTAGAAAACTTAGCCCTAGACTAGTCTTTGCAAATTATAACCAATATCCCTTTAACTCTTCCCTTTTGTTACTTTTGACATATATAATAAATGGATTCCACGTCTTCTCGAATACTTTCGCGGAGCCTCTTCTGACCGCATTGGTCAGCTTGTCTGATTCCGCTATGTCCAGTAACTTAAAGATTAATTCATCTATTTCTGGCGATGTTTTCTCTCTCCAGTGTTTTGCCCAGCAGATCCTGGCAGCCGTAATTACATAAATCAGAAGATTTCCCTTTCCTTTTTCCATTTTCTCCGTATCTATAATATTTAATAAGAAAACCTCAGGCTTAAATTCAATTTTCGTATGAAGTATCTCCTCCACCCAAATGTGCACTTTTTCCAAAATTTCCTTGCCTCCGAACAGGTCCACCATTGATGGTAGAACGTTCCTCTGGTGGCTTGACATTTCCAGCATAGGACATCTCCAGTCTTATATATTTTCCCTATTTGTGCGGGGGTTAGATACCATCTATAAATCATTTTTAGAAAATTCTCTCTTAACGAATATGCACATGTAAACTTTAAATTAATTAGCCATGCTTTTTTCCACCTTTCCTGTGGGATTCTGTAACCCAGATTATCCGTCCATTTCTGCATATATTCTTTTATTGGATTCCTGTCGTGTCTAGTTTTTAAAATAAGTTTGTATAATCTACTAACTCTTTTGGGTTCCGAATTTGTCATAATCTTTCCCGCTTCAGTTGCTTTGTCCTCCCAACCTCTCTCTTTATCCTTCCCAAATCTAGCCCTTAGTTGGTTATACTGGAGCCAGTTTATATTATATTGTGCCATATCCTCTTGCGTCTTTAGTGTATAGCTGTTCCCCTCTTTCTTGAGTAGGTCTTTCTAAGTTGGCCAGGGTCTCTCACCTATTTTGTATAATGAAAGAGCCTCTAGGGGTGAAACCCATAGTGGCAGCTTCTTACCCAATAGGTTCTTGTGTTTTTCCCACACCTTATAAAGTGGGGCTTTTATAATATGATTTTTAAAATTTTTATCTTGTTTTATCTTATCGTAGAATAGATAGGCATGCCATCCGGCTTTGTTTTCCCATCCTTCCACCATCAGTAGGTCTTTATCTGTTAAATCTGTCCATATTTTTAAACTGTCTAGGCAGTTTGCCTCGTAGTAGCCCACTAGGTCCGGGAGTCCGAAGCCTCCATTCTCTGGGAGCTCCTGTAGGTATTTTTGTCTTATCCTTGGTTTTTTTCCTCGCCAAATAAATGCTGAGAGGTCTCTTTGCCATCTTTTTATCAGCGTCTGATTTTTCAAAATTGGCAACATTTGAAAAAGAAAGTTTAGTCTGGGGAATATTTTCATTTTGATAGTGGAAATTCTTCCAAGCAGCGATATATTCAGGTTCTTCCATCTTCCCAGATCTCCTTTGATCTCGCTCCACACTTTTTCATAATTATTTTTGACCAGTTGACAATTTTTTTTGTTATATTTATCCCTAAATATCTCACCTGTTTTACTATTGGGATTCCAGCTTTCTTTTCTATCAATTGGGCCTCTTTCTTTTCTACATTTTAATTAACATTTGTGATTTTAACTTATTCAGTTTAAGTCCCGATATTTTTCCAAATTTTTCTAATTTTTCTAACCACTTACCTATATTCTCTAATGGGTTTGGGATTACACATGCCAAATCGTCTGCGAACGCAAGTATCTTATATTTTCTGTTTTTAATTTGCAGGCCTTTTGTTTCATTATCTCTCTCCACTTCCTTCAGGAATAAGTCAAGAACAAAGTTGAATATTAGAGGTGATAGGGGGCAACCCTGTCTCGTGCCCCTATTTATTGATATCTTTCTTGAGGTCTGGCCGTTAACTATTACCTGGGCCCATTGGTTCTTATATATTGCTTTTATCGCTGCTTGAAAATTGTGTCCCATATCTAACTGTGCCATTAAATTTTCTATTAGGCCCCAGTTTATGCGATCGAATGCCTTCTCGGCATCGAGGAATGCTATCGTTGCTTTTTTATCTATGTTTTTGTCTAAATACTCTATAATGTTTAATATAATTCTAATATTCCTCTTCATCTGTCTTTTTGGGAGGAATCCCGTCTGCGCTTGGGAAATCCATGTATTTAGGAACTCTTTTAGTCTTTCAGCCATTATGCTTGCGTATAGTTTGTAATCCACATTTAGCAAGGCAATCGGCCTATAATTTTGGACCAATTCCGGGTCTTTTCCTTCTTTGTAGATCACCGTTATTTCAGCATCTTTCCAACTTTCTGGTATCGTACCCCTTTTTAGAATTTCATTCATTACCCTCTTTAGGTATGGGGTCAGCTCTTTTTTCAATTTTTTATAGTATATGTCTGTTATTCCGTCTGGGCCTGGGGCTTTTCCTGGTTTTAATCTGTCTATAGCTTTGTGTATCTCTCTTTCCGTGATTTCTATGTTCAATTTCTCTCTTTGTATATCTGTTATGTGGGTTAATTTTTGTTTGTCCAAGTACTCTTGTATGTCTTCTCTAAAAACATATTAAAAATTCAAATAATTTTTTAAAAATGCTTGAAAGTAAATCAGCTCTCAAAAGCTTTACTAAAAGCTGGGCACCAGTATGGCGAAACCCCCTTCTTATGTATTTCTCCATCTTATTGCTCCCCACTGACACAGTGGAAGTCTCATCTGGCATCTCAATCTTCAGATAGGTGCACAAGGGGAAGGATGTAGTGTGTAAAATTTAATCACTTGGGAGGTTTCCAAGACAAATGCAGGCATCTATAGGATGCAATGATCTGTGACAATTCGTGCCTATCAAAAGGGTGTCCCAAGATTGAGGCCACTTCTTCCCAGGAGCTGATGCTAGCCTTTCTATTTCTTCACTTTTTCCTTTTCCAGAAAGGAAGTCAAATGGCCAGAAAACAAATTCCTGGTGAAAGTACCCTTCCCTCAACCATGCCGTAGGGCAGGCATCATCAAACTGCAGCCCTCTAGCTGTTTTGGCCTAAAACTCCCAGAATTCCTGGGAGTTGAACAAGCTGGTTAGTGCTTCTGGGAGTTGGAGGCCCAAACAGCTGGAGGGCTGCAGTTTGCCTGACATAGGTGATGCAAACTGGGGTGGTTGGAGTGGAGACTGTACATAGGATCGGAATCATTTGTATACTATTAACTACATATTTATTACTGTCTTTTTGTAAGTCCCACACTTCCAGACAGCTCCCAAACGCAGAATTAGTATGTGAGATAAATAAATCCAAGACCTCCGAGAAGGTCCTCACACAGACCTGCTGGTCCTGGTATTTTCCCCTCCACCATCCGCATAGCCCTTCTGTGTCTCAGGATAAAATGGAGGGTAGACGGGGAAAAAAAGATTGTTTTTTAAAAATAAAAAATCACTTAATTATGTGCTGATGATTCTATGAGCACATGCAAATATCCTAATACAAATATGGAGAGATTCCTATGTGCACATATAAGCATCAGCACATAACAGCTGGACATTTCTTTTTTTAAATGCCACTAGATTTCCCTCTTTCCCCAATTGCTTATTCATGATCTATTAAATATTATAGAGTTTAAAATAAACACTTTCAGAGACCTCTTAACAGCTCTCTGCTTCTCCTTTCTTGAAACCAGTTGGAAATCAGCTGTGTCTCCTGGGAGCCTGAGCAGCTGTATCAGGCTTTATAAAACGGGCAGGGGTGGGAAGCAGTCTCCACAGGGGGTAAAGAGGGAAATCCCAAACTTTACATGACTGCAGGGTCACAGAGTCATGGGAAAAGCCACTTTTCTCATCCAGAACTAGGATAAAGGAGGACTTTTTGAATCTGGTTTTCCTGAGTGTCCTTTGGCCACCTCCCTCTTTTTAACCCATTCTCTCCTGAATTATAGATATTATGTGGAAGCGCTCTGAGATAAAGGCAGGATGTAAATAAAGTAATTATTTATTTACTTCACTTGTATACCACCTTTCTCACCCCAGCGGGGGACTCAAAGTGGTTTCCAACATATTTATGTCAACATTTAATGCCTCACATGCATATAAAGCTTAAGATATAGCAACAATAACATAACTATCAATTAGGTCATAAAAATATAACAACATTTAGGCAATATAAATGTTAAAATCACATAATCCAGAAATTATGGTCCAGGGCCATTCAAAATGCCAAATATCAATTGCACATAATCCCTGATCATTCCTTGTTTTGCTTAATGCCCAAAGACTTGGCCTCATAGCCAAGTTTTTACTTTTTTCCTGAAGGCCAGGAGGGAGGGCACGGATTCACTTAATTATGAAACTCACTGAGTTGCCTTGAGTCACACACTGTTTTCCAGCCTGTTTTACTTCACACACTTGCTGTGAACATAAAAGTGTGGAGAGGAGGAAGAAATCAATGAGTGCTGCCTTGAAACCAGTGACATAAAGTGGTTATTCTGCTTCATGCTGCAGTAAGAGTAAATATAAAAATTACTAATAAATAAATGACAAATAAATAAATAAAGATACCTTGTTGCTACCAACTATCCCCACTCAGGATCACTATGTACAAAATTCAAATAATGCAAGTTAGTGGCATTCAGAGTAGACACGATGGCAACAAAATGTCAAATATGGGTTTACGCTGCCATGTATGGTTGGCCCTTTGAATCCACAGATCTACATTTTCCATCACTGTGAATGGCTACACCTCATATTAGTATATGATGGCAACATGAACACTAATGCATTGAAGCATGCACATTAGTATCATCACCAATTCATTATATGGGTTGTGATCATCAATAATTTTCAAATTAACAGAATTAATTAGAGAAAGAAACACCAACCAGAAATACAATGTCAAATGGAATTGGTCCCTTCTCCAAGAGTATTGCAAAAGGGAATGTAAGGTAGAAATAGAAATGTAAGTGAGATCGCAGGTCTAAGTAAAATGTATAGTGAAAATTAACTTATACATGTTAATCTTTAATTATAGGTCGGTGAAGGATAGGTCGGGAAAAACAGGGACGTGGAAAATGTTTACACGAATCTGTAAATGGAAACAATAATAATCAAAGATGACTATGACTTTGTCAGATCTCCAATTCTGTTTTTTCTTTTCAAGTGCACATCTGTTCCTTTTTAATTTCCTCTTACTCTGTACACACCGAGGATGGTCAACTCAAACCACCCGGTGTGTCCCACTCGATTCTTTGTTTCTGCTTTAACACTGTAATGCTATCATCTGTTTTTATTACGACTTTTGAAAACTCAATAAAGATTTATTTTTTAAAAAAATAATTTTCATATCTCAGAGTCTGATTTTGAGTGCAAATAAGACATGGAGAGGAGGGATTTCCCACACTTATTTATCTGGGCTCACTCCCGTCTCCCAACAATATATGCACATATTCCCCAAGCCGACTGGAGGAAAAGTGAGATCAGGAACAGGTATCAGAATGCTTTCCAATATTGTTAGTGTTGTATTATACTGACATCAGCAAATGTATTTACAACTACTTGAACACTAAATTGATCAGCTGTTACTGAAATTTTTCATCATCAGGTATGAACTTCAGCTTACAAGTCCCCAAATTATTTTATCTGCTGAAACCAATTTGGCAGCTAACAGGTCCATTTTATTTTCCAAGCTTCCAAACACGCATCCTCTTCAATTTTAGTCAAGAGAATGCGCTGTCAGCAAATAAAAAAGAGAGATCTTTTCAAGGTTGCTGTCTTTATTTGCTTCATTAGATTTTTCATATTAGATAAGAGTTTCACTGCACCAGGTATTTTAGAAGGTGAATAGCTGCATCTGATTCCCAAGCCTTGACACACTTTTCCAATAGTGAAGATCTATGCCCAGTATGGAGGGAGTAAATCTTGGAAAAAATGACTATAATTAATAATATGACCTGTAACATGCAACAAAGATACCAAAATACATATTGCAATGACTGGTAATATAGTTTCTTTTTAGTATAACACAGTGCTGTCCAACATCTTCCGGACCGGGGGCCGGATGTTTGGTCACTGATGACCTGGGGGGCCGCTCGGCCCCGCCCCCGGCCCCGCCCCCCACGCCCCCGGCCACGCCCCCGGCAGCAGCTGAAGGCGTCACCCAGGGAGGCGATCCAGGCGAAAACGCTTGCAGGAGGGTTTCGCCGGATCTCGCCTCCTCTGGTCAGAGGGAGGCGTGAGCTGGCGACAGCTCTCTCGCAGGCCTGGATGGCTCGTGGGGAAGCGAGAACCAGGCGCCGCTTCCCCACGAGCCATCCAAGCCTGCGAGAGAGCTGTCGCCCAGATCTCGCCTCCCTCTTGTCAGGGGGAAGGAGGGAGGGAGGAAGCGTCCTGGCAGGGGAGAAGGCAGCGGAACGCTGCCTCTTCCCTGCCAGACCCCTCCGTCCTTCCTTTCCTCCCGGAGGCGGCGTCCCAAACGGAACGCCGCTTCCAGGGTGAAAGGAGGGAGGGGAGGGAGGTGTCCTGGCAGGGAGAAGGCAGCGGATCGCTGCCTCTTCCTGCCAGGACCCCTCCGTCCTTCCTTTCCTCCCGGGCGGCGGCGTCCCAAACGGGAGGCGTTGGAAGGGCGGCGGGATGCCCCGTGGCTCCCCTCCCTTCCAAGGCACCCTGGCAGCAGCTGAAGGCGGTGCCTTGAAGGGAGGGAGGAGCCACGGGCATCCCTTCTCCCTTCCAAGGCATCGGGCGCCGCCGAGAGAGGACAAGGCGGTACAGGGAGGAGGGGCTAGCTCTCTCCTCCGGCCTGTATCGCCTCCGTCTCCCTCTCTCAGCGGCGCCGCTGCAAACTGTCTCGCAACAGCACCGAGAGAGGGAGAAGGGGCGATACATCTGCATCTGACCTGGCCGCCCAACTGTTGGCTAGGGGCTACCCCCGGTCTGTTCTTGACTCTGCGTTTTGGAAGGTCCACAACACTCCCAGATCTTTGTTATTTTCCTCTCGCCCCAAACCCCCGCCCGACCGTATAGTATGGCCTCTTACCCACTCTCCTCACGCTACACAGATACGCCGCATAGTTACTACACACTGGCCCATTGTGGATTCCATCCCGGGCCTTGAGAAAATTCCCATGATTGCTTTCAAAAGGACTACCAATTTTCGCCAACTTCTAGTTCACACACGCCCTCGCCAGGAGACCCCAGGACCCTTTACAAAACAACACACGGTACCCTGTACACACTGCTCCATATGCAAGCATATATCGACCCAAACCACGATTACCGACTTGCGCAACAAACATACTTTCACCCTCAGGTCAGGGTCCTCCTGTCATTCAAAAAATGTCGTGTACTGTCTAATCTGTACCTGTTCTAGATACTATATAGGTGAATCTGGACGCGAACTAAGAGTGAGAGTACAAGAACATCGTTCTAGATTTAGAACGCGAAATGAGTCTTCAGCTCTATACAGTCATTTCAAAAATACACACCACTTTGAGGATTTTAAGGTGGTGGTTTTGGAGCGCATCATCCCTTTACCACACCAAGATGTTAAACTTTTACTACGCAGAAGAGAATGTGCCTGGATAAATTCCCTTTCTTCTGAGTTGCCCTTAGGCCTTAACGACCAATTAAGTCTTAACGAGGTTCTGATGTAATCCTTTGTCCAATCAATACTACTCCATTACCTTTTACTCTGTATTTAAGTTGGCCCTCCTCCCCAGCCCTTTGTCCGGGCGTCTGGTTACACCGGTGGCTGCGTCCACCCATACCAGGATGATGACTATGCATATGCATCTATAATATTGGTATGTACTTTATGGTATTGAATGTACTGTTGGGTCTGTGCTTGGCGGGTTCTTTTACTGTTATTCTTTTACTGTTATACTGTGTTACTCACTTAGAAATGCACTAGTTACTCAAAATATGTATTATTGTATATCCTAGGATACCCGGATCAGTGGAATGGTCACATTATTTGTTTTCACACACCTGGGTTCTGAAGAAGCCTAATTATAGGCTTAAACGCGAGGCCTTTCTCAGACCGTTGACCCATCTCCCTCTCTGACCGTCCCATGAAGAATGCATTATTGATGTGACATTATCTATGATTTCCTTTGGGATTTTTCATGGCCAGAGAGTGCTCACATAGTGACCAACAACTATTTGCATTCCACTTCTCAGTTAACCTTTGGATGAAAATTTACTTTATTATATGAAGACTATATGAAGATTAAACCATTGAAATATACCTTATATACCCGTCTCTTCTGATTCCTTGACGTTTTCCAAGCACACCCAGTCTCTTTCCCAGAAGGGGCGATACAGGCAGGAGGAAGAGAGCTAGCTGCTCCTCCCTGCCTGTATCGCCCCCTCCGTCTCTCTCTCAGCGGCGCCGATGCGATGCAGTTTGCATTAGCACCGCCGAGAGAGAGAAGAAGGGCGGTGTAGGGAGGAGGAAGAGAGCTGGCTCCTCCTCCCTGTACCGCCGCTTTCTCCCTCTCTCGGCGGCGCCAATTGCAAACTGCATTGCATCGGCGGCGCCGAGAGAGGGACGGAGGGGGCGATACAGGAAGGGAGGAGGAGCCAGCTCTCTTCCTCCCTCCCTGTCCCGCCTTCCCCCCCCCGGCCGCCATTTTTTTTCAAAAAATTTTGAAATTTTTTTTTGGAAAAAATCTTGCTGGGGGTGGCGGGGGTAGCGGGGGCCGTGTCCAACAGGCTGGGGGGCCGGATCCGGGGCGCGGGGCGCCTGTTGGACAGCCCTGGTATAACACATACAGTTCACTCATTACTCTTAAAATACTCCTAAAGTTATGAGGGATTTTTTGTTAGTTTCCCTTGTTTATGAGTATTGAAATAATTTAAATAGCAAGCAAAAATTATTGTATTAGCTTTACTCTTTAAATAACAATGGGTAATGCTCTGTTAATGTTTTTAATCTTTTAAATATAATTTATGGCAATACTATTTTAAATAAAATAAAATAAAAATATTGATAGGTTTAACCAGTTTTTGTGAGCCACCTTGGGTCCCATTCTGGGAGAAAGACAGCATATAAATGATATAAATAAATAGATAAACATTAACCAGCTTTTTAAAAAATTAATATAATAAGACGTAATGAATTGCCTTTTAAAATACAACAGTATACAGAGTGTGCCAAATACACTGGGAAGGAGAAATCTTTTTAGGAAGCAGATTACACACACATATTTTGTGCTGGCTGAATGACACCAGGGAATTGGGCCTTTCCCCCCAACAACACACTGACTTAAACAACCTGTATTTTGGCCAGAGAGATAGTTTTGTTGTACCCATCAAAACGGCTTATAAGGAAAAGCTTGGATACAGCAAATATGCCTATTCGATCAAGGCACAAGTGGAGGATGTTCCTCTAAAGCAGAGCTTTCCAAACTGTGGGTCACAACACACTAGTGTGTCGCCTGTAGTCCACAGATGTGTTGCATGAAAAATGCTTCTGTTTCTACCTCCACAAACAAAGGCTGCCTGGTGAGGGAACATGTTGGCCGTCTCTGGAGGAGGAGAAAGGAGACAGTACCAGTGGGAACAACAGCAGTGGCAGTCACTCAGATGCGACTGAGCCTAAGTCCGAGGCCCTGCCATGCTCCTCCCCTTGACTGTGGTGCCCAACATGACCTCCTCCTCACTCTGGATGATCGCAACAGCCCAATCAGTGGCGTCAGTCGGGGGGATGAGGAAAAAGAAGAAGCGGAGAGTTAGCATGAATAGAGGCTCAAGGGAGGGGGCATGGTCATCTATTCCAACCTCCTTCAGTCAGGCAGGAAGACACAGTCAAAGCTCTCTCCCACAGACAGCTATTCAGCCTCAGTTCAAAAACTTCCAGAGAAGGAGACTCCGTAGGACTCTAGGCAGACTCTACTTCACTAGAGTTAGAAGAGATTCTCAAAGGGCATCTAGTCCAACTCCCTTCCGTCAGGCAGGAAAACACTGTCAAAACACTCCTGGATGCCTTTCCAGCCTCTATTTGAAAATCTCCAGAACAGTTTAATCATTACAAAATTGGAGTGCTGGTGCTTTTCAAGTGTAGATAGGTACAATTATAACTTTTATAATTTGAATAATTTGTTGATTGAGTAATTGCAACTAAAATTAATGTTTTTCATTAAGAAAAGAAAATCTGTTGACAGTGATGTTGAACTACATGGAACGGCTAAAGAGGAAACTACATAAGAATCAATTGTAGTAAACATACGAAGTGTACGGAAATATTTCCAAACTTCATTTATGCAGTAAAGATTATATGAAACTTATGTTTTTATTACATATTATATAAATTCTTATAATGGCTTGGTTTAACCTCTGGTTTGCTAGGAAAACTGAATTATTGCGTCACAAAAGGTGTATGTCTAGAAAGAGCATCACCGCTATGAAAAGCTCTGCTCTAGGGCAATATCTGCTTGAGTTGGGAAATCAACTTTGCTCGGCCAATGCTAAGAGAAACCAACAAGGAATGAAACCTCCAGAAAATCCACCTTTACTTGTCCCTTACTTTATGCACGAACTGAAGTCAAACAAGAACCATCTTGAGCAGCTGGCTGAAACCTAAATATGTTCACCATCACTTCTAGAATTTGTTCGCTATCAGTACATACTATAGTATCCATTCCTCATTCTGTTGGTTGTAGATATGAGAGTTCACTTGGCCTTATATACAATAGAAGACACAGTGGGCACCCCATAACCACAAGGGACATATTCCCAGGCTGCCTATGGATATGAAAAATGGCACATAACAGTAAATCCTATTGAAATAAAGGGCACCCAGGCCAAGAATAACGTAGAGTCCTACTGTAGAACCAAGGAAATGCCTAGTGGGAACATAATTTTCCAGATGTGTATAAATGACACCACAAATAAAAGTTCCAAAGAGGTGGTGGGTTGTACTATATACGAGGGTTGAATGAAAAGTAATGCCTCTACCTTCGTAACTACTCAACAGATGGCAGTACTGGTATGCGGCAGGTACTGGCTTGTTCATTTCCAGCATTTTGTATTTATATTTTTGTAATATTTTCCCAATTTGTTTGGCGTTATATTTTTAATAATTTTGTGTATGAAACAAAGTTTTTGTATACTGAACCACCAGAAACCAAAGGTGCTAAAGGGGAAATTGATGCTTTAACAGAAGAAACGTCAGGGAAAGGTGCTGCTTTAGAATAGAAATGGAGTAGCAGAGTAAAGAGATAGTTTGCCAGCAACAGTGACGAAAATAATCCACTCTGATTGGTCCACACAAGCACAGGCTGTGATTAGCCCAGAGAACATCATGTGCCTCCAGATAAGAAACAGTCTTGATTGGCTTAGCATTCACCATGTGCGTTTGTTTACAAAGTTAGCAATTGGGTTAGGAGATGCGCATGGCAAATGAGGTTTCCACTTGGCAGGCTTCCAGTGGGAACTCAGTAGCAAATGTATCGATTCAAGTACAGTCTGCATGTTAGGGCAGATAACATAGAAGAAAGATGGAAATTTACACTGCGCAACGTTTGTCAGCAAATAGGATTGAGATGCTGAGAATGCTTTGTTTAATTGGGAAGAGTAATATGGGTTCATGAATGCTAGCCAGTAACAATGCATGAAGAAGGGAGGGACTGAAATATTGTCGCCACTGTTTGTATAAAATCTGTTTACTGGGAAAGATCGGGTTCTGTCTTCCAGCGGCATTGTTCCGCAAAGGGGCAGGCCCATCAGCTGATGTCATGCAAATAAAGCTGGTTTCCTGAATCGCAGTAAAATTGTCGCGTCATCCGTCCTTGCGCTCGCTAGCAACGGCAGCCTAGCACAAAAGGTATTGCCTTCGGAGTTCTGGGACTCCAGATACCGCTACATCTTGGTGATCCCGACGTGATGATGGATAGTGCAATCCAGACGAGTCTGTGACGCAGAGGGCGCGATCCTGTTGTCAGGACGGTCTCCGCTCGGAAACGGGAAGCTGAGGCAACTTGGGTGAGCTGAGAGGGGCCCCAAAAAATGACCGGCTGCCCGTCTCGCCTCAGAGAAACGCTTATCGACCCGAGGGACCGCAATTGCCAAATACTGCCAGTGAAACCAGAAGAAGAGAGAAAGTCCGGGGGCGCAGGTCGTACCGCGTCTAGTGAGTAATCCGGCACCAGAAGCGCACAGAGAAAGTCCGGGGGCGCCGGGGTTCCGAGCGTCTAGTGAGAAATCTGGCACAGAAGTCCGAGGGCACGGGAGAATCCCGGGGTCTACAGGAATCGGCAAGTATAAGTGTTAAGTAAAAACACTTAGGGAACACACATGCCATTTGGGGGGAGCAAGCACTGAAGTGTCCCCAGCCATTAGAAATGGGTGGAGTGGGATCCAAGGAGCGAAGAGGGACGCCTCTGAGCTGTGTTCTAGACAACTGGGAAAGGTTTTGCCAGTTAGCAGTGGAGGGAAAACCGCAAGACTTGAAAGACTACAGGCTTAAGAATCTGTATACAGAAGTATGGCCGGCTGTTGCAGAAATCAGCTGGCCAAAGACAGGAACATGGGATTTGAGAAAATGCAGGCAGTTAGAATCTTATTGTCACGAAGTACACCCAACTGATCAATGGGTCTACATGGGAAAGAATGGTTTCGGAAGGAGTTTGGTGGGCTGGTCCAAAGCAGCCCCAGGACAGATGTTTTGTTAGCCGAAAGGCAGGGAGAAATGCTCCGGTTTTACCAGTAGAACCGGAAAAATTGCAACCCTTAAGGAGAAGACCAAGGCATAGAGAAAATGCAACCGCAGAAGCAGAGGGGCCCAACGCACCTCTGCCAGATGCGTCCTTAAATGCCCCGATACAAGCCCCAACCGCGGTTCCCACTTCCAAAACAAGTTCAGCCGCAGAGATGGCATCCCCGGCTGTGATGCACACCCCAGCGGCAGACATTGTTCCAACCGCGTTCCCTGCAATGAATCCACCAGCAATGCCCCAGCCAGCACTAGCGACTCTGCCAGCGGCTCCAGCGTGATGTTTCCATCAACTATGGCAACCTCACAGGCCGCGACGGCACCCTTAATGCTGCCGCAAGCCACAACAGTTTACACCATGCCACATTCAGAACGCAACCCTTTCTACGAGAGTCCGCCAGCTTACCAAGTGCCCCAACCAGATCAACTCCTATATCCGCTAGCAGAAGCAAGGGAGGTAGAGAGGAGAGCAAGAAGGCAGTCCCCAGATGTTGGGAGAACGACAGAGCGTTTCCCCGACGGAAGGTGCAAGAAAGAACACTCCACAGTCGCTAGGAGAGTGATAGAGCATTCCCCAATTGTGAGGAGAAGGGACCGTTCTCCGGATGCCGGGAGAATGATGGAGCATTCTCCGGACACAAATAGAAAAGATCCTCGGGAGCCATTAGATGTTTCACCTATGCAAACTAGAAGCAGATCCCGAGAGGCAGCGAGATCAGGCACAGAGACAAGGGGAGCACTAGAAATGCCAATTCGACAAGTACCCCTGTTGGATGACAACAACAGAGTGGTACAAGCCTTTCAAATTATTCCCTTTAATTCTAGTGATATATTTAACTGGCAGAATGCCACGCCACCTTATTCAGAGCAACCAAAAGCAATGGCAGATTTATTAGAGGGAATAATTGCCACACATGATCCTACATGGTGGGATTGCAAACAGCTTCTAAACGTACTGTTTACTGCTGCAGAGAGACTGGAGGAAGCCCACAGAAAATATGGCAACTACAATCATTTCACAGACAGCTGTGAGAAGAGGATTCAAAAAGCAGCCAGGATTTTTAGAAAATTGTTAGCAATAGCAGATCAAGTATACCTAAATAGGAAACAAGAGAACAGCATTCTTAGAAGAGTTTAAAAAGAAAGGAAAATATTCTGTGCAGAAGAGAAGGAATGTAAAGAAGACATTCTGTGCCTGGGGGCAGATAACGTAAAACGCTTTGTTCCCTGATAAACAAGCAGAGAGGAAATTGGCAAGCAGGTCGAACATTCGACCCTGATCATAGGTGCAAGAAGAAACATGAGACTGTACTTGAAAAGGCTGACTTTTAAAAAGATTCAAAGTGAAATGCTTTATATTTATGTGTACAAATGAACTGTTTGGTCCGGGCAGATCAGGTTTTTATGGCAAGAGAGCATGCAAAGAAAGAAGAGGGGTAAAGCATGATGGATGAAAGGCAAAGAGGAAGAGGACAAGGAAAGAATCAGCAAGAAAGCAGGAGCAGGTTTTCAGAGAGTCAGAGGAAAAGAGGAGATTTGGGCCAGAGGCAGGTAGAGAAAGTCCTGCTAGATAGCCTACACTGGATGGGGTTAAAAATTCCCATGGCAGAAGAATGGAGATTGTTTCAGTTAGAGGAGGTCAGATAAGAAAGAACAGAGTGGCCCGGAGAGGAGACGCCGAAGACAACCCTCCAGGGTTGGCAAAGTAAGCGGTGGCAGGGATTCAAGAACATTTGAACAGATTGTTGCAACATGGGACCATAGTGCTCTATAGTTCTCCTTGGAGAACAAGGAAGCAAGATTTTGGAGGTGGAGAGAAAAAAAAGTCACATGTGCAATTCCCACACCTTCCACCAGGAGGCAGACGAGGGAATTCCTTGGGTCAACATCATTAGTTGCCAGGCTACGCAGTACTAGCCAAGCCTTTGTATCAAGCAACAAGGGGGAACAGACAAGACCCATTCGTGTGGACAGAAGAATGTGAAAAATCGTTTCTAGAGCTGAAGCAAGTGCTAATGTCTTCCCCAGCATTAGGCCTGCCAAATTTAGAAAAACAGTTCTACCTTTTTGCTGCTGAGCGAGAAGGTACCGCTGTGGGTGTTTTGACACAACAGGTAGGCACATGGCAGCGGCCGGTAGCATATTTGTCCAAACAGTTAGACACAGTAGCGCGAGGCTTGCCTCCTTGTCTCAAGGCCGTTGCGGCTTCGGTGGATTTAATTAGAGAGGCCACCAAGCTCACGTTAGGTAGACCACTCATTGTTCGAGTCCCACATCATGTCAAGGCATTATTAGATACAAAGGGGCCGCGGTGGCTCACGAATGAGAGACTGACAAAATACGAGGGGGTGTTGTGTGACAATCCGCTCGTTTCCCTTGAAATGTGTCCCATGTCGAACCCGGCAACCTTGCTGCCAAGTTATTCAGAGCCCTTAGAACACCAATGCATGCAAGTCATGGACCAAGTTTATTCCAGCAGGCCAGATCTGAATGATATCCCATTCGAGAAGGTAGATTTAACCCTTTTCACAGATGGTAGCAGCTTTGTGCGAGAAGGGGTGAGACATGCCGGCTATGCAGTTGTGACGTGGGAGGAGATTCTGGAAGCAGAGTCCCTCCCTCCGGGATCTTCTGCCCAATTAGCCGAGCTTTTGGCTCTCACCCAAGCTTTGAATCTGTCTGAGGGACAAAGGGTTAATATCTATACGGATTCTCGTTATGCGTTCATAACGTTACATGCCCATGGGGCATTGTACAGGGAAAGAGGCTTCCTGACCTCAGCTGGAAAGGTCATCAAGCATGCAGATGAAATAATGGCTCTCTTAGATGCGGTTTGGAGGCCAAAGAAAGTGGCCGTAATGCATTGTAAGGGACATCAAAGGGGAAATGATCCGGTGGTTCAGGGAAACAGGCAGGCTGACTTGGCAGCGCATGAAGCAGCACTCCAAAAACCATCATCCGTAATGTTGGAAGTCACAAGCTCAGGCCCACAGGTAGAGAAATGCAATTACACAAAAGATGAGGAATATTGGGCCCTGAGTGAGAAAGGGGAGTGGCAGGGAACATTCTCGTGATGCCAGACAACCGTGTCTTCATCCCGAAGGATATGGCATGGCACATAGTCCAACATTTTCATGAAAGTACCCATTTAGGTAAATCTGCATTAGCAGCCTTGCTGGGAAGGCAAATGTATATGGATGGCCTGCATAGCTTAACTGCAGCTGCAGCTCACAGATGCTGGACTTGCGCCAGGAACAACCCAAGGGAGGGGCCACTTAAGCCCCCAGGGATCCAGCATCAAGGCAGTTCACCGTTTGAAGTATTAGTCACAGACTTTACAGAGATGCCTTCGCATGGAGGATAGCAGGACGCTGAAAAACAGTTGGGAAAAGATTTGTCAAAAGACAGGACTAAATTGGAGATTGACATTGCCCATGGCTTTGTTTAAAATCAGAAGCACCCCACACAAGAAGACAGGACTGTCACCCTATGAAAGACTTTATGGGAGATCCCCATTAAGTTTAAAGACCTTAGATGGACTGGCCTCAAACAGTCATGTTCTAGGAGATCAGCAAACCTTAGAACAAGTTCAGCTGCTAGGAAAACATCTTGAAGAATTGAGTCAATATACTGCAGAGTTGCACCCCCCATTTCCTACTACCCCCCTTCATTGTTTCTCACCAGGTGACGAGGTGTTGATCAAGGAGTAGAAGATCCATCCGTTGGGACCCAGATGGAGAGGACCGTACATCGTGCTCCTGTCGACGCCGACAGCAGTCAAAGTGAAAGAAGTGAAACCATGGATACATTATTCCAGGCTAAAGAAACCACCCCACTCCTGGGAAGCAGCAGTCGATTTGGACAACCCATTAAAGGTGAAAATCAACAAGAGACAGCAAATCCCTGTAAAAGGGTCAACAAGGTCACAGAAGAAATCTCTACGGAAACCACCGTCCTGCAGCCAAGCGAACGTGACCCAACGAGAAGGAGATGGAGAGAGCCAAAGACTTTCTCATTAAGATGGTGGTTTGAGATTTTAATGGGACATAAGCATGAAAGAAAGCCACCTATAGGAGTAAGAACTGTGTTTGGATACATGACTTTAATTCTCACACTATACATAACTGGAGTACACACGGGGGGGGACCAGAATCTTTCCATAAGTTAATTACAAACATGACTCATGAACTTAGCCTAAATGACTGTTGGATCTGTAGTCACGGCCCATCTACGCATGCGCAAGGATGGCCGATTGTACCAACAGCTTTGCTCACGTTGCGGGGTTGGAATAGTACAACTTGTAAACAATCATGCTTTGCTGCTTCCCATTGATGCTAAGATATTGTACCTTTACAGCGAGACAGACAGTCAAAATAGCAAAAAGTGTCAAAAAGAAGGAAAAAGAGAGACTGGAAGTCAAACTGGGATGAAATCTAGGCTATAGGATCATGTTTTGCAATTGATTAATGGCCAAAATCATTTGCAAAAGAAAAACGGAGGAATAAAGGGGAAATTGATGCTTTAAGAGTAAACCACTATGGAACACCCTATAGGTAATATACATGAAATGCAAGGAAAGATAGACACAAAATGCGTAAATGTATCATATAATGCTTTAAATCCAAATAGCATACACACTGGTGTCTGAAAAACGCCCAGGAATCCCCCGTTCTAACAATAGAACACTACACACATGAAATAATGTATAAAACAAGATATAGACACTCGTAATGGTATCCTGTGTAGTCCCAGGCAGGAATAGCACAATGTCAGCGGAAATACCCGTGGGATGCGCCAGGCGGGGAGAGGGCTCCAGGCGAAGTCGCAGCCGCTTCAAAACAAAGTGGTGTTCTTCCCAAAGGAAAATATCAGGCCGTGAGGCCAGGGTTTGGCAGCGGCAGACGGAGAAGGGAAAACAGGAGGCGCTGGGTGTTTGGGGAACGCCGAAGATGCAGGATAGTAGGCCAGAAAGGCAGCCAAAATCAACAGCCCCTGTGTGCCCCAACTCCGAGAGGCGAAGAAACGTCTGAGGCCACTGGAGGAAGGACCAACGAGGAGTAAATACCCGAATTCCTCTGGACTCGTTTTCGACCGAAGTCTTTGTCAAGGTCAAAATAATTCTCTATTCAAATGATAATATTCAATATGTGGCAGACATAATGATCTGGAATATAAATATATACAACATCACAGCACAATGAACCATACAGCATGGTACATCATATAGAATATTGCATTAGGACATTTAAACAAAGCGTAGCATATTTACCTGATAGTAAAGGCTCAATAACATAAGCATGTGAAGTATCATGATGGCAAAGAGCAAGGAAAAGAAAAAGCCAACTAAGCTATAACCCTGAAGCAATCAGCCCAGCAATTAAGGAGATCACCTGAGTAAAGCAGCAAGGGAAAGTCTCTCATTGAGCCCAAAAGGTGTCTCTGTGCGATAGTTGATGATTTGTTGAGTTTCTGCTTTAATTAAAGCTGTATCTAAGTCTCCGTGATTTGTTTATGTCAGATCTAGAATTTCAATTTTTATACCCAGATTCTGATATAACAGCACCCATTAGGCAATATTACCGGTATATTGATGACGTTTTCTTTATTTGGTCAGGAGAGGGCGACATAGAGTTAATTACGAGATACTTCAATACATGGAACCCATCCATCAAATTTACTTTTGAGAAAAACACCCAGAGTATTATTTTTTTGGATCTAACGATATTTAGAGACCAGGACAAATTGAGAGTGAGGAATTATTGCAAACCAACTAGCCGTAATTCATACCTGCATTTTGAATCCTATCATACCCACTCCCTAAAATATAACCTCCCATTTTCCCAACTTACCCGCCTTAAGCGGAACTCTTCGAGAGAGGCAGATTTTGAACAGTCGGCCGCGGCTTTGATAACCCAACTAAAAGAAAGGGGATATCCAAACTCAATCCTACGTAAATCTTTAAACAAGATTCGTAAAATCCCTAGAGTAAACCTGTTCCATCACCGCCCTAAAACACCCTGTGAACGTATTATCTGGCCCTTAACTTTTACCCCGCACTCCCATTGTATCTCCAAAATTGTTCGAAAATACTGGCCCATTGTGAGCTCCATTCCAGGATTGGAAAATCCCCCTATGATAGCCAATAAAAGAACATCAAACCTCAAACAATTATTGATCCATGCGGATCACAGAAACCCCCAAAAGTCACTTAAAGGCAAAACTCATACTCAACCGTGCTACCATTGCACTGTATGCAAACACATTTCTACTCAGGAAACCATTACCGACCTGGAGGGACAACACACCTTTAGATTACACACAGGAGCCACATGTGGCAGTAGGAATATTATTTATGGTTTAATTTGCCCATGCTTAAGATATTATGTTGGTGAAAGTGGGCGTGATCTCCGTACAAGGGCGCAGGAACACAGATCGAGATTCAAAACACGCAATGAATCTTCTCCGCTATACACTCATTTTAAACAACATCATAAATTTGATGACTTTAAAATTTTAGTATTAGAAATAATCTCACCACGACCGTACCAGGATCAGAAACAATTATTACATCAGAGAGAAGTATTCTGGATTCATTCCCTAAAAAGCGAATTACCTCTAGGCCATAATGATTGCCTATCAATCAGTGAGATTTTGGAATAGGTCCCACCTGTATCTCAGTTGGAGTGTATGTAACCGAGACCTCCGGTGTTATGTGTTGTCCGTTGACTACCATTGCGAAGTAGTGGCTGCGTCCACTCAGAAAGATATTTTCGTTGATTTGAATGAATTGGTATGTATATAATGTTAGGGTTGTCCTGTATAACTGGTGGGCTAAACCTGAATTGCAAAATGTTAATATGTATATTATTTTATTTGAACTTATAGATTATCGGACCAGTGGAATTATAAGTAAATATTATTCTTTGGGGTCCCGATGAAGCCAGCCCCCCTGGCGAAACGGCAAGGCCTTTAAATACATAGTCCGTCGACCTTCCAAGCCTTACTATCCGGATTACTAATACTTTGAGAATGAATATATATATATATATACCAGGATTTGAATTGGATTCCGGAATAGAGGGTTTGCGATATATCATTTGAAATACTATCTACCAGAATTCCACATCCCCATTTGGGAAGATATGATTTTTACAATCAAGTTGAATGCTAAATAAATTTGAATATTTGTGTGCTACAGCAACCCGCGTTCCAGTTTGTACTTTACGTTTGGGCTGCTTTGAGGACACCCTTCCTCTTTCCTTAACAGAAGAAACGTCAGGGAAAGGTGCTGCTTTAGAATAGAACTGGAGTAGCAGAGTAAAGAGATAGTTTGCCAGCAACAGTGACGAAAATAATCCACTCTGATTGGTCCACACAAGCACAGGCTGTGATTAGCCCAGAGAACATCATGTGCCTCCAGATAAGAAATAGTCTTGATTGGCTTAGCATTCACCATGTGCGTTTGTTTACAAAGTTAGCAATTGGGTTAGGAGATGCGCATGGCAAATGAGGTTTCCACTTGGCAGGCTTCCAGTGGGAACTCAGTAGCAAATGTATCGATTCAAGTACAGTCTGCACGTTAGGGCAGATAACATAGAAGAAAGATGGAAATTTACACTGCGCAACGTTTGTCAGCAAATAGGATTGAGATGCTGAGAATGCTTTGTTTAATTGGGAAGAATAATATGGGTTCATGAATGCTAGCCAGTAACAATGCATGAAGAAGGGAGGGACTGAAATATTGTCGCCATTGTTTGTATAAAATCTGTTTACTGGGAAAGATCGGGGTTCTGTCTTCCAGCGGCATCGTTCATAAAGGGGCAGGCCCATCAGCTGATGTCATGCAAATAAAGCTGGTTTCCTGAATCGCAGTAAAATTGTCGCGTCATCCGTCCTTGCGCTCGCTAGCAACGGCAGCCTAGCACAAAAGGTATTGCCTTCGGAGTTCTGGGACTCCAGATACCGCTACAGTGCCATTACCTCGACTATTCATGCGGATAGTTTTGGATAAGGAATTTTCAACCTGTATAACTTCATTTAATGGTAAGCAAAATGTTATATGCTGTGTGCGGTCATCCTTTTACTTCTTTCCACTTCTCTGCTTCAAGGCACATACAGATTGAAAGCGGGATATTATAATAATAATAATAATAATAATAATAATGCCACCCACCAATCCCTTCCTTAATTCTATAAATCAGCTGCAGACAATGCACATACATGGATCTTCTTGGCTTCTTTTCTAAAGCACAGAGAAAGAGGTCACACAAATTATGAAAACGGCACAAATGCTGGCAAAAGGATTGTGGAAGGTTTTTCAGTGCTATTTCAGCAGGGATGGGAGAGCAGAGATTACCCTAGAGGTGTAAAATGTCTACAAATGTCCAAGGCACTGGTGCAAAAACCTTCCTCTAGGCCCCCAAAGTATTCCAGCCAGTCTTTTAAAAATATATATACATTTGTGTTTGGGCTCAAAAACATATCAAAAAACATGACAAACATGCCAAAAAAACCCCCTAACACCACATTACCCTCACCCCGGCTTTTCCAAATACCTCATTTCTTCTCAAAATGACAACAGGAAGTGGTGCAATATCTTTTCTGCTTGCCATTTTTGGAAGTTCTCTGATGAAGACAGAAGGATGTAGGAGTACTACTGGAAGGGTGTAGACTGCTGAAGTGATGGTTAGAGGAAATTAGTCCCCAGCCCTATGTAGCTGGATCTCAAGTGGCTTTAATAACATATGTAATAGCATGTATAAGGTAGCACATGTTACATTTATGACAGTTCACTGTTTAGTGGAAATTTCCCCAAGTGGAGCACATTTAGGATTGCACGGGCTCAAGAGCATTACGGTCTTGTATATAATAGTCTATATTTCTATGCAGGTCTACTTAACCCATGGGTTAAATGGGACAAAGGGTGCCTCCAGACAGGGCTTTCATTTCACAATCTCCTTGTATACAACCTTATCTGGTCAAGCAGGAATCTGTATTATTGAGCACATACAACAGGAACAGATGAATAAAACCCCAGAATAACATGAACCCTCCATATTACTGGCACCTTCCTAGTTGTGTTCATTCAATCTGAGGGAACAAAGATCCAAGGGGTAAAGCCAGCATCTTCTAGGCTACTCAGTATCACTAACCAAAAAGGAGAAGATTGGATTCAATACTAAAGATAATGTCTACAATGCCATATCCATTTCCCAATTAAAGGGTTGGAGTAAAAGGAATAGGCATAGATAAGATTAACTTTTTTTAGGAAATAAGGTAATGGAACTAAACAACAACAAAAGCATATGAAAGCTAGTCAAAGCATACTGAACATGATTCAGAATGGCTAGAAATACATAAAACATAACGACAGAATCAAGTACCAAATGTATGACGCAAATGTGAGGCAAGCGGGCAAGTGGTTTAAAAAAACCTGCCTTTATCTGACATTCAAGATGTAATGTACTAACCAACTGCCAAGCACAAAGCCCAGATGTTTGTGTAGCCTCTCATGGGAGCTTAACTAAAAATACTATTTTAACTACTAGGCTTTACTGTAGTCTTCACTAGAGCAGAATAATAACATTATTGTTGCAGGCAATAATGAGACATGTATTCCTCAGGTTGCCAGGGATTTCGAAGCTCACAGAAAAAAGGTTTTACTGATAGCCTTTCAATGAATTTCATTTGAAATTTTGTTCAATTTCCCACTGCTAAGTGGATAAATAAAAAAGCTTATCAATATACCTATTTGACTGATAGTACTATGAGCTGTCTGTCCAGAACAAGGTTGGGAAAGTTGTGGTCCTTCAGATGTTGTTTCCCTCACTGAGATGTGAACAGTTCAGCAAACAAGAACAACATATTCTAGACCTGTGGTGTGGATGAAGCTTTATTAAGTATGATCAGATTAAGTGTTTAAATTTGCAGCCTTAGTTTCATATTAGCAGACTCCAAATACACTTAGGATGCATCTACACTGTAGAATTAACACAGTTTGACATGGTTCAACCCTATGAAGTCACGGTAGTTGTAGTTTTACAAGTTCCTTAGCCTTCTCAAAGAACGTTGATGCCTGGCCAAGCTCCAAATACCATGATTTTGTGGCAGTTAAACTGGTGTCAAACTGCATTAATTCTACAGTGTTGTGATAAGTTTATTTTATTTATTTATTTCCTATACTTTTACCCACCCTTCTCACCCCCAAGGGGGGACTCAGGGCAGTCTCACAAAAGCATCATCGGATGCCGGCATTATAA
Organism: Anolis apletophallus; assembly: GCA_030556195.1. Lineage (NCBI taxonomy): Eukaryota > Metazoa > Chordata > Lepidosauria > Squamata > Anolidae > Anolis > Anolis apletophallus. The sequence continues at coordinate 158,864,905 of JARBWK010000002.1, forward strand.
AAATAATCAGCAATACATAAAAAATATTAAAAACAGTAATTAAAACACGCCTGTTTAAATCAGAAACCAGAATCCAAAATCCAGAGTCCAGTCTGGGTCAATTCATTGTCTTAAAGTCTTCTTTCACTTGCTATTATTACAGCAAGTGAAAGAAGGGAGGGTGATACAAATGGCTGCATCATATGCAACATTGATGCTTGCCATTATTATTTGATTGAGAGAGTAAAAAGTCACCCAAGAGTAGAGGAAAAAAGGTTCCTTGCTTTTTTAACCTCTAAACCAAACCAAAACTCATCAGCAAAATCCATTTCTAACCTCTCTCCTGAAAAATGCCCCCTTTCTTCTGATAGGTTCCACTCCCCACCCCTTTAACTTTCACATCTCTAGTTAGCCATTTGGGTCAAAGATAGACACAGTTCAAGTAGCAGTCTTCTTCTACCAGAAGGAATAACACTATTTTAAAGGGATGCCTTTGTAAAGTGGCTTGGAAGAAAAATGATTAAATAACCTGCAACACAGCCTCCCAGTGCCTCTGTTCTAGTCAACATCAGTCACTGATGACATTTTAAGGTTACTATTTTGTTTAAATTACAAAATCCACTCAAGGAGTCAGTGAAGATAATACTAGGCTACAGAGCTCATTAGCCTGTCTTGGTATAAAGCCAGTTTCCTATGTTTCTACTGTGGAGTCATTCATCATTCATCCATTTATCTATTAGCTCTTGCTGGTACCATAAATCAGCCATGGAATATGCAAAATCACAGGAGTATGGTTTGCTTAAAATGAGGATTAGCATTTGCTAATTTGTTGTGAACTGTTACAAAGCTTTATAGGTGATAAGCAGTGGGGCACAGCTCAGGTCCTACTGTCTGGAGTAACTGAATTTTAAATTATCATAAAGCTGCATTGTATCAAGAGGCTTAAAAAGGAGTGCTGCCTTTTTAAAATTTTGCTCAATTGCTCGTCTGTTTGTTTAAAAACAAAGCCATACACTTACAAGACATTCACGTGTCATCCAGTTTGTTCACCCCATTAATGAAATGTCTAGAATGTTTAAATGGCCCATACAATTATGTCCCCTCATTTCTAAAAAGTTCTCATGTAACTTTCCCTGTAATTCTAAGCCAACGTCTTAAGCTATCTTGATGTGCTTCTGGAAGCCAATTTGCCCTTTATTTCAAGACAATTGTATATCCATGCATAACTGTATAAATCGTAGTCAAAATATTAACCCAATAAATGAGGGTTGCCTTATCCATGGGCCTTAATTCTTATAAAAAACTAGCTGAGCCCGGCACACGTTGTTGTGCCATATGCCATTCTCTGTCTATCTATCTCTATCTATCTATCTCTTTCTGTTTTTCTTTGTCTTTCTATCTCTGTCTGTCTGTGTTTGTCTATCTCTCTTTCTATGTCTCGCTCTCTGTGTATCTCTACCTTTCTCTGTATCTGTCTGTCTATCGATCTGTCTCTCTATCTGTATGTATCTCTGCCTTTCTCTATTTATTTGTCTCTTTCTGTCTCTCTCTCACTCTGTCTCTGTTTCTTTCCCTCTGTCTGTCTGTCTGTAGCTCTCTGTCTGTCTGTTTTTCTCTATTTCTTTCTCTGTGTGCCTCTGTCTGTGTTTTTCTATGTCTCTCTCTCTCTATCACTCATTCTCTCTCTCTCTCTCTCTCTCTCTGTATCAATCTCCCTATCTCTCTCTCTCTTTCTGTCTGTCTATCTCTCTGTGTCTCTCCAGGACTGGATGGAGGGAGGGAGGAGGAGGGGCTAAGGAGAAGCCGGCTCGGCTTCTCCTTAGCCCGCCCCCCCCCTTGCTGCATCCATGGCACGGCCGCCACTGTCCCGGGACAGTGGCGGCCGTGCCATGGATGGAGGGAGGAGGAGGAGGGCTAAGGAGAAGCCGGCTAGGCTTCTCCTTCCCCCCCCGCTGCATCCACGGCACGGCCCCCGCGGGCCCGGGACAGCGGCGGCCGGGCCGTGGATGGAGGGAGGGAGGAGGAGGGGCTAAGGAGAAGCCGGCTCGGCTTCTCCTTAGGCCCCCCCCCCGTGCTGCATGCACGGCACGGCCGCCGCTGTTCCGGGACAGCGGCGGCCGTGCCGGGGATGGAGGGAGGGAGGAGGAGGGGCTAAGGAGAAGCCGGCTCGGCTTCTCCTTAGCCCGCCCCTTGCTGCATCCACATCACGGCCGCCGCTGTCCGGGACAGCGGCGGCCATGCCGTGATGGAGGGAGGAGGAGGAGGGGCTAATAATAATAATAAGAATAATACTTTAATATTTGTGAGTCGCCCTCCACCGGTGGTGCTCCGGCGACTTACATCATTTAAAAACCCTAAAACAGCAATATACAGCAGTTTAAAACAGATACAAGTCTGAGTCTCTCTCTGTGTCTCTCCAGGACTGGATGGAGGGAGGGAGGAGGAGGGGGGCTAAGGAGAAGCCGGCTCGGCTTCTCCTTAGCCCGCCCCTGCTGCATCCACGGCACAGCCGCCGCTGTCCCGGGACAGCGGCGGCCATGCCATGGATGGAGGGAGGGAGGAGGAGGGGCCTAGGAGAAGCCGGCTAGGCTTCTCCTTGCCCCCTAAAGCATCCACGGCACGGCCGCTGCTGTCCCGGGACAGCGGCGGCCGTGCCGTGGATGGAGGAGAGGGGGAGGAGGGGCTAAGGAGAAGCCGGCTCGGCTTCTCCTTAGCCCCTGCTGCATCACGGCACGGCCGCCGCTGTTCCGGGACAGCGGCGGCCGTGCCGTGGATGGAGGGAGGGAGGAGGAGGCTAAGGAGAAGCCGGCTCGGCTTCTCCTTAGCCCGCCCCCTGCTGCATCCACATCACGGCCGCCGCTGTCCCGGGACAGCGCGCGCATGCCGTGGATGGAGGGAGGGAGGAGGAGGGGCTAATAATAATAATAATAATAATACTTTAATATTTGTGAGTCGCCCTCCACCGGTGGTGCTCCGGGCGACTTACATCATTTAAAAACCCTAAAACAGCAATATACAGCAGTTTAAAACAGATACAAGTCTGAGGAAGGCTCAGACATTCAGAGGTACCGATCAGGCCCCAAACGCAAGGCAGAAGAGCCAGGTCTTTAGGTCTGACCGGAATCTAGTTAGGGTCAGAGTGGCTCTGAGGGCAGGTGGCAATGAGTTCCAGATCCTGGGGGCCGCCAAGGAAAAGGCTCTCCGCTGGGTTTCTATCAGCCGAGCCTCTCGCACCCGGGGATGGTCATGCGATCGCCATTTATGGCACGTGCTGGCCTCACGCTGTGTTGGACCGTCAGCCGGTCACTCAAGTATGCTGGCCCAATATTGTGCCGAGCTTTAAAAGTGAGCACCAGAAGTTTGTAAAGCACTCTGAACTCTAAGGGCAGCCAGTGGAGATCTTTTAAAATAGGAGAAATGTGGTCCCTCACTGATGACCCAGAGATGAGTCTGGCCGCTGCGTTGTGGATGAGTTTCAGCCTCTTGGTTGTGGAGAGGGGAGGCCCACATATAGGGCGTTGCAATAATCAAGACGCGAGACAACGGTGGCATGTACCACGGTTCTCAGCGCCTCAGATGGTAGGGGGCCAGCCGTCGGGCCCTACGGAGATGGAAGAAGGCGCCTTTTGCTGCCGCCTGGATCTGGGCCTCCATCGTTAGTTTTTCGTCAGGATCACTCCCAGGCTTTTCACTGCCGGAGCCGGGGATAAGGGCTCGCCTCAAAGGGTGGCAGTGATGGGTGAGAGGCGGGTCGGCCAGGCCAGAGGATCTCCGTTTTGGCTGGGTTGATTTTGAGTCTATGTGCTCTGAGCCAGCTCGTCACCGCTCTCAATCCTTGGCTGAAACTGTCCGGCACCGACGATGACCCTGGGTCAAGCTTCAGGAGCAGCTGAGTATCGTCCGCATATTGGTAGCAGGAGAACCCATGGCCCCTGGCAATGCTAGCCAGAGGCTGGACGTAGATGTTGAAGAGGGTGGGAGATAGGATGGCACCCTGGGGGACTCCACATTCCAGTTCGCTTTTCCTAGAGACTTGACCCTGCCACTCGACCCGCTGCGAGCGGCCCTCGCAGGAACGATCCCAGCCAGGTCAAAGCCTTGTCTCGGATCCCAGAGGCAGCCAGGCGGTCGAGGAGCAAGTCGTGATCAACGGTGTCAAAGGCCGCGGTTAGGTCCAGAAGGACTAGGACTGCCGAGCCTCCCTGGTCCAGTTGACGGCGGATGTCGTCAGTGATCGCTACGAGGACGGATTCCACCCGTGACCTCTGCGCGAAACCCGACTGGGACGGGTCTAGGCCCCCGGATTGATCTAGGAAGTCCCGTAATTGGCTTTCTACCGCTCGCTCTAGGAGCTTACCCAGAAAGGGTAGGTTGGCAACCGGGCGGTAGCTTGCTGGGTCATCCGGGTCGAGGTTCGTCTTCTTCAAGAGGGCTGACTCTGGCCTCTTTCAGGGAGTTCGGAAAGGTGCCTGTCTCTAGGGAGAGATTTACCAAGTCCCTCAGAGCGCCCGACATGATGTCAATATTGGACTTAATTAGGTGTGATGGGCAGGGGTCCGTTGGGCAGGTCGTCGCTCTTGCCCCGGTCACCAGCTTTCTCACCTCCTCCGTTGTTAGTGGGCTGAATTCTGAGAGACGGGGTTCAATTGTCCGGTGGGGTACCGGGACCTCGTGTCCCCCTCCTCGGAGACAGCGGCAAGTCAAGTCGGAGTGCCGCGATTTTACCGAGGAAGTACTCCTGGAGGTCATCTGCAGTTATCGCCGAGTTGTTGGATTCACTCTGTGGGGACGTGAGGAGACTCCGGACTACCTTAAAGATCTGTGCCGTATGGGAGCCCGCGGCTGAGATCTGGGCCGCATTATAGGATCTCTTGGCCTTTTTGATCTCGTGTTCGTATAGCCTATGTTGTTCTCTGTAGGCTGCTCTGGTTTCTTCGCTAGGCTTTCGTCGCCAGGTGCTCTCGAGTTGCTTCCTCCGGTGTTTTATCTGCTTTAGGTGCGTTGTGAACCATGGAGAGCAGGTTTTCCTGGGGCGGAAAAGGCGTCTAGGGGCTATCTGATCAATGGCCCTTGAGAGGACACTATTCCATCTGGCGACTAGATCTGATAGTGATCCTCCGGGGACCTCCAGGGGTTCCAGCGCCGCGGCGAATGCCCTCGGGGTCATCGCGCTCTTTTGGTGGGCTAATACAGACCTTGGCTCTGATCTTACCGTGAGGGGGATGTTGGTGTCTACCCTCACAACCAGGTGGTCCGACCAAGGCACTGCTCTGGAATCGCGATGATTTGTGGCGAGACCCTGGCTGAAAATCAGGTCCAGTGCATGGCCCGCTTGGTGAGTGGGGCCGGTATCTGTCCTGGAGAGGTCGAGGCGTCCATGTGCATGAGGAATTCTCGTGCATTGGGGGTGGGAGGGATTGTGTCCGGGTGGATGTTAAAGTCCCCAGTATGAGGAACCGGGGAACCTCAGGGCCCAGTCCGCAATCAGATCCTGTAAGGCAGATGTGGCCTCTTTATGGGCCCCTGGGCCCGGTAAACCACCAGGATCCCCGTCTTTCCTTCCTCTCCAAGGGTTGCTCCCAGGCATTCTATGCCGGTCATCTCCGGTGTTTGGAGGACAGAAGTGGCAACAGCGTCCCTTACGACCAGTCCTACTCCCCACCCCGACCTATAGATCTTGGTCGATGGAAGGCTCGAAAGCCTGGGGGGGCTATCTCTTGGAGGAGGACGCAGTCACCGTCCTGGGTCCATGTCTCTGTGATGCATATAACATCTGCGTCCTGTTCTGCGATAAAATCTCGCAGGGTGGCCAGCTTATTGCAGATCGACCTCGCATTAAGGAGCAGAAGTGAGGACCAGGGTGTGGCGAGTGTTTGTTGACGGGCGTGGCAGATAATGGGGCGCAGCCAGGTCGAAGAGGAACTGCGGCTCTGTTTGGTGGAGGGTGGGTTGCTGAACCTTGCCCTCCTCTGCCCACCAATTACTGGGATGGGGCAGGCGGAAGCGCTCTGGGGCTGATGGTTGGAGCCGGAGCGCTGAGTTTGCGGCACGTCCCCCGAAAAGGGGACGTTGAGGTGGCCTGTCCTTGATTGCCAACCGGAAGGGTTGTGTTGGACGGTAGCTGTGCCATGGAAGGGCCGGTGGGGATTCTAATCCTTCGAGCCCAGAAGGTTCTGGTCCTGAAGGGGCCGGGATTGCCAATCGGGAATTCCCTGGAGTTGTTGTGTCCTCTCTGGGTAGCGGTGCTTCGGTTGCGTGGCCTGAATGATTCCAGGCGTAGGGTGTTGGGCCTTTCTTGAGAAGCCCCTCTGGCCGCGGGTGACTGTAGGTCAGGGTTTCCTATCAGTTCTGACTGATCTGCCTGGGAGGGACAGGGAGCATGGCGGCCTGTAGGCTGGTGCGGAGCCGTCATTTCGGAGCATGTTCTGGCGGTCGCTCTCTTTCGCCCGGCCTCAAGGCCTTCCCTGCCCTTCTTTTAGCCCGCCTGGTCTCTCCGCGGTTGTTGGCATCGCATCCACCCTCAGGTTCACGGGGGGGGGTGCTTGGGAATGCCCCTTGGTATGTCTCCGTCTCCATCTGCGCCTGCGCCCCCCCCCCTCTCCATCAGCAGGTGGAGAAGGGGCCGATGGCTGGGGTGTCGAGCCCCTGCTAGGAGGGGGGGGGAGTTAGTTGGGCACTGTGGGCCTTTATTGTCAATTGGGCAGTGGAGGCAGAGACCATCTGCCCCCCCCGTGTCTTTTAAAGACTTCACCTGCCCGCACTCACCATGGATGTGGCCGTCCTCATTCGCCCTTTGATTCAGGGCTTCTCCCACTGCTTCTGGGCTGCCACTCTGTCTTCGATGCTGGCTCCGCCCATCACTCCTCCCAGAGTGGCCGGCGGCCGCCTCCCACTCTGCTGACGAGGAGAGAGGGGCGGGGACGAGGCGGGGCCGCAGGTGTCGGTTCGGCGTCCTGGGAGCCGGGCGCCATCTTGGCATGGCCAGCCCAGGCCCCGGGTGATGGAAGGGGGAAAACCGGGCGGCCCTGCGGCGGGGCCGCTCCCCCGGAGCCTTGGCCAGAATGGCCGAGATGTTAAATGTCTCCTCCGGCTCCCGCCGCTCAGGGCAGAGCCCAGCGACTGACCACGGCACCCGGGGGGCTGGAGCGTCCAGCAGCAGCTCCGACTTCGGCGGCTCCAGCGGCTCCAAAGGGCCTGGTGAACCCGGTGGCTCCAGGGGACCCGAGGACAGCTCGGTGGCCCCGTTAGTATCCCGAGTCGCCGCCGCCGCCGCTGTTTCCGGCTGTCGCCGTTGCCCAGGGCCGCCCCGGGACCACAGGCAGCCACCTCGGCCCAGGAACGCCAGCGGACAGGCCTCACCCAAAATGCAGTCCTTCGTCGAGTGGGCCTCAGCTGGCTTCGGAGGTAAGTTATTGGTAGGAGGAGGGGAGACTGGGAAGGCCGACAACATCCTCCCCAGTAACGCGAACTGGGTGGCCGCCAGGCGGAATTGGGCCTGAAGGGCCTGGAGGGCTGGGCTTTCCTTTGGTGAAAAATGGAGGCCCACCTTGCTAGGCACGCCGATGGTCCATCTCCTCCTTTCAAAGGGGGGACCTTCTACGACCTTCCCAGGTCGGAGGTCTAGACCCCCAGGGGTTGTTGGAAGTGTAGACCCAGTAAGGTTGCCAGCCTGGCTGGGCGGAGACGACGCTTTGATGGAAAACGACGGGAGCTCGCTCTCCCAGCGTCCGAACGCTCCCGCCATCTTAAAACAAGTCGGCTTCTCCTTAGCCCCCCCCCTTGCTGCATCCACGGCACGGCCGCCGCTGTTCCGGGACAGCGGCGGCCGTGCCGTGGATGTAGGGAGGGAGGAGGAGGGCTAAGGAGAAGCCGGCCTCAGCTTCTCCTTAGCCCCCTTGCTGCATCACGGCACGGCCGCCGCTGTCCCGGGACAGCGGCGTGCCGTGGATGAGGGGAGGAGGGGCTAAGGAGAAGCCGGCTCGGCTTCTCCTTAGCCCCCCTTGCTGCATCACGGCACGGCCGCCGCTGTCCCGGGACAGCGGCGACCGTGCCGTGGATGGAGGGAGGGAGGAGGGGGCTAAGGAGAAGCCGGCTCGGCTTCTCCTTAGCCCGCACCCCTTGCTGCATGCACGGCACGGCCGCCGCTGTCCCGGGACAGCGGCGGCTGTGCCGTGGATGGAGGGAGGGAGGAGGAGGAGGGCTAAGGAGAAGCCGGCTCGGCTTCTCCTTAGCCCCCTTGCTGCATCCACGGCACGGCCGCCGCTATTCCGGGACAGCGGCCGTGTTACGTGATGGTGGGAGGGGGGGGGCTAAGGAGAAGCCGGCTCGGCTTCTCCTTAGCCCCCTGCTGCATCCACGGCACGGCCGCCGCTGTCCCGGGACAGCGGCGGCCGTGCCGTGGATGGAGGGGAGGGGAGGAGGGGCTAAGGAGAAGCCGGCTCGGCTACTCCTTGGCCCCCCCTTGCTTCTTCCACGGCACGGCCACCGCTGTCCCGGAAAAGCGGCGGCCGTGCCGTGGATGGAGGAGAGGGAGGAGGGGCTAAGGAGAAGCCGGCTCGGCTTCTCCTTAGCCCGCCCCCCCTTGCTGCATGCACGGCACGGCCGCCGCTGTCCCGGGACAGCGGCCGCCGCTGTCCCGGGACAGCGGCGGCTGTGCCGTGGATGGAGGGAGGGAGGGAGGAGGGGCAAAGGGGAAGCCGGCTCGGCTTCTCCTAACCCCCTTGCTGCATCCACGGCACGGCCGCCGCTGTTCCGGGACAGCGGGCCGTGCCGTGAGGGAAGGGAGGAGGGCTAAGGAGAAGGCTCGGCTTCTCCCAGCCCCCTTGCTGCATCACGGCACGGCCGCGCTGTCCCGGGACAGCGGGCCGTGCCGTGGATGGAAAGGAAGAGGAGGAGGGGCTAGGAGCCGGCTCGGCTTCTCCTTGCCCCCTGCTGCATCCACGGCACGCCGCCGCTGTCCCGGGACAGCGGCGGCCGTGCCGTGGATGGAGGAGAGGGAGGGGCTAAGGAGAAGCCGGCTAGGCTTCTCCTTGCCCCCCCTTGCTGCATCCACGGCACGGCCGCCGCTGTCCCGGGACAGCGGCGGCCGTGCCGGGGATGGAGGGAGGGAGGCGGAGGGGCGAAGGTGCAGCCGGCTCGGCTTCTCCTTAGCCCCCCTGCTGCATCCGGCACGGCCGCTGTCCCGGGACAGCGGCGGCCATGCCGTGGATGGAGGGAGGGAGGAGGAGGGGGCTAGGAGAAGCCGAGCCGGCTTCTCCTTAGCCCGCCCCCTGCATCACGGCACGGCCGCCACTGTCCCGGGACAGCGGCGGCCGTGCCGTGGGAAGGAGGAGGAGGAGGAGAGGGCTAAGGAGAAGCCGGCTCGGCTTCTCCTTGGGCCCCCCTTGCTGCATGCACGGCACGGCCGCCGCTGTTCGGGACAGCGGCGGCCGTGCCGTGGATGGAGGGAGGGAGGAGCAGGGCTAAGGAGAAGCCGGCTCGGCTTCTCCTTAGCCCCCTGCTGCATCCACGGCACGGCTGCCGCTGTTCCGGGACAGCGGCGGCCGTGCCGTGGATGGAGGAGGAGGAGGAGGAGGGCTAAGGAGAAGCCGGCTCGGCTTCTCCTTAGCCCCCCTTGCTGCATCCACGGCACGGCCGCCGCTGTTCCGGGACAGTGGCGGCCGTGCCGTGGATGGAGGAGGAGGAGGGCTAAGGAGAAGCCGGCTCGGCTTCTCCCTTAGCCCGGCCCCTTCCTCCATCCACGGCGCCCCGCCGCTGTTCCTGAGGAGGAGGAGGCGAGGGTGAGTGTTGGCTGCCATGCGCGAACGTTCTAAGCGTTCGCGCTGGCAGCAAAGAGGCCGGGATGGGAATTCCCTTGGCGGTTTTTTGGGGCTGGTTTTTGGGGGTGTTGGGAGGTACCTAGGGTCTGTTTTTTGGGCCTATTTGGTACCGAGGGGTTATGGTTCTATGGGCTGGCTAGTTTATTGCTTCTGCATGGCATGGTTTAGTTGTCTATGATCGTCAATGCACGACCGTGTCTCCTTTATATATATAGAGAAGAAACCATCCCTTCTATGAGTACATTGATGAAAGGCAGGAACTTAGTCTCTTTCAGGAGAACCTAAAAGAAATACCAACCCCATCTACTCTCTCTTCTACAGCACTACTTTTGGCCTTTGCGAATGAATGGATAGGAAAATGACGGTGGCTTGGGCAATGCTGGTGCATTCTCCTTACCATGTAATGACACTCAAGTTATTCACAGGACATATCAAAATTCATAATTTTCACCCCAATATCTGTTGTTGACCTATACACGAGCTTGACTTATACATGACTATATTCAGCCACCATTGTTCCATCCACATGTCCCACCACCAAGTTAATTCTGGAGAACCATCAACTCTCCTCAGACTCTCCCCCCTCCCATGCTCAATGTATACTGGTGCTGATGCTTGTACGCTAACTCATATGCAAGAAACAGGAAGCTTCAGGGAGCTTCCTGAGTATCCTTTCACACTTCTTCCAGCATTATTGTAAAGAGACATCAGGCCGATTCAGATGTTATGCTAAACCACAATCAAGTACTACAAAGATCACGCCACAGGAGATCATTTGAGCGGAAGGGGGGCACAAGTACAGCTCTGAGGATGTCAAGAAGTATCACTTATATTTTTGATTAACCACAGGTTGCCGTTTTCTGAACTCTGACAAACTGCAACCTTAGCTTTGATGTGCAGAGAGAAGCCAACTTCAAACTACACTTTATGGAGCTGGCTTGTGGAATGTGAGGGTAATCAGTTTACAGTGCAGACAACATACTACTGTGCAGTTTCTATATAATAATAAAAAAAGAAATTATCCGTTTCCTCCTTGTAGTAGAAGAGGGGAATGGGGCTTTGGGTGTAGAGTTAATGCAGTTTGATACCACTTTAACTGCCATTGTGTAGCACCCATGGGTCCGCCCGGGCCACGGGGGAGGGGTAATGCACCGGGGGTCCCGTTGGCATTGGGACCCGCACAGGCTGAAAGGGACTCTGAGGATGAGTTGGAAGGCCCAGAGCAAGATTGGTCAGCCGTGCCTTTGCCCAGTCCACCGCCAGAGAGTTTAGCCTGGGATTTCGAATGGGAGCATTCTCCCGGGGAAGGAGCGGACCAGGTGGAGATGGGAGGCAGTGAAGCAGATAGCGGAGATAGTTATGAATTCCCAAATGGCCGAGGTTCCCAGGAGCTGGCCGAGCAGCAGATGGAGGCTAGCGGATGGGAAACTTCGGGGGAGGATGCTTCTCAGGAAGATAGCGATACTAGGCTGGAAGAGCGGGGCCGTTCCCATAACAGGCGCAGGGACATAGAGGAGGGCAGGAGGAGCTGGCATCTGTCCCTAGACCGTCACCGTTCGGAAAGTAGAGACTGGAGGCGCCGGGCCCTAGATCGTCGGGGGTCCCGGCCGAGGGGTGATGGAACTCCACGTGGGAACTGATCCTCAGTTCTCCGGCCACGTCTATACTGAATAGGCGCGAAGCGGAGTGGGACCACAAGTAACAGTGGTCATCAAGCCTTGCCTTGCCTTTGCCTTGTTTCCTGAGCCGCAGCGGTTTGCGGCACCTTGCCCTGGTTCCTGATTCGCATTGGATTGCGGAACCTTGTCCTGTTTCCTGATCCGCCTTGCCTCGCTTCAAGCTATTTGCTACGATACTTTGGACTATTTGCTTTATACTTTGAACACTTGCATCTTATTGGACTATATACCTTTTGGACTGTTTTTATACTCAATAAAGTAGTTAGCCTTTGATACGTCTCCGTGTGTGTGTTAAAGGGGCAGTTCTAAGTCGGCGTTCGTGACACATTGCTAAATACTATGGAATCATGGGAATTGTAGTTTTGTGAGTCACCCAACTCCCAGGATTCCATGACATTGAGGTCATGGTAGTCAAACTGTGTTAATTCTATGGTTTAAATGCACTCAAAACCCTGTGACTCCAAACCACGGTTTAGCACAGGGACCCTCCAGATCTAAGCAGTCCCAGCTGCTTTGGCAAATTTTGATGGATAACCTGAGCTGTAATTCTAATATTCTATTATTTAGAAGGCCACGGGTTCCCTAGCTTGGCTTAACAGTACCAATGAGGAATTAGAGGTTTATCTAAATGAGGAACTCATTATTCTTTCTTTTTAAAAAAATCCACATTCCTACGGCTTCCCACATGAATTAGATCATAAGTCTTTCAGGGACAGGGATTCATAAATATATAGTGTAAGTGCTCCGAACTCGGGGCTGGCATGACAGTAAATCTCATTAAGAAACAAAATGTACGATAAGGGAAATGGTATTCAAATAGAGTGAAATAGGAGGAAAGGAAGAGTAGCATAGAACCTATTTTCAACCTTTAATTAAAATCCAGAAGTATATGCACTAAGGTGTTCAGATAAGTGGCTGCTATTTTGTCAAGGTCCCTCGATCATTATAACATTAAGTCCAAAGACGTTAATAAGTCCACAAGTTTAGTGAAAGCAATACTTTCTTAGTTCTCTGAACAACAATACTACATAGGATGGCATCAATATTAGAACAAAAAAATAAAATAAGATCAATCTCAGCTTCCTTCAAACTAATATTTTAACAACACCTTGATTTTTACATGCTGTAAGATATTTTGAACGTATACTTGCATCAAAATTATGGAATACAAATACCTCAAAAATAAATAAATATCTACATAAAATCAATGAAATTAAAAACACACTTCTGTGTTTTGTTAGCAAAAAAAGATTAGTATTGACTACGTTTTTGCATTTAAATGAAAGAGTACATGAGCCTAGATTAGGGTTGGCAACTGTAGTGGGGATGGGGACCAATGTTCTGCTTCTAGAAACCTCTGAAAACACATGGATTGACCAAAATGTCAACAAAAAACTTCAGAAGTACCCAAAAGTCTACTTCTAATTAGAAAATAAACTGTTTCAATGTAGAGAGTTGTGCAATTTGTATAAAAGATGAACAGCTACTGTTGCTACTAGTGTGTTTTATGTGCCTTCATTTTTTAGTAATGCTGACCCTAAAGCAAACTATCATGAGGTTTTCTTGGCAAGATTTGTTCAGAGGGGATTTGCCTTTCTCCCAAGGTCACCCAGTGGGTTTCAATAGCCTAGTGGAGATTTGAAATCTGATTTCAAGAGACCTACTCCAATGCTCAAACCACTACAGCACACCGGTTCTCAGAAAAAAACGCTCCCAGTTTTTTGGCTAGAAAAAGGATAGTTTGGGGGAAAAGTACTCTGCAGCAGAATGTACCCTTATTTTCACACTCTACCCTACCCCTAGGGCTTACTATAAATATAGGATAGTAGGTACTTAAAATGAATCTCCACAAATTCTGAACCACAGGGGAACACATGTATATGAAGTAGATTGCCAGCATAATGGAAGCAACATTGGAACACTAAATTTGCAGTGATGTGATGAGAACTAATAAAATGCTGCTTAAGAATGGGGTGGACAATATGTGGACCTTCCAGTGGGGACAATGACGGCAGGGCAGCCTTCCTGAGAGTTCCTCAGCAAGGAACCAAGTTTGAGCTGTTAGGTTGAGCTGTCACTCCCCTCTCCTGGCCGATCGAGTTCGGGAGGGTCGTAAAACCCTATAGCCAGCTCCGAAGACCCCAAAAATCTCCTTCCCCTCAAGGGAGGGGGGTTAAGAGGGTCCGGACAGTGCGGTGGGTCAAGACAAGAGAAGGGGATGGTAGGAATGGCTGTGTGGTGGGCAGTCAGGACTTCCCTTTTCACCCACCTCTACAGTGGTGAGGGCAGGCTGTTTAAATCATCTCGAGGCCAATCCAGGATACACCATGCTGAACAAATCCCTGCTCTTTTAGATATCTGCTTTAGAAATACTGAGCATTTCCCAAAGCTCCAGACTAAGTTTAGACTGCTTACATTGCATTTACATTTAATTTTATTCACTTTTGTTCAGACAATATTTAAACTAAACTAAATAAAGGAACACAAAGTAGTGCATAGACTCACTCCTTGTTCCATCTGCAACCATCTTTCTTTACGAAATATATCATGCTATCTAATGAGAACAGTATATAATCAGAAAAGTGTCTAATTAGGACATATTGCACAATAGTTTACCCAAATGTTTCCATTTCCATTTAGGTAAAAATTAAATTTGCCTCTCCAGATAAGTAATTACATGCTTTAATTCATTTACTGCTCCTAAAGGGCTGCTTTAGAATACAGCCAGCACGTAACAGTATTACACTATTTAGATTGAGTAACAAACAGATAGTTCCAGGATTCTTCAATCCATGCATATTTGTGTGCATTCACACATAAACGTGCACACACTTTTTAAAAAACCCTATACAAATCAATTCAGAAATTGATGCATCAGTAACAGGCTCAAGAAGAATAGCAGATCAATAGGATTTGCTAGCTAGTATAGTATGCACGTTTTTTCTTTGAGTTACTAAACAAATAGCAAAATTTGAATTCAATGGGGAAGAGAATTGTGTATATAAATTTTATTTGTTAAGTTCCAACCCCCAAAGATGGTACAGTTGGCCCTGAATTTAAATTAAATTTTATTCACTTCTGTTCAGACTATATTTAAACTAAACTAAATAAAGGAACACGAAGAAGTGCATAAACTCACTCCTTGTTTCATCTACAACGGATGGGAGCCCCTTGTAGAGAGCCCCTGCCCCCAGCACCAATGGCCGCTCTGGGGCCAGAGTAAAGAAGGGGAGCTGGGAAGACAGTTCCATCTTGTCTCCTGTGACAACAGAGCCCCTCCCCCCAGCAACAATATATTATGAGTTGTGTATTAGTATTTATTTATTTATTATTTATTTCGGGATTTTACCCCGCTCTTCTCAACCCCCAAGGGGGGACTCAGAGCGGCTTACAGTACGGCACAATTCGATGCCCACATAATAACAATATAAACCCCAAAACACTTCAACAGTTAAAATGCATTAAAATACATTAAAATACAACTACATTAGCACCATACACATTCACTCTGGATTAAAACAATGTTCAGGCCATAAAAACATTGGCCATAATCACCCACTTTCATTAAAAACCAATCTAAAATGCTGCCTTGTGCTGGTGTACGAATGCCTGGTCCCACAGCCAGGATTTTACTTTTTTCCTGAAGGCCAGGAGGGATGTGGTGGATCGTACATCAATAGGAAGCGCATTCCACAGGCGGGAGCCACCACCGAGAAGGCCCTATCCCTCGTCCCCACCAGCCTCATCTGAGACGTAGGCGGGAGCGAGAGCAGGGCCTCCCCGGATGATCTTAGATTACGAGGTGGGACATAGCGGCTGATGCGTTCGGACAAGTAAGCTGGGCCAGAACCGTATAGAGCTTTAAAGGTCAAAACCAGCACTTTGAATTGAGCCCGGAATTGACAGGCAGCCAGTGGAGCTGACACAACAGGGGGGTGATATGCTCCCTGTATGTAGCTCCCATTAGTAATCTGGCTGCCGCCTGCTGGACTAATTGCAATTTCCGAACTGTCTTCAAAGGCAGCCCCACGTAGAGTACGTTGCAGTAATCTATTCGGGATGTGACCAGAGGTGGACGACCGTAGCCAGATCAGACTTCCCAAGGTACGGGCGCAGCTTGCGCACGAGTCTTAACTGTGCAAAAGCTCCCCCAACCACCGCTGAGACCTGGGGTTCCAGGCTCAGCAATGAATCCAGGATCACTCCCAAGCTGCGAACCTGCGTCTTCAGGGGGAGTGTAAACCCATCCAACACAGGCTGTAACCCTATGCCCTGTTCGGCCTTGCGACTGACCAGGAGGACCTCTGTCTTGTCTGGATTTAGTTTCAATTTGCTAGCCCTCATCCAGTCCGACAAAGCGGCCAGGCACCGGTTCAAGGTCTGGACAGCCTCCTTGGTGACAGGTGGGAAGGAGTGACAGATCTGGACGTCATCTGCGTACAGACAACACCTTACTCCGAAACTCCAAATGATCTCTCCCAGCGGTTTCATGTAGATGTTGAATAACATCGGGGACAGAACTGAACCCTGAGGGACTCCACAGGATAACGGCTGTGGAGCCGAACAGGTGTCACCCAATGACACCTTCTGGGTACGACCTTCCAGGAAGGATTGGAGCCACTGCAGAGCAGTACCGCCAAGCCCCATGTCTGCAAGGCGACCCAGAAGGATACCGTGGTCAACGGTATCGAAAGCCGCTGAGAGGTCCAGCAGAACCAACAGGGACACACTCCCCCTGTCGAGTTCCCGGCGTAGATCATCTACCAAGGCGACCAAGGCTGTTTCAGTACCATGTCCCAACCTAAAGCCAGACTGTGCCGGATCAAGATAATCAGTGTCTACCAAGAACCCCTGGAGTTCTACCGTAGTACTATGCTAATAATGTAGTATGCCGCTCTGAGTCCCCTTCGGGGTGAGAAGGGCGGAATATTAAGGTCATAAATAAGTAAATAAATATTATGTATCCACAGATTTTACAATCTATAGCTTGAAAATATTCCCCACCCTGCTCCACCCCACCCCAGTTCGAAAAAACTAACCTTGATTCTGTCATTTTAGATAAGAGTTATCATTTACTTCGCCACTACATATAATGGAACTTGGGCATCCATGGATTTTGGGATCCATGAGGGGTTCTAGAACTAAACCCCAGCAGATACCAAGGGCCCACTGTATACTTCAAAACTACCCTCCACATCTTTTATACTGGCTGTGTAATGGCAAGCAACAATTCTACAGAATCCATAAATGGTGTCAGCAGCATTGGTGTCACCAAGCTCCTGGAACATACCAGATCATAGTCTTAATACTGTAAGTAAAATACCACACCACCCCCAAATTGACAAAATCAGCACCTTAAAAAACAAAAAACAAATAGCAACAACAAATACGAGGGTTGAATGAAAAGTATTGCCTCCACCTTTGTTACTTGGGTTTGGATGGAAATATTTTAATAAATCAAACACTGAAATAATCCTTAGAATGTGCTCTTTAACTACCACTATTCACTTTTCCACATAATCACCAGACAATTGGATACATTTCTGCCAACGATTAAACAAAATTTTCTGAAGCCAAAACGGAAGAAGTCGACACTCTGTTTCTGCAACCAGCGTCAGCATCCTAGGTACCTATTACGGCCTCTGAAGGGCTTGTTTGCATTGTTTAATGTACCAGGGTTGCATGCCTGCAATCCCGTTGTAATGTTCCCTGCAGTTTCAACTGTGTATGTGCATTGGGTGGGTGGGGCTTGAGTTTTGGCACCAAAGCTGACCTCAGCACCTTAACCCCTCCTTCTTCTGAGGCCACCTTAGGAGGAGGATTTTTCCTCCCAGTTCAGTCTAACAAAGCAAAGCAAGGACGTGCGGCTTAGAAATCTGGGCCTCAGCTTGGACAAAGCATTTCCGTTTACCTAAACACATCTGGGATCAGCTTCAAGCATATCAAGGTATACTGCAAGACCTTGGTGCCCTTGTGTGAGCCTAGCACCTTCAACCAGCCAGCAGCCTTATAGGAAAGTCCTCTTTCAACAAAGGGTCTGCAGATTTGGGGCCTTGGGAATTTTCGTAACCCCGAAGCCATTGGAAGGAAAAGGACCACTTGGAACTAGACAGAGAACTGCATCTCTTCTCTACAACTCCGAGGCAAGTAACTAAATTCCCCCCAAAGACTTTGCTATAACAGCTAGTAACTAAGAAAGAATTTGAATCACCAGGGACCTGGTGGTAATCAATAAAAACATTGAACTTTACCATTCAGAGTCCAGTGCCATCCTTTAAAGCCTGGCCAAGTCACCCTTTCTTCATAGGAAGGCACCCGCAAACCCCTATGGCCTAAACACCACGCATCCACATCTAAATTAACAGAGGGGCCTTAGCGAAGGTGGCATAGTACCCATCGTGCACAGATCTTCCAATAGCCAAGCAAAGCAATAATGTGACCCACACGTTCTTGTGAAATGTCGATTATGCTTGAAATTTCTCTGAGTGATACGATTGATTCTGAATCAATCTGTCAACCTTTTGCTTGTGAAACTCGGTGGTTGCTGTCATAGGACGTCCAACTCTTTGTTTGCCACTCAAGTCAGATGTTCCCACCTCAACATCTTTAAACTTACTCGCCCAATGACGCACAGCACTCACATCAACACAATCACCATAAACAGCTTGTATTCTCTGATTAATCTCCTTTGGGGTGACACCTTCTGCTGCCAAGAATTCAATGACTGCACGTTGCTTAAGTTGCATTTATCGATCGTCTGTGCAGGGTTCCATACTTTGCACTTTAACAACACAGCCATTCAATGCTAAGGCTTCTTGCTGAAATGGAACTGTAGAGAAGAGTCTACTGAACAAGCCAGTACCTGCTGCATACCAGTACTGCCATCTGTTGAGGAGTTACGAAGGTGGAGGCATTAAATTTCATTCAACCCTCGTACATCAGTACATGCTTGTGTATGCATACAAACCATAAGATTGCAAGCATCATTGCAATTGTGCAACAATGACTGGAAGGCAAAGGATTTTCTCCTTGTACATATATAGATATGATACTCTTAATTTTTAATTCCTACTTTGTTTGGATATTGCGCTATAGCGCTCCTGCTTATCCAACATGCTAGCTTGCATTCTTGTCTACTTTGGAAACTCCTGCCAGTGGAGGATTATCTGGGGTTCTGGTTTATAACTGCGTCCAGTGCAGTCATAGAATGTCCCTTGGAGCTACACAGCAGGGAAGAAAATCTAATTGAACTTACATATTTTTAAACAACATTCTGTGCAAGGGACTGCCACATCACTGAACATAGCCTCAAGTGTTCAAAGGAAACACCAGCACAGGATGATAGGAAAACGGTCTCTTGGTAGCTATACAAGGTAGAATTTTGATGGCCACAACAGTCTTCCATTTCAGATATTAATCATCACTAATGGAGGGTTAGTTCATAGTAGAAGCCTGAATGGAGAAGTGCAACATAAGCAGTTCTGGCTGACAGTTTTCATTAGGAATTTTTTAAAAAGAAATATAATTTCAGTGCACAGCTCTGAAGCAAGGTAAGGAATGCGTCAAACTTCATCTACGTGAGGTTTCTTTTTTTACAAAATACTTACAAACAGCACACGAAAGTACTTTAGTAAAGGTAAAGGGGTGGTGGTGCTCATCTCCATTTCTAAGCCGAAGAGCTGGAATTGGCCATAGACACCTCCAAGGTCATGTGGCCAGCATGACTGCATGGAATGCCGTTACTTTAGAACACAGTTAAAACAGTTATGGAGACGAAAGCCTGAGGGATGATTGTTGTTCTTAATAAACTCTGCATTACCACATGTGTCTGACAAACCTCAGCAAAACTGCAAATAAGAGCAAACAGCATCACTACATCATTATGCAGAAACACATTATGCATAAATTATAATTATGCAAAATTATTCAGTAGAAAGCGCTCCCTCAAGTTAAGAAGCAGGAATGAGTTATTAATGTAATGAAATTTGCTTCCACAAATAATATTTTAATATCAAGATTATTTTTGCTTCACTTTACTGTCACCAAGTGCTTTTTAATTGCCAAGTTAGAAATGTGTGCAATTAAGCTTAATAATGATTTTAATTTATTAATACGCTGGCATATAACACTCATCTGTTTTAATAGTTCATTTACCAGAGTGTTTGCCTGCTGCTGAAAACATAAAACCATCAAATACAAAATACCTTGTTTTTATTTTTTAAACCCTCATTTCTTTTATGTGCAGTGTTTCTTTTTTAAAACTTGCAAAGACAGTTTACTAAATGAAGATCAGATAGATACATTTACTCATCTCGCATTTGCTGTCAATATGATCTTTTCTTTGGGAGGGAAAATACATAACGTTGGGAACTCTAGCTTCCTGTGCCCACAAAGAATCCAGTCTCTCCCAGTCCTGGAGCAACTTCTCCCAACCAGGATCCACAAGAAGCTAGACAACTACAAAGGAGGGAGTCATGGTATTCCCAGAGTGCCTTTGAGGAAACACACCTCATGGTTGAAAGTGCCACCCATATCGATTTCTCTCTCTCTTGTGAACAGAGGTGAAAGAACAGATCGTATAAAGTCTGGTGCTAAAGATGCCAGAAGCAAATCAACTTTGAAAAAACCCAAAACATACCACCCTCAAAACTGTCTTCAGGAGCATGCACACACTCATTCTGCCTGGAGCAGAAACAATAGGAGAGATACAAAGGGAGCAGCAGCCTTCTCTTTATTGCCAACCTAACTGCTGCTGTTGTTATAGCTACCTTCAAGTCGACCTCTACCAATGCTGACCCTATGAATGAGGCTCCAAGTCCTCAACATCCCTGCTCTGGTCTTGCAATTTCCTCAATTGAATCTATACACCTGTAATGCTTCCTTCCTCTTTTCCTCCTGCCTTCTACCTTACCAAGCATTATTATCCTATCTAGTGAACCACCCCTTCTCATGACATGTCCAAAGTATGACAGTCTCAGATGAGTCATTTTGTCTTGTAGGAAGGGGTCAGGCTTGATTTGCTCAAGGACCCATTTATTGGTCATTTTTAACCCTCTTGGCTTCTAGAGGCAGTTCAGGTCTGAGTCTAGGGCCAGCTGGAAGAAAAAAAATCCACATTGTCTGCTTTGAACTGGAATGTATGACAGTGTGGACTCAGATAACGCAGTTCAAAGTGGATATTGTGGGATTTTCTGCCTTGACATTCTGGGTTATATGGCTGTGTGGAAGTGCCCTAAGACCCATTTGCTGGTCATGCATTTGGCTTGTAGGGACAGTTCTGCCTTGATTTACTCTGGGATCCATTTATTAGTCATTTATGTGTTCCCCTTGGCTTCTAGGGAAAGTTCAGGATTGAGTTTCTGAAAGGCCCCTTCCACACAGCTGAATAAAATCCCACATATCTGCTTTGAACTGGAATATATGGCAGTGTGGTCACAGATAACCCAGTTCAAGACAGATATTGTGGGATTTTCTGTCTTGATATTCTGGATTACAAAATTGTGCGGAAGGACCCCGAGACCTATTTACTGGACAAGCATATGGCTTGTAGGTGCAGTTCAGCCTTGATTTGGTCTGGGATCAATTTAGTGGTCATTTATGTATAGGGTTGCTGTGAATTTTCCAGGCTGCATGGCCATGTTCCAGAAGCATTTATTAATTCCTCTTGGCTTCTAGGGAAAATTCAGGATTGAGTCTCTCTAAGGCTGGATCTACACTGCTCTATATCCCAGGATCAGATCCCATTATCTGCTGATTCCAGATTATCTTGCAGAGTAGACTCATATCCATTTCAAAGCAGATAGTCAGCCTAAGACCCATATATTGGTCATTTATTTATTCATCTTGGCTTGTAGGAAGAGTTAAGCCTTGGGCCCTTCCAAACAGGTCCTATATCACAGGATCTGATCCCAGGTTTTCTGTTTATCCCAGGGCCCTTCTACACAGCCATATAACCCAGAATATCAAGGCAGAAAATCCCACAATATCTGCTTTGAATTGGAAGCCCTTCCACACAGCCCTATATCCTAGAATATCAAGACGGAAAGTCCCACATTATCTGAGTGTGGACTCAGATAACCCAGTTCAAAGCAGATATTGTGGGATTTTCTGTCCTGATATTCTGGGATGTAGGGCTGTTTAGAAGGGCCTAGCGTGATCTGAGTCCGCACTGCCATATATTCCAGTTCAAAGCATAAAATGTGGGATTTTATTCAGCTGTGTGGAAGGGGCCCCAGATTATCTGGCAGCAGAGGGGACTCATATAATAAATCCAGTTTAATGCAGAAAATCTAGGATGAGACCTTGGGATATAGGGCCTGTCTCGAAGGGCCTCTTGATTCCAGGGGCCCTTCCACACAGCCCTATATCTCAGAGTATCAAGGCAGGAAATCCCAGAGTATTTATTTATTTATTTATTTACATCATTTATATTCCGCCCTTCTCACCCTGCAAGGAACTCAGGGCGGATCACAATGCACATATACAGGCAAACATTCAATGCCATAGACATACAACATATATAGACAGATAACGAGCTACAGAATTGGTTGAGAGCTCACCCTAACCCGGGCAGGCCTCGAACTCATGACCTTCTGGTCAGTAGAGATCTTATGCAGCTGACTCCCAGCCAGCTGTACCACATTCCCGGTGCAATTCCCGGTTTATTGATTTGACTTCATTTATATGCCGCATTTCTCCTAGAATGAGGTTTCAAGGTGCCATTTCACACTAGCAATATGTAATAAACCACTTCACTCCAAAATATTACCTCAATGTGACACTTTCATGCTCAGACTCATGAAGTTCACAGATAGCAAAGCACTGCGGCCACCTGGCTACGATGGCAGCAGGAGCAGGTTCCTTATCCCGCTACACTATTCTAGCTCTATATTCTACTTTAACTGCCCAAACAAGATCCTGTGTAATTCTGGGCTTTGTATTTTAGTGAGGCTTTGACTTCTAATCTATCGTTATTTGCTGTTTTAGTTATGTGATGTATTTATATTTTGTGAGACATTGAATTTTGCCATTTACTTTGCTGTGAACTGCTTTGAGTATCCCAGAGTATCAAGGCAGGAAATCCCACAATATTTATTTAATTATTTATTTGCATCATTTATATTTCGCCCTTCTCACCCCACAGGGGACTCAAGGCGGATCACAATGAACACATACAGGTAAACACTCAATGCCATTGACATGCAACATATATAGACAGACAACAATGAGCTACACAATCGGTTGAGAGCTCACCCTGACCCAGGCAGGCCTCGAACTCATGACCTTCTGGTCAGTAGAGATCTTATGCAGCTGACTCCCAGCCAGCTGTGCCACATTCCCGGTGCTACTTTGAACTGGGTTATCTATCAGAGGGCTCTTCCACAAAGCCATATAACTCAGAATATCAAGGCAGGAAATCCCACAATATCTACTTTGAACTGGGTTATCCGAGTCCACATATTCCAGTTCAAAGCAGATAATGTGGGGTTTTATTCAGATGTGCGGAAGGGGCCTGAGATATCTGTGTCCACCACACTCAGATAATGTGGGATTTTCTGCCTTGATGTTTTGGGATATAGGGCTGTGTGGAAGGGCTCCTTGATTCTAGGACCCATTTGTGGGTCATTTAAGGAGTCACCCGGGGGGGCCTTCCATACAGACTTATATCCCAGAATATCCAAGGCAGGAAATCCCACATTACCCGAGTGTGGACTCAGATAACCCGGTTGAAAGCAGATGTTGTGGGGTTTTCTGCCTTGATGTTCTGGGATATAGGGCTGCTGTGTGGAAGGGCCCTGGACTTGTAGGGAGAGTTCAGACTGGACGCGCTTACTGGCTTGCGTGGGCGGCTCAGCCTGGAGTCTTGGCTGACACCGGAGGGAAAGGAAGGAGGGCGCAGGGCGCGCCTTCCATGGCGAGCCGACCTTGTCCCCAGCCAGCCCCAGTCGCGCCCTCTCCCCCTTTGGCCCCCGAGCCGAGCGCTTTACTCACCGAAGAGGGTCAGGGCCATGGCGTAGAAGGCGAAGGGGCGAGACGGAGGGCATGAGCTCCGCGCCTCCCTAGACGCGCAGCAGAGGAAGCCGACCCGGCGCACAAAGAGCGGCGGCGGCAATAAAAGTTATCTCGCCTGAAGAGGCGCCGGGTGGGGATTTTGAGGGGCTGGGCTGGGCGGGGGGTCACTTTTGGGGTTTGTGGGCGGGCCCAGGGGAGGCTGGGCGGTGGCTCCGGCTATGGGAAACTTCCGACAGCTGTTGCCCACCGGAGGGACGCCTCGCTCGCTCGCTCTCCCGGCGCTTCTTCCCACTCACTCGCCTCTGCTCAGCAGCCGCCTTCAGGCTCTGGTAGCCATCTTGGCTCGCCACAGGACCGCCTCCCCCTCCCCTCCTCGAGCCCAGCGCCAGTTCCCATGGCAACGGGGGCTCGCGGACCACCAGCTCCCTCCATCCATCCCTGGCCCGCCCTCCCTCCCTCCCTCCTGTCCACCTCGCAGAAGCAAACCTGGAAAGGATGGAGGATGCTCCATTGGTCTCTCTCTCTCTCTCTCTCTCTCTCTCTCTCTCTGCCCAACTTCACTCTTTTCCACACCCCCTCCAAAGCACTTGCTAATTTCACAGTGACCAACACTCCCTTGTCGCACTTCATTTGTTTGGGGGGACACATCTACATACACTGTAGGACAGACATTGGCAACTTTGGCCCTCCAGCTGCTTTGGACTTCAACTCCCACAATTCCTAACAGCCTATTAACCGTATAAGGCACTGATTCCCAAAGTGGGCAGTACCACCCCCTGGTGGGTGGTGAGGCGATCCAAGGGGGCGGTGGGAGGCTCGGGAATTTGGGGGGCAGTGAACCCTTTTAAGGGGGCAGTGACAGGCCCGGATTAACACTTTTTTGCGCCCTAGGCCAAAGTTTGGAATTACGCCCCCTTTAAGCCAACCTCCCGCCACCTCCAAGGTCCCCATTCCCACCGGCTGGAAAGCTCTGTTGTGCTCTGAAGGTCTCCTCAGGAGTCGGGAGGCTTGGGGAGAGCGCAGTGGGTGCAAATTCACTCCAAAGGCGTGCAAGAGAGAGAGAGACAGAGAGAGAGAAAGAGCGTGCGCGCATGTGAGAGAGCGCACACAAGGGGGAGAGAGCGCAAGAGAGAGTGAGAGACGGAGGGCACGGAGCAGAGACTTTGCCAGGAGAAGGAGCGAGGAGGGGCATGAGAAAGGGGGAAAGAGGGGCGCAGACCAGTTTTGGTTTTTTTGGTCCGTGATCTGCTCACCTCCCCGCCCGGCTTGCGCCCCTAGGCCATGGCCTCATTGGCCTTATGGGTAATCCAGGCATGGGCGGTGAACAATTGGCCATTTAGGAGGGGTCGCGCAGCCCTCTTCTTTGGCCCCACCCCCTTCGCTTTGACCTGCATAATAGATATTTGGATTAGAATTCATAGGAGTAGCAAAATTATTTATGAAGTAGCAACGAAAATATGGTTGGGGGTCACCACAACATGAGGAACCTTATTTAGGGGTCACGGCATTAGAAAGGTTGAGAACCACTGCATTAATACGTATATCTTTCTGTTTAATTGCTATTAAATTTTTAAAAAATAATTTCTAGGGGGGCAATGAGTAAAAAAATTTCTGGAAAGGGGGCGGTAGGCCAAAAAGTTTGGGAACCACTGGTATAAGGTTTTCTTTAACACACACACACACACATACTTGATTCTGTTACAACTTACCCTATCAAACTTTGGTCCTCCGGGTGCTTTGGACTTCAACTCCCACAATTCCTAACGGCCTATTAACCGTTCTTTAACAGCCTATAACACACATACTTGATTCTGTTATAAGGTTTTTTGGACTTTCCCAACAACTGCCTATTAACACACACACACACACATACACACACATACTTGATTCTGTTACAACTTACCCTAACAAACTTTGGTCCTCCGGGTGCTTTGGACTTCAACTCCCACAATTCCTAACAGCCTATTAACCGTATAAGGTTTTCTTTAACACACACACACATACACACACATACTTGATTCTGTTACAACGTACCCTAACAAACTTTGGTCCTCCGGGTGCTTTGGACTTCAACTGAAGTCCAAAACACACGGAGAGTCAAAGTTTCAGAATCAAGTAATTGTAACAATCAAATATGTGTGTGTTAAAGAAAACCTTATACTGTTAATTATTATGTGCAGCTGCTAATATAGGTCAGCTAGTAAGTTTGGGCCTCACCCGGTGGGGTATAACTGTATGTGTTTTAGAATACAATTCAGCTTTTGCTCTGAGGAGCTTATGCTCTGACTCAACAGCTTTGGCTCACAGCTTTGTATTTTGCTCTCTTATTTGAAGAAGCCAAGCTCTTTGCATTCTTTATTACTTGCAAGGACTATGTAAATTCGTTGCATTGTTTATTTTGTATGCAACACTGCAAGTTTATGTTTTGACTCTGCTGACAAGAGTGAAGTTTTCTGTTCTTTGTTCCTCTTGCCTGTGTGCAAAGTTATTGTGTCTTTTGCATTGGACCTGACTAAAATCCGCTTAAGCGCAACAACGTTTGACCAAGCCTGTTGTAGAATGAATGCAGTTTGATAGTAATATGATAGTACAGTAGAGCAGTGGTTCTCAACCTGTGGGTCTCCTTCAACTCCCAGAAATCTTAACAATTGGTAAATTGGCTGGGATTTCTGGGAGTTATTGGCCAAAGCACCTGGAGACCCACAGGTTGAGAACCACTGCAGTAGAGTCTTGCTTATCCAACATAAACAGGGCAGCAGAACGTTGGATAAGTGAAAATTTTGGATAATAAGGAGGGATTAAGGAAAAGCCTATTAAACATCAAATTACTTTATGATTTTACAAATTAAGGACCAAAACATCATGTTTTACAACAAATTGATAGAAAAAGCAATTCAATACATGGTAACATTATGTAGTAATTACTGTATTTATGAATTTAGCACCAAAACATCGCAATGTATTGAAACAGCAGTGAATCAGAGTGAGAGGCAGACTGTGTTGGATAATACAGAACGTTGGATGAGCGGAAGTTGGATAAGCGAGACTCTACCGTAATATAAAAATGACAGCTATTTGTCCTTTAACATCTCTAAGGTATTCTTACTCCGCAATCAAGGTCACAGAGTTACCTTGTGATCTTGTTATTTTCTCTAAGCATGGCCAAACTTACAGACGAAGAGATAGTTCCTTGTCTGGCTTTGGGAAAAGATTAACCAGAGGGATAAAACTGACCAGGCAAGTTCTTGCTAAACAGACCTGAGGTATATCTACGTTGTAGAATTAATGTAATTTGATATCACGTTAACTGCCGGGGCTCAATACTATGGAATTATGGGAGCTGTAATTTGTAAAAGTCTTTATTTATTTATTATTTGCTACATTTATACCCTGCACTTTCTCACCCCGAAGGGGACTCAGAGCGGCTTACAAGTTATATGTACATATGCTTTATTATATTTTTAGCATAGCACAATATTAGCATTATATATTACTATATTATACCATACTATTATACTGTAATATTATCAGTAATATTTCATGTAATATATAATATATAATTACTATTATTATATTGTATTATTATTAGTAGCATTATATTGTATTACATTATAATATTACCAATATTATATGCAATATATTATATTAGCATAACACAATATTAGCATGATACATTACTATATTGTACTATACAACTATACTGTAATAATATTAGTAATATTACATGTAATATATAATGTATATTATATTATTAGTAGTATTATATTGTATTACATTATAATATTATCAATATTATATACAATATATTATATTATTACTCTTTTAGCCAAATAATGCTGGAGTCCCTCCAAATCATAACTCCAATGATTCTATAGCATCGAGCATTGGTCAGTATACTATGAGTGAAGGGAAAGGTAACATAATTCTTTGCTATAACACATCACAAAAGCAGAAATTCTCTAAAGCCTGTCGATGCCTAAAGAAAGCTTTCTGTACACATTACCCTCAGTACAGTCTACATTTTATGTTGTCACAAATCATTTTTCAAGAATAGCTATACTATAATATTATCAGTAATATTTCATATAATATATAATATTTTTTCACTTATTATTAAGTCTCTGGAACGTACCCCCAGCAATAAGTGAGGGAACACTGTAACATGATTTTTGTTCCTGGGTTATAAATGTCATTTCCGATTTGGTTCTGTCATAAAAACATGGAAAAAGTTTATTAAACCGCAAAAACTTTGTTTCTGCGGGACATCCTGCAGCACAATTTGCTATAGTTTTTCAAGGAAGATTTCGTTGAGACTCAACCAATTCAACCAGGCATGTAGCCGGGGGGCTTGGGGGGCTTCACCCGAAATTCTCAGGGTGGTCCACGAGAAGGCCTTACTTGTACATTATTTAAACTGTTATGTGTATTAGTATCATGATCTGATCACCATGCTCAATATATCCCATATGCATGGGGGTATTGGGAGGATACAAAAGGTTTGCTAGGGTAGATAATCTCTCGCCCAGATTCACCCCCCCCCCCCGAATCAAACTCAGCCCCTCCCGAATCAAAATCCTGGCTATGGCCTTGAATTCAACATAGTTTGTAGCAATCACAAAAATAAAGTTACTGGACTATAACAACTATTTTCAAAGTAAGTACAAATTAAACAGGAATAACACTTTCAAAGCAGGAACATAAACATTTTCAAATGTTGTTATATAGTGTTGTTATTTTTCTTCTCCCTTATCTGTGGAGATTATTGTGAAAGCTGTGGTGTAACAATGTTTAGGACTAGCTCCATTTGCTGGAATGTGCAGCAACAAGGTCAACCAGTTTCTATTGACGCTTTCCATGGATGCAGAAATAACTCTTATAGGAGGGGACTCCGAAATAGCATTTTTGTACCTTTCCCCATCCATTCATGCAAGGTGCTCTGCTCATATTGTCCTCCCCATTCCCAGTTAACTTGGCATATTATAAATGAAGGAGTGCCTAAGTTCAAGTGATGCAATTCTGAATTGTGTTTAATAATGCTATTTAAAATGGTGGTCCATGTACTAGTGCTGGTTTTTGAGCTATCTGCTTCAAGGCTGGAGGGAGGACTGAGGAGGGAAAGCACCTTGGACAGCAGAGGCAGCAAAACCCCACAAAACAGCAAAAATACCATGATATATATTTTAAATTAATATTTTTTGAAATCCGCCAAACAGCGAGTCCGCAATAAGCGAACCGCAAAGTAGCGAGGGAATACTGTATATAGTGCTGAGGTGGGGAATTATTCAGGGTATTTAAAGGGCTATTGCCCTAATTTAAGTTTTCCTCTTGAGCTGTTCCCAGGTGTCTACTAAATCATAATAAGCATTCAGCATACATTGAAAGTTGTATGATAAAATCATTCAAAACGAGATTTCATAATGGCTGAAACCTAAGAAAAACCAGAAACATGTGCACATGTGGAAGTGACAGGAGTTTTTCAAAGGTTTCTGCAATTTCCTCACATCATAGTATGTCACTAGAGTGGCCTAGCTAGGATTTTACTATCCAGACTCTGTTAGTATTTCATGACCAACATGTGTTATAAATTGGCAAGGGCACACAGTATTTTTAAGCAAAGAGAACTTGACTGAACCTAGGAAGGAAATGTTGAACCAGGGACAACTGAGTCTGTTCTTCCAACAGCTATGAAATCAGTAGAAGGGCAGAAGAAATTGCATCTTCTTCTTCCAGTCCCTGCAAGAATCAAAATGGTGTTAGTATACATATCAGTGGCATTTCAGCGACAGATATAAGGACACACCTTCAACAATCAGATATTCATTGATCAGGGTCACTGACTATAGTAACACTTGTCCTTCTTCCCCTCCATTTACAATAGAGATCACTTACATCTCTACTCATTTTCTGAGTGCTGTATTAATTTACGAGGCAATTATCTGCCTTTAATCCATTCAAAAGAAAGAAGAGCAAGGGGTGGCTTCATCATCATTATCATCATCGTCATTAGTGAATAGTAGTTTAGAATGTGCTTCAATACTGCAGTATGTGAAATGGCAAGTTGTAACTATCTGGGACCTTAAAGTATTCATAATAAGAATAAGAATAAGCATTTATATATTACTTACCTCTTATATGGCTTGAGGTATTCACAATAAGACTAAGAACAAGCATTTATATATTACCTACCTCTTCAATGGCTTGAGGTACAACATGGTTAAAACAGACAGACAAATACAACACTATTAAAATGCATAAATCAAAATACAACAAAGACCAATATCAATAAAATGCAGGTTAAAATTCACTGCTTAAAATTGACTGGGTAGGCTTTCAGGGAGAGATGGGTCAGTTGAATGCTGACAGCTCATTTAGCTTTTCAGATCTCTTCCTGGAGGTCATTTCACAGTCTTGGGATGACTGATAAAAAAGTCTTCTGCTGATGGTTCTTTCTGGCTGGAGTGGCTGCCCCCCAGAGGTCCTAAGTGTCCTAAGGTGTAGATCAGGGGTGCTCATTAGGTAGATCGCAATCTACTGGTAGATCGCATAGAGCGTCCTGGTAGATCGCAGGCAGGGCGGGAGGAAGGCTCAGTCCTGCCCCGCAGGCTCCCGACGCTGCCCAAGTGCTGCCGGCCCTGAGTTATCTGAGGTCCGTTCCACACAGTTGAATAAAATCCCATGCTATCTGCTTTGAATCAGATTATATGGCAGCGTGGACTCAGAAAATCCAGTTCAAATCAGATATTGTGTTATATGTTTCACATTTTGTAGTGGGTAGGTAGATCATTTTGACTTGGTTGTTTTATAAGTAGCTCGCATGCTGAAAAAGTGTGAGCACCCCTGGTGTAAACTGTATGGGAGAAGGCAATCTTACAGGTATTTGTTGTTGTTGTTTATTCATTCAGTCTCTTCTGACTCATCGTGACCTCATGGAACAGTCCACGCCAGAGCTCCCTGTTGGCTGTGTCCACCTCTAGTTCCTTCAAAGTCAAGCCAGTTACTTCAAGGATACCATCCAACCATCTTGCCCTTGGTCGGCCTCTCTTCCTTTTTCCTTCCTTTTCCCCCAGCATCATTGTCTTTTCCAGGCTTTCCTGTCTTCTCATGATGTGGCCAAAGTACTTCATCTTTGTCTCTAATATCCTTCCCTCCAGTGAGTAGTTGGGTTTATTTCCTGGAGGATAGATTGATTTAAAAGGTTAAAAAGTTATAGCCAACACTTTGTACTTTGTCTGGAAACTAATTACCAACCAGAGAAGTGACTTTCATATGAGTGAAATATACCAATTCCTGATATTCCTGTAAGTAGTCTGGCTGCCATGTTTTGAATTACTGGTACTTGGAGTTTCTGAACTTGGTAAAGAGATGGCCCAATGTAAAGCAAGTTGCAAAAACCTTGAGCTTACCAGCATGTGCACCACCATCTTTACGTCCTCCAAATCTAGAAAGGGCACAGCTGGCGTATCAGCCGAAGCTGATTGTAAGAACTTCTGACCATCACATCTATCTGGAGAGACGGATCCAAGACCAGCCCCAATATGTGAACATATTTACAGAATACAAAATTCTTAGTATTAATTCTGATAAACACTGGGAGTTGAGCTGATTTATTATTAAAAACCGGGAGCTGAGCTGATTTAGGCTGAACTGGAATGAGAGCTGTACCTTAAAGTGTGGCAGATCCGAGAACACACATTAAAATGATCAGGCAGGCAAATCTCAAAGCAAAACATGAGATAAACTGAGTCAGTGGTTTGTCAGGGACAGAAATCACAGGAAACATGGTCAGTTGAAATGTCTGGGGAAGCATAGGGAGAAGATCATGGGTTTTTATTTTATTGAGAAAACATGTATATGTTGTCCTCAAATCTAATGACAAGGGAAAGACATGTGAATGTTCTAAGTCAGTGCTGTCCAACTTCTGCCGACCCAAGGGCCGGACCTCTGGTGAGTGATCACCTGGGGGGCCGAGTGGCCACGCCCCCTGGCCACGCGCCCTGGCCACGCCCCTGGCCACGCCCCAGTCACATGGCTCCGCCCCTCTCCCAAAGCATTACAATAGCCTTGGAAACGGGCGATTTCGCCCGCTTCGAGGCTGTTGTGACGCTTTGGGAGAGGAGGAGGAGCCACGGGGGAAGCCGCGGCTCCGCCCCCTCGCCCAAAGCATCACAACAGCTGCTGTGACACTTTGGGGGAGGGCGACTGCGGGTGCCAGGGAAAGGAGGGAGGGAGGACGGGGTCCTGGCAGGGAGGAGGCAGCGAATCGCTGCCCCTTCCCTTCCAGGAGCCTTCAGTCCCTCCTTTCCTCCTGGCAACGGCGTCCCAAATGGAACGCCGTTGCCAGGGGGAAAGGAGGGAGGCAGCCTTCAGTCCCTCCTTTCCTCCTGGCAACGGCGTCCCAAATGGAACGCCGTTGCCAGGGGAAAGGGAGGAGGAGGAGGGTACTGGCAGGGAGGAGGCAGCGAATCGCTGCCCCTTCCCTTCCAGGAGCCTTCAGTCCCTCCCTTTCCTCCTGGCAACGGCGTCCCAAATGGAACGCCGTTGCCAGAGGAAAGGAGGGAGGCAGGACAGGGTCCTGGCAGGGAGGAGGCAGCGAATCGCTGCCCCTTCCCTTCCAGGAGCCTTCAGTCCCTCCTTTCCTCCTGGCAACGGCGTCCCAAACGGAACGCCGCTGCCAGGGGGAAAGGAGGGAGACCGGACGGGGAAGAGGAGGAGGAGGGAGAGTTCTCCCTCCCTCCTCCTCCTCCCCCGCCCGCGCCTGCTCCCGATCCGGCGCCGGCGCCGGGGAAAGAGGGGCGAAGGAGGAGGCAGCCAGCTGACTGCCTCCTCCTTCGTCCCCTCCTCCTCCCCGCGGACTCGCCCGTGGCTCCGATCGCGAGCCGCGGTGAGGGGAGGGGAAGGAGGAGGAGCTGGCTCCCTCCTCCCGGCCCCGCCCCCTCCCCCCGGCCACCATTTTTTTTTAAAAAATTGATTTCTTTAAAAAAAAATGGCGGTTGGGGGCATAGCTGGGGCCGGAGCCCACAGGCTGGGGGGCCGTGTACGGCCCCCGGGCCGCCAGTTGGACAGCCCTGTTCTAAGTAAAGAGATAAGAATTCTAGTATGTGCCTGGAGAATAGGAGGCGGCAATACATTGGAAGGCAAGGCAAGCCCAAAGGATCAGGGAGCTAGTTTTGAAATGTACAATCAACTATTCATTACATCTGGCTCACAATAAATATACTAGTTACATTGTTATAGGGGTATGCCTTTTCCCATGTACAAACAAAAAGTACATTTAAGGTGAGATTAATTTAAGTTCTTCTCATGACACGGTGACCAAAGAGTAGTGGTTTATCCATAACCATTCGGATTTTTGACAATTCTGTGCTTTTACTACTAAGCAATCAATTACAGCAGCACCCATTAATAACTGTAACTGACAATGAATTAGATGATAGGATGCATACTCCACCGTGTCTATGACAAAATGAGGGCTCCCATAAGGTAATCCTCTCCTCTGAATTTACAATATCCTGCCCAGCACAAAACTAATCAGAAATGCTTGGGAGGTTCCACTTCATGCTTCAGTGTTTGGTACATAGAAACCATAAGTGTGGGCAGTAATGATATGGATGCCATCCAAGTTAAAGAGGACACCTGCAGATCCTTTTCAGCATGTGCCAGATTTTGCTCAGGCATGAAGAGATGTGCTGATGACAGGCTGCTTATCAATACTGTCTCCTCAGCTACCCTACAGTTTAATGCAAGAGCAGTGCCATATCTGCATCTTAAGGAAAATATCTTCAGAGTATATGGAAAGTGTATATGAAACATAAATGCATTTTGTTTTTAGATGCATGTATGTGGTAATATACTGTACATTTTCCAAAATCAAACAAAATCTGAAATCCCAAACACTTCTGGTCCAAACATTCTTGAATAAGGGATACTCAACTTGTGTTACCAAAAATAACTGAGAAGTCATGATCATTCAGTAGTGGATCATTCCCTGTATCTCTGCCACAAAGAGGGTTATCATCAGGTTGTTGTAGGTTTTTTAGGCTATATGGCTATATTCTAGAAGCATTCTCTCCTGACGTTTCACCTATATCTATAGCAGGCATCCTCAGACCTCCCAACCACTGAGGATGCCTGCCACAGATGCAGGCGAAACGTCGGGAGACAGGGCCGGAGCCAGGATTTTGATTCGGGGGGGGGCTGAGTTTTGTTCGGGGGGCTGAGACTGGGGGGAAGAGGGTCTACCCTAGCAAACCTTTTGTATTGTTATCCCAATAACCCCATTAATGTGGGATATAACGAGCATGGCGATCAGATCATGATATGAATAAACATAACAGTTTAAATAATGTACCAGTAAGGCCTTTTCGCGGACCACCCTGAGAATTTCGGGGGCTGAAGCCCCCCTAGCCCCCCCCCCTGGCTACATGCCTGTCGGGAGAGAATGCTTCTAGAATATGGCCATACAGCCCGAAAGCCTACAACAACTTAGTGATTCCTGCCGTGAAAGCCTTTGGCAGGGTTATTACTAGGGTCATCATGGCCATTTTAAATTTTGTCTGGCTCTGAGACCGATTTATAGTAGACCTAGCTCTTAACATTTTGGAGATATGGACCCTTCTGGAAATCTGATGGTAGCTTTCTCCTATTTATAGATCGATTGATATACCAATCATTTTATATTTTACCTTTCTCTTTTTGCAGGATTTAAAGCTTCCAAAGATTTTTTAAAAATGTATCGATTAAACAATTATTCATATAAAAATTAAAAAAAATAGCATGTAAACAACATACAATTGAAACATAGTTTGAAAATGATAGATTAAAAACACCATCCCAGTAAAAGCCTTTTAGTCGCACAAATTATAAAACAAACACCTAAGTAAAAAGGTCTTTGTCTACCAGCAAAGGAAAAGGAGTGGGGCAATGAATATCATGTGGGAGAGGGTTCTATAATCTGAAAGCTATTGACTCCCCTCCCCCAAATGCACTTAAACACCATTCTTGTGGATTATTGTAACACCTCCACACACTTTCATGATGTCTATTCCAGCAGGCAATGTTGATTAACTCATATCTCTCCAGTAACTTCTCAGTTATGCCCTCCAAGATAATTGTGGCAAGCAGTGGGATTACAGAGCATGAGCCAAGCAAGGAGGCATTGAGTCAAGGCTGAGCACAATTTGCAAATACCAAGGGCTGCTTGATCAATAAATCTGTATTAGATTCTATAGAGAAGAATTTTGAACACAGCCATGCTCTTGTTTTGTCAGATCAACTAAAAACATTATCTGAAAATTCAATGGAGCAGATAAAGATTTCCTTTATTGCAACAGATGAGATAATTATTTGATGGTAACAACCAAATCCACATTTAAGTCATAAAACCTTACTCTTTCAGCCTCAGAAGAAGACTAATCTAGATGGAAAGTTTTGCCAAAAAAACCCAAGATCGGTTTAGGGTTGTCATAAGGTGGAAATGATTTATTTACTTACCATATTTATATCCTGCCCTTCTCAAAGGGGACTCAAGGTGGCTTTACACACAGGCATCTATTAAATGCCTTGAAAACAACATACAATTAAAACAAACACTTAAATTAAGATTAAAATTAAAATGTTAAAGCAGTTAAAATATTACAACCATTATTAAAACTACACCACCCACAATCGTAATTCGGGGCCATGCCAATAATCATTGCACTGAAGCACACAATAACAGCAAAACAACCAGTTAAAGGGTTGTTGAAGACTTTCACACCGGAATCACTGGAGCGTTGTATGGTTTCCAGGCTGTATGGCCATGTCCTAGCAGCATTTCTTCCTGATGTTCCCCTGCATCTGTGGCAGGCATCTTCAGAGGACCTGGCATCTTCAGAGGGTCCGCTGAAGATGCCAGCCACAAATGCAAATGAAACATCAAGAGAAAATGCTGCTAGGACATGGCCATACAGCCTGGAAACCCCACAACACTCCAACCAGTTAGTGAATTTGGAAAAGGGAGAAAAAGAGTTGCTACATAAAATCTCTGTACAAAGAATGCTGTTTGACACTACATTAATAACTACCATGGCTCAATGGTATGGAATGGCCTGATTGCCATCCTTGAAATCTAGAGCATAGAGGAAAATGAATGAATGTTAGTTTTGTGCGTGGGAGGGAGATAGTTAAAGGAAAATATCTATTGGTATCAGCTGGAATTTGGTTCCAGGACCTCTATAGATAGCAAAATCGGTGGATGCTCAGTTTCCATTATATACAATGGCCTAGTAAAATGATATCCCTCACACAAAATGGCAGAAACTTGCAGGATGAAAAAATATTTTCAAGTTATAGATGGTTGAATTCGTTTATGCAGAATTTGTGGATATGAAGGGGGGACTGTATAGAGGTTATAAGTTATGAAGCAACACAGAGCAATTTCATAGTAAAACAGTAGAACAAATACCTAGCTCTGAATAAATGAAAAAGAAATAGAGTAGATAGGTAATACAGCTGATTTAAAGAAATGAAATGAGAACTCCTTGTCTTTCCAACGTTACGCCAAAATCTTTTTTATTCAGACAGGCTTCTAAAACATAAATGCAATAGTTGTGCTGAATTGTTTTTAATACCACCTTTATGTATTTTCTATTTATATTTTGATTGCATTGTTTTAAGAATTGATTTAGTTTAATACCATTTTAATTTTTAAATTTTATATGTTTTTAACCATATTGTTTTTAAAGCTACTTTATGTTCCAGTGCTGGGGGAAAGCGAGGGATTAATGTAATAAAGAAACACAACAACTTTTAAGTTCAGAGCTTAATGAATGGAAGGAATGGATACAAAATGTAACAGGCATCTGTTAAAGCTTTCATTGCATTGTTGTAGGTTTTTTCGGGCTATATGGCCATGTTCTAGAGGGATTCTCTCCTGACGTTTCACCTGCATCTATGACAAGCATCCTTAGAGGTTGTGAGGTCTGTTGGAACTAGGAAAATTGGGTTTATATATCTGTGGAATGATGTCCAGGGTGGGACAAAGAACTCTTGTCTGTTGGAGCTCGGTGTGAATGTTTCAACAGGCCACCTTGATTAACATTTGATGGCCCGGCAGTTTTTGGTGTGGCTTGTTACTGTCTGGGGGAATCTTTTGTTGAGAGGTGATTAGCTGTCCCTGATTGTTTCCTCTCTGGAATTTCCCTGTGTTGGGGTGTTGTTTTGCTGTTATAATTTTAGAGTTTTTTTAAAAAATACTGGTAGCCAGATTTTGTTCATTTTCATGGTTTCCTCCTTTCTGTTGAAATTGTCGACATGCTTGTGGATTTTAATGGCTGCTCTGTGTGGTCTGACATGGTGGTTGTGAGAGTAGTCTAGCATTTCCGTGTTCTCAAATAATATGCTATGTCCAGGTTGGTTCACCAGGTGCTCTGCTATGGCTGGCTTCTCTGGTTGATTTTGCCTGCAGTGCTTTTTATGTTCCTTGATTCATGTTTGGGCATTGCTGCGTTTGGTGGTCCCTATGTAGACTTGTCCACAGCTGCATGGTATATGGTAGACTCCTGCAAAAGTGAGAGGGTTCCTATTGTCCTTTGCTGAACATAGCATTTGTTGGATTTTCTTAGTGGGTCTGTAGATAGTTTGTATGTTGTGTTTCCTCATCAGCTTCATCATCAGTGGTTCCCTTGATGTATGGCAAGAACACTTTTCCTCTGGGTGGATCTTTGTCTTGACTCTCGCGGCTTGTTCTCATTCTTGCAGCTCTTCAATGTCTGAGGTGGAGTATCTATTGGCCTGTAAAGCCCAGTTTAGGTGGTTCTGTTCATCTTGGAGGAGGTGAGGTGCGCAGATTCTGTTTGCGTGGTCTGCTAAGGCTTTAAAGTTGCTTCTTGTTTGACTTGCGTGGTGGTTGGAGTTTTTATGTAGGTATCTATCTGTGTGTGTAGATTTTTTGTTAACTGTGTGACCCAATCTGGTTTGCGGATGACTAGGACATCTAGAAAAGGCAGCTTTCCTTCATTTTCTTTTTCCATGGTGAATTGGATGTTTGGGTGGATGCTGTTAAGATGGTCCAGGAACCTGTCTAGTTGTTTAGTTCTTCTTCTTCATAGCTCCAAATGGTGAAAGTGTCATCCAGTATCGGAACCATATTGTGAGCTTTTTGGTTGCGGTTTCCAGGGCTTGTTTTTCAAAAGTGTTCCATGTAGAAATTTGTTATGACTGGGCTGAGAGGGCTTCCCATAGCTACTCCATCTTTTTGTTCATAGAATTCATTGTCCCAAGTAGCTGGTGGTGAGGCAATGGTGAAACAGGGCTGCGATGTCTTCTGGGAACTTCTGGTTGATTAGTGCAATAGATTGCCATAGATGCAGGCAAAAATGTCAGGAGACAATGCCTCTAGAACATGGCCATATAAACCGAAAAAACCTACAACAACGCAGTGATTCTGGCCATGAAAGTCTTCCACAATACAAAGCTTTCATTGTTTTATAAGTGCTATTACAAAGTGGGAACCAATTGAATAATCTCTTACATTTAAATACTGCAAAATTAAGTCAGGGAGGATAACTTTTTGTGGTTTAGTTCGCAGTCCTCTCATAACTTCTCAGGAAGTATGCTGCCACTGAACGATACTTAATGCCGAGTGCCCACACATAGTATCACTTTGTAATTAAATCTTTGCTCAGAGAAAACATAGACCAAGACATGGTTGCAAAACAGTTAAGCCTCAGGGTGAAGGGAGCAATAAGGCAGGAGAACTGGGTAGGGAAATAGTTGACTGCTTTTTTTGTTTTTGAATTTCCCCCTGACATTTCAATGAATTCAAAGAACCCCAGAAGGTAATAAGATGTATTCTTGAAAAGGAAATAAATAATAACATATTTACAGACATGACATTCCATTCAAATGAAATATTTTATTGATACAAACAGGTTTCAGTTTGAAAAATAAATAGTATCCCTCCCCTCACTTTCAGGGGAATGATACAATTCTTTCCTTAAAGTGAATGATCTACATGGCAAAACACATAACCGCAGTTATATTAAATGTATAAAAGAATTGGCATTTGTATGGAAATGTCTTAGAAATGGAATATTCGCACCCTGTGAATAGTTTGCATAAAATACATGTTCTTTCCCCTTGATCTTGACTCTCTGAACTGGGATGGGATGGGGCACAAGGCAGTAGAAGGAAATTGGAAAACTGGGAGGAATGGGCAAACAATAGTGCTTTTTATTTGTTTGCTCAAGACCTAAGGCAGATTCAGAAACTATATATCGATAAATGGGGGAATAGCAAGCGTGAGAGTATTCCATCAATGTACAGACTAAATGACTTCAAAAACAAATTTTCTGAAAAATTGTTCT
This sequence comes from Anolis apletophallus, assembly GCA_030556195.1. Taxonomy (NCBI): domain Eukaryota; kingdom Metazoa; phylum Chordata; class Lepidosauria; order Squamata; family Anolidae; genus Anolis; species Anolis apletophallus. The sequence continues at coordinate 158,903,737 of JARBWK010000002.1, forward strand.
GAAAATTTTCAGAAGCATCCTGAAATGAATCCTGAAACACAGCAGCCAACTTTCCATTTCTATTAGGTAATGTCTAATTTTTCAAATAGGGCATTTATATGAAATTGTTGGAAGTAATAACAATATTGCAGATGTCTGAAGCAACCAAATACTAAAGACATAGGAGAATGTCCAGTGCTTTTCTACACTGATTTAGCATAAGGAAACTTGCTCAACAATATTTTTCAGAATTAGTTTGCATGGAAATCTTATTTCACACAACTGTCTCCATATGAGATGGATGCATTGATATTGGAGTTAAGAGAAATATAAATTTTGCCATGTCTCTGTTACCTCTCATATGCTGTGCAGGGCAGAGGTGTATCATTTTGTTTTTAAAGCAATTAAGATATTAGATTTATTGAATTACTATACATTATAGCAAATCAAAACATGTGCAAAGCATATATTTGAAAAGAGTGTAAGAATACAAATATAGGAAGTTCCCAAGTTATGAACAAAATAGGTTCTATAGGTCTGCGATAACTGGATTATGAAAAAAATGGGTTGTTGCGGAAACAAGGCTTGATTTTTTCTTTGAGAGAATTGGCCATCTGCAAGGACATTACCCAGGGGACGCCTGGATGTTTGATGTTTTACCATCAATGTGGGAGGCTTCTCTCAAGTCCCCACATAGGGAGCTGGAGCTGACAGAGGGAGCTCAACCCATTCCCCCTGGATTTGAACTGCTGACCTGTCCATCAGCAGTCCTGCTGGCACAAGGGTTTAACCCATTGTGCCAGCGGGGGCTCCACAAGGCTTGATGATAAAGCTTCAGTGGAGACACCTTTTCCCCATGATAACGCTTCTAGGAGGGAATTTCCTTTCCAAGGGGTAGATTTCTCTCACTTCCTGTTGTCTCGCCCCCATTCTGAACTATAAGTTGTTTGTAAGTTGGACATTTGTAACTCAGGAACTGTCAGTATGGTAAATAATAGGATGCCTGCATGGTAAATCTTGAAGGGTAAGCATGATAATGGGGATAAAACCTCAAAAGAGTTTTCCACCTCAGTTTCAATCTAATTGGTGTATATTACCAATTACATTTCATGAAGCAATACAGAGGTTTCTGAAGCTCAACATATTTAGCAGACATTATTCTCATAATTTAAAAAAAACCTTAAAATTACTGATCTTCAAGACCAGACAATTATCAATAAAACTCTATACAAATGCAACTTTAATTTTTTTATGTCCTCTCCCAAAGAAACATGGAGGCAAGAGCAATGAGAATAGAATGCTTTGGAACCGAATGGCATTGGTAACAAGAAATAAAGAGGTTGAAGATCCCAAATTCTCTGTTTTTTAAAATACCGTACATCAACACCATTATGGAATACAAAATGATAGCATTTCAGTTACAGGTCTTACATCACAATCCAACACATTTTACATCATTATATCACATATATAGTTTACTATAGGGGAAAAAATACATGTGAGCTTGGAGGTGACTTATCGATCTGATTGCAAACAATACTGAAAAGATGCACATTTCTATTTCTGGGCAATAATGTCATTTTTTACTCCTTGAAAGGAAAGCACGTGGACATTTAAATAGGTTTTTGGAAGGTGAACTAGAAAGAAAACATTTTAAAATGTTGTTATTATTATTGTTGTGTGCTTTCCAGTCATTTCTGATTTCTGGCCAACCCTAAGGTGAAACTGTCACATGGTTTGCTCAGCCACTTAAAATCTAGATTGATGATTAAAAGACAATATTTCCAATAGTTTTTCAGTTCTAAGACAACTATTTTGGGAATGTCACTTTTCACATTTATCTTCTGACCTGCGCACTGAACCCTTGAGAACGGCAATTAACAAGATAGTTGAAATAAATTGGGGTAACAAAATACAGTTATATGCTAATGATCTAGTTTTATGAAAAGAAAGAGGAATGGCTTGCAAGCAGAAACTTGTGGAAAGTTTACAGATTACTTCTCTTAACTTAAACAGAGACTGTCATACTTTGCAGGTATGATGAGAAGACATGATAATGATGCTTGTTAAAGTTGGAAAAAGTAGGAAAAGAAAAAGACCCCATTCCAGATGGAGGGATTCAGTCAAGGAACCCATAGACAAAACCTGAACAGAATTGTTGATCATTCATAGTGTCATCCTAAGGTGAAGTTGATTGATGGCAATTGATAACAACAACCTCTAAACCAGACACTTTCACATGTAAGTTGGAACTGCCTACATTTTGTATCTATATTCAGAAATGTATCTGCTACAAGAATCTCTTAGATAAGATTCATATAGTAAAAAAAATATTTGGAAGATAATATGCACTTCCTTAAATTATTTTCACTTGCCACTAGATGGTGCCTTATTTCATATTATGAAAGCCTGGGTCTTACAAGAAGGATGAACAACTGAAAAGAACAGAGTTAGATAATTCAGTATTCCAAAATCTGCCTGATGTAAATAGTAACAAGTCATATTTTCACAATACCCCATGGAATGGTACAATTTGTATGCCCATTCACAATCATATATGCTTTCCCCCCCTGGAAACCCTCCAAGACCACCCTCTTGAGTCCCACTGATCTTATTGGGTTTTTATAATCACCTGATTTGGTCGTATTTCTTTTGCAAGTGATCATACTTGCAAAATATTTTTTTGCTATTTGCTTGTGCTGTATTTTTTATATTGTTGGATGTGCTATTAATTGTGTATTCCATTTTATGTATTGTATTGTACTTATTGTGTTATTTGTGTTGTAAGCTGCCCCAAGTCCCCTGGGGAGAGGGGGTGGGATATAAGTTATTATTATTATTCTCTGTTTCACAGTTTTGTTCACTTTGCTTATGAAGTATATATAATCAGCCCTCCACATTTGGAAGGCTGATTATATGGGCCAGGCATTAGCACAGCAGGTTAACCACCAGCTGCAATAAATCTTACCAATCAAATATTGGCACTTCGAAGCCCGGGTCAGGGGTGAGTGCCCGACCTTCAGCCCAGCTCACTGCCCACCTAGAAGATCGAAAACAGCTGTGAATATATAGGTACTAGGCCTGTGCAATCATCCTTCTAAATGTTTCTAAAGTACGTAGAAAACTAAAATTCTGAGGGTGAAAATTAGGGGGCACTGGTACTTTGTTTCTATAGTGTTGCTAAAGTTCTGGTGGTGAAATGTTCACCACCAGAGCTTTAGCAACACTGTAGAAGCAAAGCACCATCGCCATCTAGTTTTCACCCCCAGAATTTTAGTTTTGTAAGTACTTTAGAAACATTTAGAAGAATGATTGCACAGGCCTAATAGGTACTGCTTAGCAGGGAGGTATTTTAATGGCCCGATAATGAGTCTTGCTTATCTAACATAAACAGGCCGGCGGAATGTTGGATAATAAGAAGGGATTAGGGAAATGCATATTAAACATCAAATTACATTATGATTTTACAAATTAAGCACCAAAACATCATGTTTTACAACAAATCAACAGAAAAAGCAGTTCAATATATGGCAATGTTATGTAGTAATTACCGTATTTACGAATTTAGCACCAAAACATTGCAATGTATTGAAACAGGTGTGGATCCGGGTGGGAGGCAGACAACATTGGATAATACAGAACGTTGGATGAGCGAAGGTTAGATAAGCGATACTCTACTGTACCAGAAAGCCGGGAATTCAATCAAAAGGAGGAAGTCTATGAACAGGACTCTCTGGCATGGTGAGTGCACCCCCCCCCCCCATGGAACAATCGCCAAGACGCGGATGATGGGAAAAGCCTACATACTGTGTATTGTGTCTGTCATGCCAGTGTATAACGACATTGAATGTTTGCCGTATATGTGTTCTGTGATTCACCCTGAGTCCCCTTCGGGGTGAGAAGGGTGGAATATACTGTAAATACTGTAAATAAATAATAAAATTAGCAGGTTTGCCATTTGAGATTTTGTTTATTTGATATATTCTCTCTAGGATTCTCTGGCTATCCTGACATAACTTAATGAGAAACCTCCAGCAGATTTTAAAGAAAAAGTTGTGCTGGAGGACATAGAGATCCCTAGAGAGGTATTTTCTCTGGCTAAAAAAGATGGTGTTTTTAGATTTTTTTGCAGTGTTTCCACTTTAGTGGGGGTCTTGCACCCCTCACCCAACAAATGTTGAGAGTCTATACCATGGTATGTCTGTTTACTGACATGCATTCAGAGTTCAAGTATGTAGCTTTTGATTTCTGCACAAGTTTGGGAATTGTGGCAGTGCTTATTAAATTTACTATTTTGTAGCTTTGTAGTTTACATTATTCTGCCAACAAAGTTACTTAGAACTTTTTTTACAACCAAACACTAGATTCTGCGGGCTATATTTCATAGGAATATGCATTCAAATCCTACTATAGACAGACTTCTAGTAACTTCCAGTCTAATACACAAACCTACCTGAAATCAAATACTTTAAGATTTAAAACAAATTTAGTCCCATCTGTTTTAGTTGTATTGAATTGGCTCCCATCCAAATGCTTTGGCTGTGGGTTAGGCTGGTAGTATTGATTTCTTGTGCTAAATCAGAGCCGTTTAGGAAAGCTTATTACTAGCCAAATTACACACGCTCCCACACAATCCCATTCTATTTTCTTTAAAACATAAGCTCTCAGAGGACAGATTATATTGCATCAAATACAATGTCAAATATCACAGAACACTGTTTTATATTTTGTAAATTTTCTGAGAGGAAAAAGATTTATGGCAGTTATAAATATGTAGAAGCCATTGTTCACTGTCTTTATTCTGCTGTACTGTAAGGGGGGGTTGAACAAAGAGTGGAATGACGTTCACTGAAGGACCACTATGCCTTTCCGATCTATTCTGCCACATCTAAAGGGACTCTTTCATGCTATACAATTTACAATACTATGAATCCAGTTTCATTGCCATGGTTCTATCCTATAGACTCCTGGGACTCCTGGGCACCGGGACTGTGGCGCGGCTGGCTGGGAGTCAGCTGCATAAGATCTCTACTGACCAGAAGGTAATGAGTTCGAGGCCTGTCCGGGTCGGGGTGAGCTCTCGACCAAATTGTGTAGCTCATTGTCAACCTTTGCAACCCGAAAGACAGTTGCATCTGTCAAGTAGGAAATGTAAGTACCACTTTGTGGGGAGGCTAATTTAACTGATTTACGAGGCCATAAAATCTCCATGAAGTATGAAAAAGAATGAAGGAATGTGACATCTCCCCCTGGTGGCCAGAAGCTGGAATGTTAAATAGCCTCTGAGTTTCTGTCTATATATGTTGTATGTCTATGGTATTTAATGTTTGCCTGTATATGTGCATTGTGATCCACCCTGAGTCCCCTGCGGGGTGAGAAGGGTGGAATATAAATGATGTAAATAAATAATAAATAATTGTTTGGGCTGCACCTTCACTGTAGAATGAATACAGTCTGACACGACATGAACTGTCATGGTTCAATGAGGGTGGGGACAGGGTAAATGACCTAGGAGGGCCGTATGCAGCCCACAAACCTTAGTTTGAGGTTCCCTGGTATAGATGTACTCTAGGTCAGAGGCACCAGAAGACTTCCTTGTCGAAGAATTCTAAATGCCTCTCCCACTAAACTGCAAACCCCTGAGTGGCAACTTCCTATACAAGTTGACATGGTAATTAAAATGTAATCAAAGCACTATAAGTGTGAACAATGCAATTATAGTGATAAATTTCCCATTTTTATTTTTTGGGTTAACCTGCACACATACTTTCAGGTTTGTTTGGTGCAGTAACACTAAAATGAACAATTGAGGCCCCGTGAGCATGATTGTCCATGTTCTGGCCGATATTTTGGGCTGTTTTCAGTGTTGATGGTAATAGGGCTTTGGGAGAACATAATGTATCACAAGGCACAGGTTTTCCTCTGTGAGATTCAGACAGGGTTTGATTTGGCATTGACAGGGTCTGGAGTTGACAAAGAGTGGCAGTACTTTAACTCACTTGCTTAGAGCACAGTGGCCCACACCAATGACGGATCAGGACCACACTTGCCACAAAGAGGCCCAATGCAATACCAAGCTTGACACACAGTGCCTCTACTCTACATTCTACTGCCATATGGAGAAGAGTGGGAGTTGAGGTACCTCCATGGATTATGGGATTTGTAGTACTTTCAAAGCCTTCATTTCCCACAGACCACTGCAGCTCTGAACAAAGACCTAAAAAGACTACACTTGGCACCCTGTGCCCCCATGACCCAGTCTCCATCCTTCTACAGTTTACAGGAGGGTGGACCATGGATGATGGGACTTGAAGTACCAAAGACCAACCTTGGCACACAATGCCTTTCTCAAAAAAACCCGGGCACCGCCGGGATCCCCAAGCTAGTAAATAAATAAATAAATAAATAATAGTGCCCCCCTTGGTAGGAAGGGTATTTAAACTCTCTTCATGATCAAAAATGGTTGGGAGTGTGTTTTCTTCATTGATTTGTGATTTCAGAAAGTACTTGATTATATCTCGATGCAAGACTGGCCTCTCTGGCTCTTGTTTCCAGCTTGATTATCAGTTGGGGGTCATCGCTGCTCCCTATTTAATATATAGCCCAAACAGAGAACAGGTTTCATGCCTTCTAGGACATCTTCCTTTACAAACTTTAGTTTTGGAAATATGTTGGATAAAGTTTTGTAACATCAGTTTGAGGTCTGATTATCAAAACACACCCTTTGCATTGGCAGAGCTTCCTGAATTCCTCCCAAAGGTTGATCACAACTCCTTAGTAATTAAGCCACTGTAAGTGGAGAAGCAAAAGCTCAACCGTATTGTAGCATATATGAACCATATATGTATATACCATAAGTGGAGAAGCATCACTCCAGAACTCCAACAGAAGCTAGAATGACTCTCCAACTTTGCAAGTCCTTCAGCTACCAACATAAGAATACAACCATTCATGAGCATGCTACTTCTACTCTTCATCTACCTTTTAAAAGCTTCTAAAATGGGAGGAGTGAAAGGAGGGGAGAGTATAACCAAATACAAATATTGTATAGATGTTAGGAAGTATTGTATTGGTTCATGCCTATACATGTATACAGATTTGTTTCACTGTTTTAATGAATATGTAAATTAAAAATAAAAAAACATATTAATTCCAATTTTTTAAAAAAAGCTCCCCCCCCCCCCCATACTAGTAATTGGCTTTAAAGAGAGCATTTTCACCAAAAGTAAACTAGTTGCTACCACCTGTCATCTGCAAGAAATGAACTTCCCAACCCATTAAGCATGTTCTCCTGAATTTGATTGAGAAGCTTCCATACCCGATTTTCACATATGGGCAAGAAGTGGATAAGCTCACCAGTGTAAAAATTCATGCAGCTTATGAACACAACTAACAAATGTTTCCATCATTCAGTGACAAATACACAGCATCTGTTCTGCATTTAGCCACATTATCTATTTTCCTCCACAAAAATAATTAGCTCCTTAGCACACTATTGCTTGGTTTCTGTTACAAGGCTTGGAAAACAAAGCTATCATAAATTAGAATTTCAGCCTCCTATGAAACAGAAGATAAAGCACATACAACCCAATGAGCAGGAAAGTGCAGGGACACACATTCTGCAGTCAGGGAAGACATATTTTGCCTTTCAAAATTCACCATCCAGTCTATGCTCCTCAGATTCACTATCCACCCAATTAAGGGCGGCTGGCACATCTACTAGAATGTGGCTTATGGCACAGCTGGCACAGTTAATGGAAAAAGTGAAACTCCCCAACATGATTGGATTTATAAATCAATCATTTTGCCAATTTCCCTCGCTACTTCATGGTTCACATTTAACGGACTCGCTGTTTCACAGATTTTTAAAAATATTAATTTTAAATAAATGGTTTTTTCACTGTTTTGTGGGTTTTTGCTGCCACCACTCTCCGAGGTGCTTTCTCTCCTTAGTCCACCCACCCTTTCTCCAGCCTTGAAGGGCCTTTCCTTCCTTTCCTTCACTTTAAGTGTATAAAGACTTAAAATAGTGTATACCTGCTAAAATAATGTATAAACATTGAAATAAATAGAGCGTCCCTACTTTGTGGATTTTCGCTTATCACGGGAGGTCCTGAAACGTAACCCTCACGATAAGTGAGGGAACACTGTAATACCACCCTGAGACAATCGGAGATAAGCCACACAGGAACAAAGTTTCCAGAATTAGTCAGGCTTTGACAAGTAAGGCATATCAAGCACTTGAGGCAGGTGGTGCCTTTCACGGCATCTATTACTGCTTGTCAGAGCTCTTAGAAATGCTGGTGTGCCTCTCTCGATCCTCCAGTGCTCTTCTGGTTCTGCTTCTGGTTCAAGTACAGTATAGTCAAAATATAGTTTGTTTTTACCTGCTGCTCCAGTATCCATAGGGTTTGGTGTGTATATCTTGAAGATATGAAGGTTGAACAATCCACATGGAAGTGGATTCGATTGCGAAATAATGTCCTGTAGGCAAAGTAAGGGTGTAAGGAGAAAACTGTATTGGCAGCCTTTCACCTTATGCATCCAATTAATTGCCCACTTTCTTCCAACTTGGGACCAAGAAAGCTGATATAACGCATGTATGTTATCTCCCCCTCCCCACATCATGTCCAATAACCGCTTCCATTTTGTCATTTCATAGTACAGAAGAACTTGAAAATTTCAGCCCATCCCCACCCCAGTCCAATGTTGGATAAGGCTAAAAAGCCCAAGAAGAAATTTAAGTTGATAGATAGGTAGGTAGGTTGATAGGTGGGCAAGCTACAGTAGAAGGCTGAGGGCCACAAGGTATCCTGGTGGGTATACTCCCTTCCACGCCCACTCCTGCACACACAAAAATAAGAAAAAAGAAAGGGAATATGAAATAATTAGCTCCAGATGTCCTGAAGGGGACAAGGGGGAGTTTTCACCATATTTAAGGGGGTGGATAACATTTTGAGCAATTTAGAAAACATTTACAAAAAATGCCATGTGATGTCTGGAAGTTCGAAATGTAATGAAATGCCAACCAGATTCCCTCTACTCCTGGCATTTTCGAGCAAAATAATTCTTTGGGAGTAGAAGAGATTCTAAACAGATTTAGAATCACAGAATCTTAGAGCTGGAAGATACCACAACAAGGGCCATCTGATCCAGGAATATACAATTAAGCATTCCTGAGATATGCCTGTCTTGCTTTATTTATTTACTATATTTCTATACCGCCCCTCACAGCCCAAAGGCGACTCGAGGCGGTTTACATATGGCAGTCAATGCCCACAAGATAAAAATACAATCAAGAACAATTAATGCAATATATAAAAACGATAACAATTATCAATTAATGTTTAATGTCCTAGCCTCTGAGGGAGCAGAAAATAAGCTTGCTCCATCTACCATATATTACCATTTCAAATATTTAAACATGGCTATCACATTCACACAGAAAGAACAGCACAGTGAACTGGGACAGGAACCTGTAAATTGGGAATGCTAGGAAGGATTGTTTGTAGGAGGTGACTTTTTGGGCACAAGCAGATTGTTCTGAATTTTAATTGCCAGTGTTAGAAAGCTCTGGTGGTTTCTATGACTTATTCAAAATGCAACACTATATATACATTCATAAGAATGACTTGCATGTTCTATAAGCTCCAAATGATTTCCAGCATGTGACAAAAACCGTACTATGAGGCTTATGTGGTTATCATTTTGGTAGCTTTCATATTTAGCAAAGCTCGATTTCTAATGTTATAGGTGCTTGCTTGAAACTTTAGCCCAACTTGATTCATCCATTTATTCTGTGATTCAAAAGTAATGAGCTGCTTGTGGGGGCTATTACAATGTAATGAAGTTACACCTCAAAAATAACACATGTGGGAATAATGCCTTTTGATTTCTTTTAGAAAGCTTTAGATTTCATTTAAGGGACATTTAGGCATTTCAGTTGGATCTCTATACCATTCTTTTACTGATCCTAACATTTAAGAAAAGATGAGAAGGAGAAGAAAAGCAAGAAACACTGCAATAACTAATGCAGTAAGTTTTTTAAGGTAATAGTTTCCTTCTAAAATCTGATTACAAATAACAGGAATATATTTTTAAGAAGTGCCTAAATTTAATATTTTACTTCTACAACTAAAAATCTACTGTAGTTCAAAAGAAGCAATTTCAAACATTAGCATTTTATGTCTTTACTGATCATTTCATCCATGTAGAACTCAAATACATTGTCTAGTAGGCATGAGAAAAAAGTTATGAAAATGAAAAGAAATCGGAAGGGATTCGTATGTATGGGACTTTCAAGTTTATACGGATCGCAAGGCCAATCCCGGAAGTGGACTTTCTTTTCCGCACCCCCTGGGCCCAAAATTTCGTTAGATTAGTAAATATTTCGGATGACCCCCCAACAGGAAAATTTCCCCCTCCAAAATACCTTTGCAGACATAACTCACAGTCAAATTGGGGCCTTTCCATGCTTGAAGCCTAATTAGAGTGAAAGGCCTCTTCCAGGAAGTGAAAAAGGAGCCGGAAACGATAGAGAGATCCAGATCGGGACTCCTAGAGGGGCTGGAGGACTAAGGAAAAAGGGGATTTAATCACCCAGGAAGGGGGTTTAGATAGAAGGACAGAGTAGAAGGACATAAGAACTGCTGAGAGAAGGGCAGCAGGAGTGAAAAGAGCACGGAGAGGAGAAGGAAGAGTTCAGAATCAAGAAAAGCCATAGAGTTCAAACGGAGGTCCTAGACTGCTATGGTAAAACTGAATGGGATAAAGCTGGAGTGAGGAGAACTCTACAGATTAGCAAGGCCTGCACCAGAGGTATTTAAAAATATTAATAATAATATATTAATGCATTATATCTCCCTGCAAGGAAACCAAGGGAAATGTTGCCCCTTGATTTGCCTGTGCTTAAAACAGTATCAGTCCTGTTTCCCTGCTTTGCCTACTTTAGAACTACTAACGAATTTCGTTAGTAATTACATTAAATTTTTGAAATTTTTTTTGTAAGTCTTTCTTTTACTAATCAAAAAAATCCCCCAATTAGATTTTTGATTCCCTATGTTTGGGTTCGAAATCATGCCTATTGTCTAGAATCCAGCTGCAGTGAATCTTGTTTGGATTTCATTTACTGGAAGTAGTCATTGTGATCAATGGGGGCCTGTTTGCCTATTGCTTAGGAAGCAGCTGACCAATGTCCACCTTTCAATGAACCATCTCTGCTGTGACATCAGAAATAGGATTCATGTCACATCTGCTCCGTGTGCTCGGTGATGGTAGAAATGTCAGATTTCAGCTTCCCAATTGACATAGGAATAGATCCTCATCGATCTCAATGGCTGCTTCCCAGTAAGTGGGGATTTCATGGACAATATGTATTGGTCACTACAAGTGATAAGCGATTTAAAAGCACACAAGACAAACATATTCCCTAAACTCAGAGCTATGTAGGGATTCTAGAGCACACATCTGTAGCTGCCCAACAGGGATTCCAGCCATCAAACTTGTTGCTTACCTTTTCATTTTATAGTTTCCCCCCCAGTTTACAACACAAACCCATCTTGCTATGGCTTTCTCTCCCCAAACCCCATTCTTGCTTGATGTGTCTCCAAACATAACATGTACCACATAATTCATACACCTGAGAAGAGGGCTTTATTACTTGCTGATATTCCAATACATGTGTTAGCATGGAATAGCAGGGTCTTGCAGCTGCATAAATGCAAAGATGGCTGCTCTCCACCCCTTGATAGTATTTCAACAGTGGTTTATTCAGGTTATTTCTGCTCATAATGAGAAATGTTCTAGGCTGTCACCAGCACTTTTCCTTTGAGAAGTGATGCACTCAGACCATAGCTTTGCACATGTCAACTCCAAAATAAGACCTGTCTTGTTTACTGATTTTCCTAGTTGTCTGAAGCTCTTCAGCATACGGATGTTGAGATCTAAACGGTGCAGGGAATTAATTCTGTTACTGTGTCACTGTTTTTCCAGAAACAGTAGGAACCATTACAGAAGGAGAGAAACCCAATGCCATCTTGGCTTTTGAGAAGTTATAACTGCAATGCAAGAGATACAATTTAAAGATAGATTTTATTCTCTGATGATTTACTCATGCAAACTGCACATTGAAGAAAACTGTACAGTTTGTGAAACATGTCAAATGCAATGACCTCAAATGCAAAGTACAGAAGTAGTGTGACATACATTTTAAAACAGAATCTATGGTTGTACAACTCTCCTGTTTGCCAAACATAGATAGGATTTTCCACTAACCCTTCCATTAAAATCATTTACATATTTCCTCACACATATTTAATTTACTTTACAACAATAACAGTTTTATAATTAGAAAAAAACCCTTTTATTAAATAAGATTTTAAAAATGGGACTGTCTCAAACAGCACCAGACATTGTTAACGCACAAACATCATTCATTTCAGTAAACTGTTAAGGACAGTGGTTCTCAGCCTGTGAGTCCCCAGATGTTTTGGCCTTCAACTCCCAGAAATCCTAACAGCTGGTAAACTGGCTGGGATTTCTGGGAGTTGAAGGCCAAAACACCTGGGGACCCACAGGTTGAGAACCATTGGTTTAAGAAACAGAAATGAAAGGATGTAGTAGAGCATAGCAGTGTCCTGTACATTATGCCAATCATTTTAATGGGATAAAACATAACCAAATTAATCTATGTAGTTCACCCAATCCACAATAAGGAATCAGCCACCTCAGGTAAGAAACTATGTATAGGAGCAGGCTTCTGCAATGTGTCAATGCGCATAATCGGGAACGAGGATCTATACCAGCTGTGCATTCATATGTGGAGGTCCTACCTGCGCTATACTACTTCCAACTAAGAGCAAATCTCCAAATCAGGGTGAAAATTTTGATTATAGCCATTAATTGTAGAGGCTTCTTGCAGAATTCACGTCTTGTGCTGGAAATTCTCTCCTTGTACTTGGGGGCTTGGGTTTTTAAGTTTTGTCAGATTGATTTCCAAATAAAATTCCTTTACAAATGATAACGTATTTAGAGCACTTTTTTTCAAACTACACAAAAACCGATTTCCTTACATTTTTAATACACAAAATATTTAAACTCTTATTTTCAGAGTTAAAGCACTGAAATGATATATACATAATTTGATGACTTCCTCTAGCGTCGTTCTAGTTTGGTTGTACATCATACACATTTTAGCTGCTCTCTGCTGTTACCACCAATTACAATTCCATGATTGAAAACAGAACGTTTCATTTCTTAGTTTGATGGCACCCTAAGTTAAAACAGAGCATAGAACAAATGAGTTACACAACCCACCATAAATGCATTAAATGTTTGTTATATACATAATGGAATTCTTTTTTTTACTGCCAGATGTTTCTACTGTGTAGTTTTACTTTGCGATTATGCAAAGTTTTCTGATGTGAAAGCACACACCTATTTTTGCACTTTTAAAACTTAATCATAAAAGAGTATACTGTTGTTGTTTTAACATGAGTACAGAATTAAAAATAGACAATGGCACATTAAAAAACTCAATATCCTACAGATGACTGGATAATGAGAAGAACTGTACCTACAATCATATCATCAGAACCAAACTACGTAATGGAATGTTAGTTATCCAGGTTCACACAGTAAATAGCATTTCAAAACTGCAAACATCTATCAAGCCAGCATCACATTGAAGGCATCTTTAAACATTCAAGCACAGATTGCTGGCATAAACTACTGAACCATTCTCTCTCCCTTGTCTCTCAACTCTCATACACACAAATGCACACACACACACACACAAGGAAACACATACATGTGCACACACATACCATACTGTAATTACATTGTTTCCATGGTACGGAAGATAATTGATTCCCTCCCCCCAAAAGGTATCAAAATTTTGCTACTAAAATATAACAGTGCTTACACAAAAATAAAGTACAAGTTACCTTGCAAATACAAGACAATAACCACAAAAAATAAAAAAAAATTAAAAAGAAGAAATGTTGAGCTTTCGATGAAGGAATTAAAACTTTCCTGGAATCTATACCCCCGGAGTATGAATAAGCTCCTCAGTTTAAGACTCAAGAAATCATAAATTAGCAAGTTAGCTCCAAAAAAGTATTCCACCTTTCAGAAGCCCATTGAGTAACTGTCTGCTGCTCTTGGTTACATCAGTAAAAAGAAGGCAGATGCAGAGGTTTTTTTGCAGCAGAAATAAAGCTCCTGATTTTCAAAATGGAAGTGCTAGCTAACCAAACTGACACAAATTTAAAGAAAGAAAATCTAGCTATTAATGACCCTGATCAAGATTACATATGTGCATAAAAAGTACTGTATATCATATACTGTACTGGCCCTGTTAAACAAAATCCTTAAAAAAACAACAACACCCAAACAGTTAAAAAGCCAAAGAAAATGCTACAATAACATAATCAAACATATTCTCCCAATGTTTTTTTTCCTCTCATAATGTGCAAAACAACATAAAGGCAAAAAGACTAAAAGCAAATGTATTGTTCCTGTCTTTTCCTCTTGCCTAGTGCTTCGGGATCTTGTCGACTTTACAAAGTCAATAGGAATCTACGCCGAACTTTGGTATAAAATATGACATGATTACTATCACAGTTTTGGGGGTGAGCATTGAAGTGACCGTTCTCAATGTTTCTTGGAATACCATCAAATGAAAGAGAAGTACATTTCAACTGTACCGACACTTCACATGACAAGCACTGAAAATAACAAGCAATCCTAGGAAAGAAAAACAAACCTGGGTGTCTATTATAAGACCACAACCTGTTGTGCAATTCCTGTCTGCCAACTTTCAAAGCCAAATTCAAGTTTGAATTTTACAGATGAATAATTTTAAGATACAGATTTCTCTTAGATGAAGGCCGTTTTTCTTGTTTCCCTTTGAAGTTGCTAAGGAATATCTAAAAACAACACAAGTTTTTAATCAACTGCCTGAAGGCTGAGATTGGGATGGAGGGGCTGCCGGGATCTGCGAAAGCGCTGGATCCGTACTCTGGTCTGCCATTTGGGTGAGAACCGATGTAGCCACTGCTTCGGCCTTGGAGGTGGAGCTCACTCCGTTGGAAGTGCTGACTGAACTATGCTGAATAGCTTCGGTGTGAGGACTGCTTGGCACGGAAATGTCTTCAGAACTATCGTCTTTATCTGTGGCTGAGGGGAAAGGAAGGAAGGAAGGAAAACATTGTTAGAGAAATGCCAAAATGAACGGCCAGTAAGTACAATTTGGACCACTCATTTTAAGGTCACAGTGACATAATATCAAACTTACCCATCTGGATCTTTAGTCACATCAGAAATTATGACTGCTGATAAACTGCAACATCAGTGTTATCCATTAAAAAAAATTAAGAGAGAAAGAATTCCTGATGTTATCAAGCCAAAGCAAAGGCTGGGCTTGAGTTTCTGTTTCATAAATAGAAAGAACAGTGATCCAGATCACTGGAAGCCTCCAGATGAGGCTTCCATGAAAAGAGAATGTGATTTTTTTTGGCATTTCCTCTTTACCCCTTTAGTGGCTCCTCCTATTTATTATATTCATGTATTTACTTTTTTAAAATCTCATTTTCCTCCCAATATAGGGACTCAAGGCAGCTAACCTCCTACACTGGAGCCCCCAGTCGGGCAATGGGTTAAACCCTTGTGCTGGCTGGACCACTGACTGACAGGTCAGCGGTTTGAATTTTGGGAGAGCGGGTTGAGCTCCCTCTGTCAGCTCCAGCTCCCCATAAGGGGACATGAGCATAGCCTCCCACAAGGATGGCAAAATATCAAACATCCAGGTATCCCCTAGGCAGCGTCCTTGCAGACAGCCAATTCTCTCACACCAGAAGCGACTTGCAGTTTCTCAAGTTGCTCCTGACATGAAAAAACAAACAAATAAACACTCCTACATTGTTCCAGAAAGCCCCACTGTCCCTTTGGAGGAGATGAGCAATGATGGTGGTGGAGAAAGAAAGAATATAAAAACCCACCTCATCATTCATGGGAAATTCAGGATCCAAGTGGATCAATTTAGTCCAACACTTACAACTTCTTTGCCAAATGAGTTCACCTAGAATTGTCTAACAACTACAGAGCACCATAATTTTTATCAGCAAATCTCCTGAATGTAATTATAGTTGAACATTATAACATATACATTAAAGATATAAGTGTGAATCTAATAAGACTCATTTGACTTGGGGGAATAGCTTGGATTCAGCAGACATTTTTGTGAACATAAAAGATGGCAAGGTAATTTTTGCCAAACATCCACATCTCCCCTCTGAAACATGCCGTACAAGTCTGAAGAGGTCTCCTGGAAGAGGTTTTGCGGGGTGCAGGAAGCGAGTATCAGCAAAAACTAAACCCTCATTTTCCATTATTGGAGGTGTTCTGCTGCAGCAAAAAGTCATTCGACAATATGAACAGCACCACTGCTGTCAAGTTTAGGTATGCATAAAGCACAAACCCTCACCTTTTTTTAATGCTCATCGACCTGACAGTTAAATCTCTTCACCAAGTCAGCAATACTGTGGCAATTATTACAGGGTTTATGGTTTGAGTATCCTAATAAGGACCCAGGATGGCTCCCCAGGATGATGATGCGTGAGCTGCTCAACAGAGTGTGGGAGAGAAAAAGCAATGGCAGCATTTTGTCGAGCGATCATGTCCGTTCTTCTTGGTTTCTTCAAAGAACTGTAACCCTTGTTCTCAATATTCTCTTAATATAATAGCATTTGCTAAGGCCAGATAATTTCTAGGCTGTATGGACAATAAATTTCAGGCCATCTAAACCAATTCCTTGCATCTTTTACTGCATATTCGTAACAAGCAATTAAGTATAGCACTTTATGTACACCATCATCTGAGAACAATTTGCCATGAGTGGTAATGTTTTAAACTATTTCACCATTCATTTCTTACATGCAACAGCATTACTGTGCAACAGTGTTGCTCATTTTGGAGTGCTGTGTGCATAGGTACATATTAGTGCTCTAAGCCTGGAGGTAGTTAAATATAGAAACAGAACACTTGTCTTTCATAATGTTAATATTCAAGACACCTAACTATGTTCACCAAACTACGCATGCATAATGTGGTCCTATAGCACCTTCTTCTATATGAAATAATGGTATTTTTGTCAGATGGGAGCCATAATGTTCTCATTCCTGCAACAATCATTGTTAATATAAATTCAAAACATATTTCTACACCATTTCAATTTGCTTTGCAATGCCACTTTCCCACCTGTCAAAATGACTGGGGATCAAAAGGACTGAGATTTATAATCTCAAAACTGACAAAATCAGTGCTCTAAATATACACAGCCACGGAGGCTTGCTAAATCTCCTGAATCCTTTAAATTAAAAAATATTGCCCATTCTGATGAAACTGCTTACAATGACTACAAGTAAAGATGGTGGCCATTAAGTTTTATCACAAGCACCTGAGGAACTGTTTGCATGCAATACAAAACGTTCTTTTATTCTCCTAAATTACTGACACTGGCAAATTAAAATGAAGTGGCTACATATGGCAGAAACAATCTTCACATTTACAAATATCCTGAAATATCACTAAATCATAAAAATGAAAGCTGCGGGTTATACATTATAAATGTTGTCTAATGCATTCCCAGCTCGGCTATTTGTTACAAATTTGTGTACAACGGACAAAATTGGCCATTTATTCTACAGCAGCAGCTGGTTCGAGGACTGTGTGTTATATTCAACCAAACAAAAACCCTAACTAGAGACACACAATTAACCTTTAAACTACTGAAAAAGAAAGAAAGAGAAGATATTTTATATTCCTAACGTTTCACTGACTTTACTTTGCATGTCCACTGCTAAACCTATAAATATAAATTTTCCCTTTCAGTACCAATGTCATGACAAGAAATGTGTGAATGTGTATAAAATCTGAAAGACAACACAAAGAGCCTCCATCTTTTCTAACTGAGCTTTCTGTGAAATGACTAGACATGACATGTTTCTCTTTTGATTAAAAAATATTACTATCGCCATTCAAATAGCATAGTTCTTCAACATTCACATGCACGATGCCATAACCAGGAAGCATGTGTAGGAAGAGCGCATGGCTTTAAACAATTCTATGAATCCAGAAGCTTCAATATGTCATTGCATTTATCTTGCAATAACCTTGTAGGGATTGTTATATTTAAAGTGAAGAATCTCAACATCACTTCTCAGTTTTAATGTTTTCTCTGTTTGCTTTGGCAGTATTTCACTGGTACAGCCTAGGGCTATTGGTAATGGAACATTACTCACTATGATAGCCAGATTTCTTCTGCATGGCTGTTACAGGGCAATCTTTATGAGCCAGAAGAAGCTGTTTCAGCTGCGCCACTTCATTTCTCAGCAGGGTGACTTCACTCTGAGGAAAAAGAAGAAAAGTTATATACTTTACCAAGATCAAGTTACATACATTTCAGACTGAGCTTTACAAGGTTTTGTAATGACAAATAAAAGACACAGCACACACTCTGTGTGCACATTATTTCAACACAAGTCAGTCTTTGAACTACAACAGTTCTGGTCTGCTAGTACAACAGTTACAGTTTGGCAAACATATTCTAAGTTGCCTTGCATTTAATATGATACATTCAGTTGCTTGTGATTGCTGGCTTTTATATTCAGTCCCACCTATAGATACTAAATCGTACACTTTTTATAAGGGAGATGTTTTTTGTCATAACAAATTTGTTGTCATAACAAATAACAAATAGACGACTTAGGAATGAAGCCTTGCAATATGATTTAAGATGCTATTAAGATGCTTATAAAATGTGTTTCACTGATCCTTCCAGTGTTTCAATTTCCTACACAAGTAGCCCCTAGTTTTAAGACTGAGTCCTCCTAAATGCTGCTGCTGAGGGGGAAGAGAAGCTGCTGTTGGAATAGTTGAAGCCTATAGAAAGAAAATTAGTGTTTATATACCAGTGTCGGAGGGGCCGCTGCCCCACTGCTTCCATTCCTTTCTCTTTCTTTCTTTCTTTCCTTTCCCTCACACCTTAGCCCCTTTCCTTTCTCTTCTTTCCCTCCCTCCTTCATCTTTTTTCCCCCTCACTCCCTCCTCCTCATTTCTTTCCCAGTGACATCACAGAGGGCCACTTCATCTAGCAACAGCCTTTGTGGTACCAACAGACAGACAAACATACATCCATACTTTTATATATGGGGGGGGGGGAGGTGAGCTGTGCAGCCTTACAAAATTATTTTGAAATGGTGACAGACAATAGATGTCCAAATATAAGAATTATTTCAACATCAATATTTATCCCTATACCAATAATAGAAGTGTACTACTAGTACTCATAAAAGTATTTGAACTGTTGCCACTCAAACCTCAAAGCTGATCAATCCAATATCCATGGTTCAGTTATGGAGAGGTAAGGAATGAGGTGTTATCTCAATCTTGCTCAGGTTGGAGACATAAAAGGAGCCTTTGCTGGAGAAAGCCTATTGGACTAGAAATGTGTGACCATTTAGCAGGAAATACAAGGAAATGTCCCAGTTTCTGTCTCAGCTCTGAATACATCCTCTTTGCTCAGCTACTGGTTGTTGATGGTTTATGTTTTTATGATGTTTTGCACATTTTTTTGTTTTAATTTATTGTAATGCAATGTACTTCACTGTGCTATATTTAAATTCTGTTGACTGGGCCTGGTCCCCATTTAAGCTGCCCCGACTCCCTTCAGGGAGATGTTTGCGGAATATAATACTTATATTATTATTATTATCATTATTATTTTACTGACACAAAAACACAGTATGTCACAGCAAACGAGATCTATATGCTGGATTTCGTATCACAAAATCACAAGTCGAACACTTCCCAAGCGTCTAGGATTGTGTGATGTATTTTCGAATAATGAGTGCAGATCCAAGTAAGGTGGCCTTTTGCAGTTGACAGATCATGATTTTGTCAATGTTTAGTGTTTCCAAATGCCAGCTGAGATCTTTTGGCACGGCACCCAGTGTGTCGATTACTACTGAGACCACCTGTACTGGTTTATGCCAGAGCCTTTGCAGTTTGATTTTGAGATCCTGAAAATGGCTGAGTTTTTCCCCTGTTCTTGTTATTATTATTATTATCATCATCATCTCATGATTCTTTGGATCCCACCTAAATTGATTTCATATTTTGTACACTGTAGCAAGACTTAGGGGACTGATACCACTTGGAAACTCATGCAATTATGCATGCCTTTGAAATTCAGTTTTCTTAATGTATTCATTTTTATGGATTTCCACAAATAATTTTCTGCACACTTCTCAAACATATGCATCTTCAAAGATAATGCTATATTTCAGCAAAATGTGTGTGTGTGTGTGTGGGGGGGTAACTACCGTTGGTTTCTCCTTACAAAAATGGGAAATTGAAAGGTATAGGCATGTTTTTGGGGGGCGGGGTTTGCGAATGGACACACAGATAACAGATGTTTGATATAAGCTTTCAGTTATCCCTTATAGGCAAATGAAATTTTTTTGTTTTGTTTAATGGACTGACTACTCATGGGGAAAGGGTTTTTAAAGAATTTGTTGTATTGCTTTTCTTTTTCAATGAGATGTTTTTCGTTCTATTGCCAGTTCAATTTTGGTTATAGATCTTGGTAAAAATAGATTGTCAAAGGCTGTGTCAAAATACAAATTGTGATCTCTACATGTGGGATGGTATGGCTGCAGATGCAGTTGATCTGCATGAGAAAGTCATCATTTCACAAGGAAATCCCTGCTGTGATTTCTGATCTCCTTCTGGAGGTAACATAAGGAAGCTCAGCTCAGCATGGAAAGGACAGGGCAGACAAAGCTCCTCAGACATGTCAAGACTATTGGATGTATGCTCAAGCTTTGCTCTGCTTTTCCCACAGAAAGGAAGTGAGGAGAATACAAAGCCATGGAGACAATGACATGGGGGATGGGGAAGGCACTGTCTTCCCCAAGTGAGAAAGGGCATGGCTACACAGCTGTCAAGTAGGTAGCCATGCTCCAATGTCTTCAGCTTGAACAAATGGCCACAGGGAATGATCCAGCCAAGATCCAAACCTGGTCTTGCTAGATAATCATCATAATTCAAAATTTGCCAGTAAAAATGTGACTTGTATATTTTAAAAACTGTCAAGCTACTCTTCCACTTTAGAATGTATTTTAGAGTGGGAGTAAATAAAACTAGACATTCACTAAAGCAAATATCACATAAACATCTACACAATTAAATTAAGAGGCATAAAGCTATTTCATCCAGACACATTTAATTTTAAAATTGTAATTACTTCAATCCAGTCCTTCTCTTTGGAATAGCTTATGTCATCATAAATGGAATATAAGGAAGGGTATTTATTTATTATATTTATATCCCACCTTTTTCAACCCCAAAGGGGACTCAAGGCAGCTTACAGATAGGCAACAATTCAATGCCTTAACAACAATGTACACTTAAAATAAACATTTAAATTAAATTAAGATCAAAACTGAAATACACAAAATTATTTTTAAAACATTACAGTCACTATAAAACCATGTTTTTCTGAATGTTTTAATGCAGGAGCAGATTGATAAGGAAATAAAGGCTTCTTTGAAACTGTATAGGGCTTCAAAAGTAAGCATCAGCATCATGAATGGGAGTGATAACAAAAATGAACACAATGTAGCTGTGTCAGAACCAATGTTATATGGCTTCTCATAGGCAAACCAGACGGAATTCCAGTTGTTAAGGGCATCTTATCCCAATCCAACCTGGAAGTTACCAGAACCAAGTGTGGAGTCTTAGGCTATCCTTTCAATCCCACCGCTGCCACCAATTTGTGGAGTACTCTATTCACCGTTCAACTTTTTCTTTTAATGTGGCAGGGCAGGCAATCCCACCACTCTCACCAATTTGTAGAGGTACGTATTAACTGGCCCACTATTTGTGGGTACTCTCGTTTCCTAATGTCTTTTAAAACTGTGGAGACTTGTGAAGATTTGTGGAGAGGCTATCAACTGGACAGGGTGGACCCTCTTTTAGAATCCCACCACTCTGTCCCTAATTCACTACATAAATCCTTGTCTTTAAACTGCTGCCACCATTTTGTGAGAGCGAAGTAATCTGAAACCCTTTTGTGAGGGAAACTCTTTGTGAGGTAATGAACGCTTTCATGCGACAGGAATAAACTTTTGAAATGAGGCTTGACTTCGAAATCAATGACACAGAGAGGTTTTTAGATGAAATAACAACTAATAGTTTATTCTGGTACAAAGCTTGGTTTGGTATAACTCTTCCGAGGAGGCACAACTTAAAAAGGTTACTAATTCTAGTTATGGCAAAACCAAAGTTACAATAGCCTAACTATTGTCATCAACCAGCTAGATTAGCTTTCCACTCTTCCAATACATAGGCACTCTGGCCTTCTTCAGACACTT
Organism: Anolis apletophallus; assembly: GCA_030556195.1. NCBI lineage: Eukaryota > Metazoa > Chordata > Lepidosauria > Squamata > Anolidae > Anolis > Anolis apletophallus. Next base: position 158,926,149 of record JARBWK010000002.1, read on the forward strand.
TTGTCTTCCTTTAGCCTTCAGGCTTTCTCTAAACTGACTCACAGGTTCAGTTAACCAAGACTGTATTCTCCCAGCCTTAAACTAATCCTAACCCTGCTCTCTCTCTAGAGCTGGTCAGACTTAACCACTCACTTTGAGCAGAAATGTGCTCTTAATATCAGCTCTTTCTCTCCTGCTCACTCTCTCCCAATATTACAATACATATTCATCTATACAATACAATTAATCACTTCAACACACCAAGCTATACCCATCCAGAAAAAAGATGCAGCTGATAAACAACACAACACTAGTACAAGGTACATCTTGTCCCACAAATAATAAAATTCAATCCAAGACTACCTCTCTCTTCTCTCCTTCTTTAATAAGAACTGACAGCACATCTACATGGAAACTTAATTCCAAAGAGAGTGAATCAGTTCTAGGACATCTACATTGTTAACATGGCTTTGAACTGTGTTAAAAGCAGTCATGCATGTCTGGAGTTTCCTTGGACTTGTGTAAACAGTTGAGCTGGTTCGGATATAGAATCAGGTGAAATGGTTTACATGGCCATCCTGTATACCCCAGGCTTGAGCACCCTTTGGATACAGGATGGCAATTACACCTCCACTCCTGTTTTCATTGAAGCGGTGACCACCAGCTGTGAAATAGCTGTTGGCCATCACTTGTTGACTGGAGTGACACTGGCTGGGATTCAAGGGTAATCCCCGTCCCCTCTCCCATGTTGCTCTGTCGCCCCGACCAACATCTCTCCAGTAACAAGTGATGGCCAGCAGCCCTTTTCTGGCTGCTGGTTTCTACTAGGATGAGAAAAGGAGGGGAATGGTAAGAGTGGCTGTTCTGTGGTTGAACTAGGTTCAGCGCAACTGGATAGTAGGACTCCTTCCTGCGGCCTCAGTGGCTCAAGGGCTGACTGAATGGTCTTTCCTGATCTGAAGTTCTGCACTTTGGATCATACCTTGAGTAAAGTGTCTGCGTAGATGTGGCCCAAGACTAAGTCAATGGCTGACTATAAGAACTGAAAGTGATGACAGATCCGGAACTCGAGTACTAGTCCTCTTGTTACAAGGACAGCTAAATAGGTTTTTTTGGCCAGATGTTTCTAAGAGCAGTCCTTTAAAGTATATTTCAACTCCATTGTATTATACTTCAGCCAATTTACAGTATATCTTGAAATGAAACAAAAGTGATAAATCAAATCCATTGATTTGGCATTGGAATTTTTTTTAGCTTCTCAAAGTAATACAGCAGAATTGAATCATCTTTTTTATATATTTCATATTAATACACTTCTAACCATAATCCCTGAGCTGTTTATTTTGTAGAATAGAGAAAGCCAGAACAAGAGCTATTGGACCCTAGCTCTGTTTCTCAGCCAGCAAGCTATGGGAGACTGAACTTATTAAATTTGATATTAAACATAAGTAATCACAGGTCATTACTACCCACTATGCTGATCAGTCGAGCAAGCTTGTCAAGTGAAGAATTACTACAGAAATGCAGAATTAATATATCTACATATAGTACAGTTTAATTATTTCTTTGACATTCAATTTTCTTTACAAGTTGTTCTGTTCTTCACAGTTAACAGTTCTGCTGCTTGCAGACTATAAAAATGCCTTTCCCTTAAATCTATTACAATGGGATTAACTCTTGAGAATCTGCAATAAAAATAACTCTCATCCAATTACATGTTTAAGGAAGGCAATACATGTGAAAAAGCTGATTGTCTCTTTGTGAAGTGGAAGGCCATTTGGGACAGGCAAGGCAAAACCCTGTTTGTGTCCTTTTGCCAGGTCAAATTCCCAGTCCCACAGCCAGGGAGGGAAAAACTTGAAGTCTATTACTCCTATAGTACCACAGCTAATGTGGACAGAGGCTTTTACTGATACATCTTGGATCGATCCCCTACATCCTCAGCACAGCAATAGTACACACTCCACATGAACTCTTTATGCTCAATGTAGCCCATATATAAACACGGCTGTAATTCCTTGTGTTCTGCTCTTCTTCAGTGTTTATTTATTTATTTACTACATTTATATGCCGCCCTTCTCACCCTGAACGGGACTGAGAGCGGCCTACAAGATATAATTGTTTCAGAGTTGTGTTGGCCAAATACCACAGACATAGGGAGATAGGAAAGAGCAACAAAGGCAACAGGGCATGTGTCAATGTTGATTTGGATACATGCTATATATGGCCACAAATTGCATCTCCTGTCACAAGCATGAGCTTATATGAGGGCGGGTCAATAAGTCAGTGACTTTTTGAATTTCCCGTCTCTTAACTGAAAGGGCAACAAAGCTCATGTCAACAGGCATCTGTCAGTTGACTCCTGTCAAAATTTGAACAATCTGTGTCATTTAGTTTGTGTTTGACAGCCATTGATAGCAGACTACCGCGTGATTTGAGGAAAAAATGGAAAAAAATGAATTTCGTGTGCTCATTAAGCATTATTTTTTGCAGAAAAAGCAATCTTTCAAACTAAGGCTAAGCTTGATAAATACTATGGGGACTCTGCACCATCAATTTCAATGGTAAAAAGGTTTTTTATTGAATTTTGTTGTGGCTGTCCAAACACGGAAGATGCTGAACATTCTGGACGCCAGGTTGAGGTCTCTACACCCGAAACAATTGAAAAAATTCACGATATGGTGTTGGACGATCGGAGATTGAAAGTGCGAGAGATTGTGGAAGCCATAGGCACCTCACATGGCTCAGTGGTTTCAATTTTAAATGATCACTTGGTTATGAAAAAGCTTTCCGCAAGATTGGTGCCGCGTTTGCTCAGAATTGACCACAAAGACAATTGTGTGACAATTTCGCAGGAGTGTTTGGCGTTGTTCAACCGCAATATGGATGAGTTTTTGCACCGTTTTGTAACCGTGGACGAAACGTGGATCCACCACAACACACCAGAGACCATTCAGCAGTCAAAACAGTGGGTTTCTCGGGGTGAATCGGCACCAAAGAAGGCCAAGGTGGGTTTGTTATAAAGTTATGCCGACCGTTTTTTGGGATGCACGTGGTATAATCCACATTGACTACCTTCAAAAGGGTAAAACAATCAATGGCGAATATGCCAACTTATTGGGTTGATTTAATGAGGATTTGAAGAAAAAAAACGACCGCATTTGGCCAAGAAAAAGGTTTTTTTGCACCAGGACAATGCAAGGGTGTACACATGTGCAGTTGCCATGGCAACAATCCATAAATTGGGATACGAATTGCTCCCTCATCTGCCCTATTCTCCAGATTTATCCCTGAGTGACTATTTCTTGTTTCCAAACCTGAAGAACTGGCTCGGCGGAAAGAGATTTGACTCCAACAATGAAATCATCTCACAAAGATACCTATTTTGATGACCTCGACAAATCTTATTTTTTGGAAGGGATAAAAAAATGGAGAAACGTTGGACAAAGTGTATAGAGCTCAAAGGAGACTACGTTGAAAAATAAAATGATTTTTTATCCTTCAAAAACCTGTTTTTCATTCAAAAAGTCACTGACTTATTGACCCGCCCTCGTAGCAAATGAAATGAGCAAACATACTGTAGACCTTCAAGTAGACACTCCCACTCAATCTAGTGAGCATGTTTTACAAGTTTTTCTTTCATGTCTATGTTTGGATGTTTATTTATTTACTATATTCACCCTGAAGGGGACTCAGAGCAGCTTACATATTGGCAATGATTCATTGCCATTTAAGCAAACATGTAAAAACAGTAAGCATATACATTAAAAATCATAGAGTTAAGAAAAAAATCATACATTTATGAATAGTGGAGCTGAAAACAGAATGCTATTGTAGTGTTCCTCAGATCTCAAGAAAGACCGTGACAGATTTCAATAACAAATGAAATAAAACTTTCCTTTTTAAATTGCTTGAATGAGATTATGTGTGTGCCTATGAGATGCATAGAGTGAATGAAGTGTTTAAAAACGAATACAAGTCCTATTTTATGTATGTACAGTCATAAAATATGGATATTGTCATGTCTTTTCAAATTGCCTTTTGCGCTTTCTTTTTGATTGCTGTTGTTTTAAAAACTTTTATTCTTATTGTTTGGATAATATTTTTATTTCCTTTCAAAATATTTGCTTTGCTTGGGTATTTTTAAAAGTCTGTTTTATGTTTTCCAGTTCCCGAACTGCTTGGTGCTGGTTTGGCTGGCATTGTTTCTCTTCTTATTTAAAAATATTATTTCCATTGTTTAAAACAAATTAAATAAATTGACCTTCTGCTGGTGATCTGGAAATTGTGTGTTACCATAATGTTTTGGTAAACAATGTTTTGCGATTACTTGCACTACCAGATCTGGTAACAGCCTTCCCCATGGGCTGCTTTTGATGTTTTATTATGTACCCTCCCCACACAAATGGATTTATAAATATGAATGGGTAGAAATGAACAATACGCCACAGCATGTTTTGGTTAATGAGAGAAATGCAGAAAATTGTACATACTAAAAAGATGCATCAGAAAATGCATATGGATTTCCATGCAAGGAGGAAAGTCTTGGAACCTGATGTGAACAAAGGAAGAGATATGAATGCAGGTGGGATTTGAAGAACTACAGTGAAATCAAGATTTCACTTCTTTCAACTAGTGCAAAACCACCAAATGCAATCCAATATGTATACAGTTTCTGGAATGATTACTAGAATAATTATCAGTATAAAATAATAACTAAATTTTAATTATCTTAAAAAATAGCTTAAGCCACAATAATGTATTTTATTCTACACACAGGTAAGGTTTTTACATTGTGAGCAAGAATATCTTAAGGTACCTGCAACTGGCCATTTAATGAGCTTAGGTCTTCTGCTTTCTTTTCCAAAGACTGCACCCAAACTTTTCTTTTTTGTCTACACCTTGAAGCAGCTGCCCTGTTCCGTTCGAGAAATTTACGCCTTTTCTCATCAGGATCTTCATTTGCTGCTCTTCTTCGGCGACCACCAGTAGTCGGAGTTTGTGGTGCAGGCTGAGCTGGAGAAGCCTGTAAGAATCCAAATGAACAAATGAATAAATAAATGCTACACTTTGCTACTAAAAGTGTTTCATTAGAGAGAAATGTAGGACATATTCTGTGAATCTACAAAGCAACATTGTTATGATAAATAACAGTCTCATTTAGTACCAAATTAAATTTTTTTAAAACACACAAAATTGTGTTATCATTTTACAAAAAAAGATAAATAACAAAACATTTCTGCATAAAGTAAGTGTGAAATCTAGTAAGCCATCCCTTGGTTACTGACAGCCTCACCCACACCTAGAATGCTGCTCCAGGAGTGTTAATCTTGCTATGGTTCATAATTTATTTATTTATTTATTTATTTATAAATTCGATTTGGTAGACCGCTCTCTCTGGAGCCCAGAGCGGTTTACAGCATAAAATCAATAAAACATCAATAAACAGATAAAAGAGGTATACCCAAAAGCCCCCCTCCCCACAATGGATTTAGTGAGTCCCCTTTCCAAAAAGGCAAGATGTTTTAGGATTTAAAAAAATATTTTGTTGGGGTCAGGTGCAGGTTTATGCACTGAAAATTAACCATCTTTCAAATATGCTACTGTTTGACAACTTAAGGTGCAACTACATTGTAGAATTAATGCAGTTTGATACCACTTTAACCTGCCATAGCTCAATGCTATGGAATCCTGGGATTTGTAGTTTTGTAAGGCACCAGAACTCTTTGGTATAAAAGTCTTGTAAAACTACAACTTTGATGATTCCATAGTATTGAGCCATGACAGTTCAAGTGGTGACCAAATGCATTAATTCTACAGTGTAGATTTATCCGAATCATGATACATCCACACTTCCCCTTTTCTTTTGTCTTCCACCTTTTACCTACTGTAATATCAACTTTGCTTTGTTTCAGAAGAAGGAAAAATGAACTGTATCATTTTTTTAATAAGACGAAACAGAGTCAAAAGCAAGGTTTCATACCGGTGTTTCAGTAGTTGATGTAGCAGGTTGTTGCAGTGACTGTGGCCTGGCTTCCTCTGACTGATTTCTAACCAATCCACTTGTTTGTCCTTTTGCAGTATCGTCATTTGTTACCTGAGAGTGCTGCTGGGTTAAGGCAGCTTTTAATCTCTAAAAAAAAGAAAACGTTCTATGATGAACAATGCTCTGAAATACCTACTTAATGTTTTTTTTTCTAGTTTAAAACTTCTTAGATAAGGTATTTCTACCTGAGTTGGGTTTATTTCTCCCCCACCCCCCTCTGTTGCACAGCCCAGGCCTTTCAGGAGTGTCTCTCAACCCCAGTGGAGACTTTCTGAAGACAGCCGTGGCTGATAATAAGCAAGACATTGCAATATAATCCATATAAGCTGTAACACAAAACAGAAATTGTAAAACTGAGCAATTGAATGCAGCAGTCAGGAAACTGGAAGAACTCAGAAATCAGCTGCAGAAAATGTACCCTATCTATGATGCCACAATATGACAGATCAACCGCAATTAGAAAACACAAATGGTTATCTGAAATATTTTAGAATAACTTCATTATTGAAGAAAATGCTCCAGTCACAGACTCCAAAACTGCAATCTGTTAATCATCACTCCAAAGTATTTAAATATGTGCACCCTGCCCTATATCAGGAGATCTCAGTTTATTTCAGCCTCCTCTTGTTCCACGGTACTCAGAGCAATACCAGAGGAACCATATTATGAAAGAGGCTGAAAAGAGAACACAGTCTTATTTAAGACCACCCAGTAAGCTTTATAACTGGTGATACGGTGATTTTGATTACATGTCCAATTACCGTAATAAAAATGCATTTGAACCAGGCTGAAGAACTTGATTGGTTGTGGGAGCCAGGGTGCCAGCACAATTTATCTGATTGTCTGAATGATAATGATGCAAGTGTCAACAACCTCTCCTCTATCATCATCATCATCATCCTACCCTTCTCCCCACAGGGATTCAAGATGGCTAACAGCAAACATGCCACAATACAATAAAATCTTAAAACAGGGCAAATACATATAAATATAACAATTAAAATGTAAGTAAATATGAATTAAAAAGCTAAAATATTAAAATTGAATCAAAATTACATTTAAAAACGACACCCCCTCCCCCCATTCACACATTTATGAAATGCCTGATGGCAGAGATACATTTTCAACTGACTATGAAAGGCCAGCAGGAATGGGGCCATCCTGGTCTCTCTAGGGAGGGAGTCCCAGAGCCTGGGAGCAGTCACCGAAAAAGCCCTCGTGCTTGTTCCCACCAAACATGCTTAAGAGGACGGTGAGAGAGAGAGAAGGCGCTCCCCATCTACTCTTAGTGTTCTAACAGGTTGATGATACAGTCCTTCAAATAACTTGGACGCAAGACCCACACCACAAGCTTTAATTGTCTTTCTCCAGTTTGTTCCTCCCCAGAAAGAAAAGAATGGGTGTTTAGAAAAGAGTGCAATGGAGTATTAACCCAGTTTTGCGTCTCTCCCCACCCCCCAATTAGAATAAGAGGTTTTTTTCCTTTTTTTTCTTCTCTTGTTTTTTTTTCTGATGGTGTGTAGTGTGTAATGTGATTTTTTTTGTTTTTTTTACTTTTTAAGAAACGCAATAAACTTTGTTTTTTTTAAAAAAAGAATAAGAGGTCCTATTGTGCTGGATTGTCCACATTTAGCTAGTGTCCAAAGGTTTCTACCCTCTTTTAGAGTAAAATACACAATAAACTGCACTGATAAATATTCAACACACATTCTCACACATCCTTGAAAACAAATTTGTTTTATGACTCGCCTGAATTGATAGGAATAGATCCCTCAACCACAAGTTTATAGAAACAATACTACTGTAACAACAATTCAGGAAAAGTCAGAACCATATTTCATATCTGCCACAAAGCCTCATCAGAGTAATAACCCTTCATCTCCTGGGTGTTATCTTACCATCTGCTGCTCTATTACTTATCTTTATTTTGCAACTAATTAACAGCATAATCTTCTAAATTCAGCAAGTTAATTATCATTATTGTGGTCTTTGCAGCATCATCAGTCCTCATGAAGCCTTGTCTCTGCCTTCCCCCAAGAGAAGGCATGGAAATGAAGGAGGCTGGGAGAGGGTCTGCTTGTTGAGAGCGGGCTCATTAGGTGTTTGCTGATTAGCTCCGCAGGCAGAGAGGCAGGTCAGGAGAGTTCTGCTGAACACAAGGTCCCATGCCGAGCTCAACAAAGTTAATGGGAGCTTCTGAACATTTGCCAAGCTGCCCTCTCTCAATTCTCTGCAGTAACCCCTGCAGAAAACCTACTGGTAGCTACCCACAATGCTTCAAGTAATTCTTTACCGTTTTGCTTTGGGGGGGAAAAACGTGTGAAGAGCATTCCAGAAAATACCACATAAAGAAAAATGTTTAGCATACAAAATCATCTTGTCAGATATATTTCTATACAGATGTATCTATTAACCCTTCATTTGCTGCATAACTGTAATTTCACATGCTTCCAAAAACAAAGTAGAGGCAATTCCCAATCTCACTTTTGAGGAATCTTGTATCAAACTATTGTTTTCTGAAATGCCACTTGGATATATATATCTCAACACTCAAAATGGGTCATTTTGTTTCCTACTCTCACCTTTTTCTTACCTCAGACAGTTCTTTCCAATTTTCCACCTTTTTCAATATCTTGAAGCTAAACTCCTGCTTTACTGACTTTTCCCCTGCTCTAGAAATCTGAGCATCATGGTCACAGAGGGGCCTCTCCTGTTTTCTAGACTCAGTTTTTAGGACACTTTTTTCCCTATGAAGCTCCCACTTCAAACTCAGGCAGTGCAACTTGGGCGACAGACAAAAGCGCAGGGTCAAATTATGAACTGCTCACTCCAAATTTATTTATGTATTTTCTTTATTTTTATCCTGCTTTTCTCCCAACACAGGGACTCAAGCCACCAAACAACAAACATGACATGATACAGATTTTTAAAAAGCAAATACATGGATATAGGAATATAAAAATTAAAATACAATTCAAATTCAATGAAAATTACAGTTAAAAACAGCAATGTCCCAATGTTATTCTATGAAGCTTCATTTTTGAATTTTAGTTGTTTGAATTGAAACTGGGCAACCACTGCCACTTAGATGACAACAAAAAACATTGTCAAACTGAAGCACGCATCGCAGTTTCTCAACAAGATGTGAGTGGCCATCTTTTTCGTATCTGGTAGCTGTCTGCCTGCTTTTGGAATTTTAGCATGAAACTTAGCAATGCAACCTGGATGAAAACTAAAAGCATTGAATCTGATTTTGAGGCACCTAGAATAATGTCTTGAAGTTATGGCTGCCAAAGACAGATATACCGATATGCCAATATTGATTAGCTACTCAGTGATAGCAGAGTGAATGGTGATTTAATGAATACATAAGAAAAATGCCTTGTGACTCTGGGAGTTCAAAATTAAACAGCGTTTAATGTTTTATTTAATCTAATGTTTTATTTAAGATGGTTGTATTTTTTTTAAAACCTAGCATTCCAGATTGTTGTTTGTTTTAATATACATTTGAGCTGCTTTGAATCCCATATGGAAGAAAAGCAGGCTATAAATAAATTAGATAAGAAATAAAAACCAAGAAAACATTTAACAAGTACTTAGAGCCCACTTACAGGTTCAGTTAGTGTTTGTTTCATGAAGAGATAACGGCTTCATTGAGTTTCTGTATTACTTAGGCTACTGCATCTAAACTGCATGCCATTTTAAAGAAAATGTTTGGCGTTTAATGGAAAATTAAAACATTCCAGATCCTGAACACAATGACTTAGACTGACAATAGCAGTCTTCGAGGAGATTGTTTCAGCAACTATCATGAAATCATCTTCCTCTCTACAGCCTCCTACAAAGTTAAATCCCACTGCTAGTTCCAATTTTAAGTAGTTTCACTGAAACAACTGTTGATCATTAAGACAACCATGATCATGATAAGACAACAGTAAGGCAATGATCAAAGTCTTTGTACAAAGAATTTAATACAAAATCATTAAGACAAAAGACCTGTTGCAATCAATCAATTACCATTCAAAAGCTGGTAGCAAGTTCAAAAGACCTGGATCCAACGTAGTGTGCTTAAAATTACATTTCATCCTCGGTGCTAAATGTTCATCTCTGTGAAATTGTTTCATTTGAAGTGCTTAACTGATTATTTTTGCATGTTGTTATTTAAGTGTTATGGTTATACTGCAAGGTCACTTTTAAAATTGAGAAGACAGCATAAAATCTTTATTATATTTCTCATACACATTAAGTTCGTAATTTGTAATTTCAACCTTTGGCTGAAAACCTGCTTTAAGTAAAGGCTAGCCCAATGGAATCAATTTTCCAAATTTATCTATTCCGAAGGCACTCATTCTTTTTAATATGAGTATTCTTTATAAATTCAGACCTAAAACAATTGTGTGAAAAATTTACACATATGGTAGCAAGACACAGCTGTGTCAATGAAATACATAACTATGTAATACTGGATGACCTAATTTTTAGCACAGCCTATCATGCAAAATGCATAATTTCAAGCTGGCAACACTACGAAATACCACTAGAGAGCACAGAAGAGATTTAAATCTAAGACGAACCCCTCAGGAGTGTCTTGCAATTAGAATGCACATAATGGGAAGAAGAACATTCTTCAGATGAAGGAAATCATGATTGTAAATTCAGCGTAAGAGACAAATTATCTATCTCATTTCTAAAGATGAGAGGAAACAAAATCAATTCATCATGATGTATACAGACACTGTATGTATCACTTCAAAATAGGATTACGATTTACCAAATCAAAGCTGTTTTGACAATGTCTTTATATATAGTTGTAGCTTTGTGATATGTTATGTTAGATCTGAAAGTAAGACATAATTTATAAATTACACTTGAAATAAAAACTTAGATTTTAAAATGTATTTTAAGATTAATTTCCTAAGACTTGCTGCTCACTGCTCTCAAAATGTTTATAATCAGTCAGGTGAAAAAGGGCTGAGACTGCCCACTATCATATTTTTAACTCATAGTGGATTCTTATCCATGCAACCTGGATACAAGTTTCTCTGTCTTTATGAAACTGACTCCAAGGGAAACATGCACATTAAAATATACATTCTGAAGGTGCACCTACACTGTATACTTATATACTTGAGCATAAGCAGAGTTTTTCCAGCCCTTTTTAAAGCTGAAACCCCCCCTGCTTATACTCAACTCTAAGTAATTTAACGTTTCACTTAGTTATTACTACTATTATCATTTAATGTTTTATTCTATTTATAATAATTGCATCATTTTAATCTATTATTTTTCTTACATTTATATTTTACTCTATTACTATTATTACATTTTATTATTTTATTCTATTTTTATTATTCTATTTAAATTACTTTACTGTTATTATTTTTATTACTTTTATTATTACACTTCTTATTAATATTAGAAACACAACAAGATTAGCACACAGCAAACAAATCACTATGCTGGCTGTTGTATTGGATCACACGTCGGACACTTCCCAAGTGTCTAGGACTGTATGATGTATCAGCGAATAACGCGTGCATATCCGAGTAGGGTGTCCTTTTGCACCTGACAGATAGTAATTTTGTTACGCCAATTGTGTTTAAGTGAGGCCAAGGTTATTAGGCACTGCACCCAGTGTGCCGATCACCACTGGGGCCACCTTTACTGGCTGCTTCCTCCTCTTCTTCTTCCTTCTCTCTTCCTCCTTACATTTATCATTTACTCTATTATTACTGGTATTATTACATTGAGGCCATGCTGTTGAGAACACAGCTGCGCTGGGCAGGGCACGTCTCTAGGATGGAGGACCATCGCATCCCAAAGATACTACTCTATGGTGAACTCGCCACGGGTCAGCGCAAGAGAGGCGCCCCAAAAAGAGATATAAGGACTCCCTGAAACAACATCTCAGGCTCGGCCAGATTGATCACCAACAATGGTCCACCCTGGAGGCATGGAGACATACTATCCACAATGCTGCGGCCTCTTTCGAGGAGACACGCCGAACGGGTCTTGAAGAGAAACGACAATGCAGAAAGAACCACAACTTGGAAACAACATCACCCAAGGAGACTTTCTGCTGTGCTTTCTGCAACCGAACTTGCCTATCTCAGATTGGGCTTTTTAGTCATCAACGCGCTTGTAAAAAGCGTGGGATGAGTCCTTCCTGAATCTTCGTTCGCGAAGTAATGCCGAGAGAGACTGCTATTATTACATTTCCATCATTTTACTCTATTATTATTATTTTATTACATTTATTATTTCACATGATGATTATTGGAAGGATACGTAAGCACATTTACATTGGAGGTTAGAATAATGTTTTAATCAGAGTTGGACAGTCTTATCTTAAAATACAATTTTATGTGAGTATTCAAAAACATTTAATGTACTGATGCTTCAATTAATATAATTTTATTGGTATCTATTTTTATTTTGAAATTCATCAGTAGCTGCTGCATTTCCTATTCTCGGCTTATACTCGAGTCAATACATTTCCCCAGTTTTTGTGGTAACATTAGTTGCCTCGACTTATATTAGGGTCGGCTTATACTTGAGTATATATGGTAATTAATTCAATTGGTTAAAAGAGAAAGATAAAATCCTGGTTTGATAACTTTACTCAAAAGTGAAAGCAGTGGCCTTCAATCTATTTGTCTTGAGGGCAAGAAAGAAAATGGGAGAGTGTTTCAGTCTTTTGCCCAGAACAGTTTGTTGTTTCATGGCAATGTGCCATGGTGAAACAGTGGAAGGCAATTAGTAGATACGATGATAAACAAAGGTAATTACATTAAAATGTATTGAAAACATTATTTATGTAATGTAGGGAGCCAATGATTGCTTCAAGCAATAACAGTTATGATCCTGTAACTGTATAATTAAAGGTAGACCTTAACATCCCTCCCAGGTAGTGGTGAATTACTTTGGAGATTAGGCAATTTTAATTGCTGCTTTCCATAAATACTTTTATCTCTATAGATAGCGGTATCAGAATGGAGCATGTTTTCAGTCAATCCTACTGTGTGCAATAACAACGAAATGCTGCAGGTGCTTCTCAACACTTTTACTCTTCACAATCTCATAACTGTTGGCTATTAGGCACCTTTTGTCAGTTCACTTATCCACTACAATTAGATTCAACTGCTGAAGAGAACCAACCCTAAGAAAACGATTTTGTTAGTAACTCCACAGTTCATCCAATACATCCATGCAAAGGAAGAGACAGAAATGTACGACCAACATAATAGCTTGCTTTACAGAAAATGCTGAACTAGTGATGGTGTTTTAATTGAATCGACCGCAGTTTGATTTAAGCAAAATAATAATAGTTGAAAGATTATATGCTTTCTAAATATGAAATGGGCAGCTATAACTAAAACAAGAAAACTATCAACATGAAACAGGATCATAGCTAAATCAGATACATCTTAATTGTGTTCCTCACTGGTTTTAAAAAAATCTTCACCAGCTTTTTCAGCAGCAGCAGTGATACTAATAGCAAAGCACAGCATTGCTGGAAAAGGTTAAGAAAAAACCCATGCCCTGATGAAGTGATATTACTATGTATCAGTACATGCAAATACTGTTCCCAAGGCTTCAAGAGACCTGAAGGCAATTTCGTAATACATTATTCCTCTTCTGTTATAGGGTAAAGGTTATCACACTGAGATAATACTGTGTAAAGTGAATCTGATAATTGCAAGTATTTAGAATTCTGAAGTAATGAGCATCTTTACTCACAAGCTGGACACTGAGTACCAAACTAAGGAAAACATGAATTTAAACACCACCAAATGGTCTATATCTTTGAACAACAATATATCTAAAAAAATAATTAAAAAGTCATTATTTTTCAGAAAGTTGTATTTCTGTAAGACGCTCAACTGATCTTAGAAGGGTAAGTAGAAATATGATCTATTTTAAAAGTAAATGGGCAAATTGTATGGAACGGATATTATGAATTTATATGATTGCACATGCTACATTATAGTTGCTCCTATTTCCAAACACATTACATAAATCACTCATATCTAGACATGAAGGTCCTGAGAAAAGGTAACTGAATTATTTCAACATTTGATCTTTGCAAATGTTTGTGTGCATATGTGTGTGAGAGTATGTATACACACAAATAAATACTGTAGTTTCTGGCGTATTAGACGACTTTTTAACCCTGGAAAATCTTATGAAAAGTTGGGGGTTGTCTAATATGCCGGGAATAAAAAAAAAAGAATATAATAAAATCCAACTCCCTTAGCGGCGCAGTCTGAGGAGGGAGAGAGGGTGCGAGGAGGAGGAGCAGCAGGCCATGGAGACCGGCTGGGGTGATGGCCCAGTGGGCTGTCCCCGCCGCCCCTACTGCTCTTGCCGCTCTACTTTCAAGGCCCTTCTTCGCCCCCGCCACTCTTCTCCTCCGAAGGCCACTAGGCTCGCCTAGGCCCAAGGAAGCACCTCCAGACTACGACTCCCAGGAGCCCCAGGCAGCGCTGTGCCTTGGATGTGCTCACTGAGGCATTCTGGGAATCGTAGTTCCCCAACTCCCAGAATGCTTCAGCGGGCACATCCAAGGCATACCGCTGCCCGTGGCTGCTGGGAGTCGTTGTCCGGAGGCTCTTCCTTGTGCCTAGTTGAGCCCAGTGGCCTTTGGAGGAGGAGAGGCAGGGGCAGAGGAGGGCCTTGAAAGTAGAGCGGCGAGAGTGGTGGGAACAGCTCAGCGGGCCATCACTCCCAGCCGCTCTCCATGCCAATGCGGCCTGTCGCTCCTCCTCCCCGCACCCTCTTCCTCCTCCTTGCTCCCTTGCCCCACAATGATGAGATTTGCACTTGGGGTTTATTGTAACTAGATGGGCATAGTGTTGGAAGAGGGGTAGCCTTATACGGCAAGTATAATCCTAACTTTGTGTTCTATCTTGAAAAGTTGGGGTCGTCTTATACCCCCAGTCATCTTGCATGCTGGAAAATATGGTAAATAAATTAGAACAGCTGTACGGTTATGTACTATGTGGAAGATATTTGAGAGCTATATTCTGGGCACCTATGAATATGAACCTTGGTGCTTGTCAATAACACTCCCTCTTTTAAAAGTTTGTTTTAGTTTTCTTTTCTTTTATTCTGGGAAGCATAAAAAAATCTGCTTAGTTTGCAACCACTCTTGTATTCTTTCCCCCAACTCCCTCTGGACTGATGTAGGCCTAGAAAAACTCTTAGGGAATGAAAACAGTGGGCAACTACAGGAAAGATGTTTTCCAATGCAGCACAACAGGGCTTCTTCAGTTTTTTAATCACTTGTGACCCCTTTCCATCTGAGAAATTTTTACATGACCCCAGGTATATAAGTATACAAAATAGGCATAAAAATTAAACATTTACTTATAATAATTAGTATTGGGAAGGTTTGTTAAATAGGTTTTATTATACATTTTATATTATATGTTTTATATGATAATTGTAATTGATGTACATTTAATTGTCTGTAAATTGTCTATTATGTTATGTACTGGCATTGAATGCTTGCTATTCTTTACTTTGGAAGCCACCTTGAGTCTCCTTGTTGTTGTTATTATTATTTTAGTCTCCTTTTTTCTGAAGCAGTCTTTCCTTTAAATGGGCATTTTGTAATTGGTCGTATGAACCATAACAACCACAGTTATAAATGCTCCCCATGGCAGCCATTTTGGGAAGCCCCTATTACAGTCGCAAAATTTCAAATTACACACAGCCTCAACAGGCTGAGGATGCTGATATAACTATTCAACATGATGTCCACTAAAACTTATACACTTCTTTATATTTCAAAAAGATATTCCATTGTTTTAAAATTAATATTTTTTCCAATTATGGTAATCCAACAGATAAATTATTAGGACACAATAGCCAGATCACACCTTTCTTCCTTTCCATCTAAGAATAACTACTGCTCTGCTCTATAAAACAGATCACTTTGTAAAGGTCAGAAGCAACATATACTAGACTCAACTAACTACAGAGATATAATCCAAGATAGATATGTACAATTCAGTTGTCACTGTATAACAAGTTACATTTGCACTGAGCTTCTGATGGCATTATTGCATATGATAAATGGATCTAGTAGTCTAAAAGTCTGCATAAATAATAAGTAGCATTATAATAAAATTTACTACTTGGTTCTCAACTGTGTGCTTTCCAAAACATACAAGTATATTGAACATAAATTCGTAACTCCATTTTCTTCAGTATTGAAAACGCAGTAACTCATCAAATATATAAAACAAATTATCTGAATGGAAACTGAAGAACAATCACACACACACACATAATCTCTATGTAATAATCAGATTAATCATAACAAAGAATAAAGGACCACTTACCAACTTTGCCTCGGACTGCACTGGTTGTGGAGAGGAGGGCCCTGGAATTCCTGGGATACTAGGCACCATGGTGACCGGTCTAACAAGCTGCCCAAGAGAGTCAGAGTTACTACAAGCACAAAATGAAATCTACATTATAAGGAGCCAGAATGATGTATCTGCTCCCTGTGAAAGTCCCAAAACTACACAACTGCAATGCAGTGATCATGTTGTACTGTCACAGCATAGATTAAGGTCTGATTTTCTGAATTGTTCTAATATCTATGACTTGAAGGGTTGGGCTCAGAGTCTTTTCAGTTGTGATCTCCTATCTCTGTAATATTATTTCCATAGATGTACTTATCAGAAGCAAACATTGCTATAACTGAAGTGAATGTAACCACACTTTTAATGGGCCACTTCTCTTTGTTTCCTTGACAGTTTAATTGCATCAGGCTACTTTTTAATCTGGTTCACAGATACCATGATATTTGGGGAACATATCCTTACAAGTTATTTAACATTATGGTTTTCACTCTTGATTTATTACTTAAAATTTACTGCCAGAACTACTGATTCAGAAAGCCAGGAATAGTGGATAGAAGAGAATGATACAGTTTGTAAAGGATGCACTTCAACCGGAAACTCGGTGCTCTATGTTCAGAGCATTTCAAAACAGAGTCAAATCTAGTAAAGAGTTCCATTGTTGAACCATTCTCATCACTAAGAAATGTCTCCTACTATTCAACTGTTAAAATATAGTTCTGCTTCCTTTCCCTGAGGAAATCCTTAAACTCCTCTTTTGATAGGATCCTGGCTGGAATACTACACTTTCCCAACCGTCACAATGCCGTGATTATCTATCCCTTTCCCATCCTTCTGACTGACTTCTCCCATGTATGCCCATCTGAATTGAGTAGTGCCAGAGTTACAGCTGTTTCCAGCATTACAGCTTGGGAGCTGCAGCTTGTTCAAACATAGGAAGCAGGTGGGTATGCCATATATACATACGAACTTACCGGGACTGCAGTTGGGACATGCACATTAGAATTTGTGATCGAGGCAGGAATAGCAACAGGCATGGTTTGTCCATTAGGAAGATGTAATAGCAGGGGGAAAGGACCTGGCACCGGTCTAAGAAAAATAATGGGAAGAAAGAAAAATCACTACAGTACATGTAGTACAAAATACGCTGTATATTTCATTCCTCATGACCGCAATTCTGTGCAGTTTGTGCACATATTATTACATTTGCTGGTCTGAATTTGTGGATTAGATTATTCATGGATTTCATTAAAAATGTTATCTCTGAGAATATCTGGGTTTTCCAGTGCAAGAGTCATGCTGGAGGACTGAGAGATTCCTAGACAAAGTCTCCATCTAGAAATTTCTAGGTTCTCTAGAGCTATTCTATGGTCAGATTCCAGTGGGAATTAGACATACAATTCTGATGGAGTATTTAAAAATCCCCAGAGATTAAAAATTCATAGAGAGTTGAAAAATGACAATTTTTTAATTCAGTATTTTTAACTTTCACAGAGGTCCTGTACTCTAACACCAGCAAATGTGGAGGGCTGACTACCAGCCATTTCAAAGATGATTCAGAAACTAACAGCTGTAGCCAGAGTTGCCCTCTTTCTCTTTGTGGAAGAACTGCACTTCATTGAAGGGAGGAGGTGACTGTTAAAGCTCCTACTTTCCCAATGGCTAACACAGAGATGAGGAAAGTGCGTAAGACATGTTGCTTTGGTCATTTCTCTTGGCCCCTCAAATTCCCAAGGCCCACAAAAAAATCTTCCTTGAAAATGATACTCGGAGAAATGTTGTAAATTCAACATCTTGTTATTCTGTCAAAATCAGTTGAAACCCCAATTTTTCAAGCCCTTGTAGATCTTTTGCTGCCTTAAATAAAACTTGTACACATTTTTAAAATTAAAATGTAATGTGACTTCAGAGAAGTATTTTGATAAAAAAGGAGTGGGGTATTTATTTATTTATTCCCCTCATTTCTACCCCGCCCTTCTCCCACAAGGGGACTCACGGAGGCTTCACATATGCATCCATGATGCTGTCAACATATAAATTCAATTAAAATAGTTGGCTCAATTAAAAAAATTATGAAAACATCAATAAATTCCTTTAACATTCAAATTAACATGCTGCTAAACCAAGGTCCAACCAAATAAATCCAATATCGTAATGCCATAATATTCAAGTCCAAGCTGCGTTTGTCCTCTAATCAGTACCTTTAGTGGACCCACAGCCAGGTCTTTAGTTGTCTCCTGAAGGACAGGAGGGAGGTGGCCAACCTGATGTCCTTAGGGAGGGAGGGAGTTACACAGATGGGGGGCCACTGTTGAGAATGCCCTGTCTCTCGTCCCCACCAACCGCATTTGCGAGAGTGGTGGGATTGAGAGCAGGGCCTTTCCTGACGATCTTAAGCTGCGTGATGGTTCATAGCAGGAGATATGTTCAGACAGGTAAACTGGGCCAGAGCCGTTTAGGGCTTTAAAGGTTAACAGCAGCACTTTGAATTGTGCCTGGAAGCTAATCGGCATATATATATATATATATATATATTTGGAACTTACACTATTGGCCTATTGGAAGATGGAGCCTGGGTTATGACAGTACTGGAGGTTGGTGAAGGAATGGCCTGCTGAATAATGACACTGGAGTCAGAACTTGCAAGCAACACATTGGGAACTTGCAGAGAAGCTGGACGAACAATGGTGGATGTTGGCTGAGCAGTCGGCTGGAGACACACTTCCTACAGGAAACGTAACAAAATTGTCATTGCAGTTTCAACCCACTGGAGATCCTTTTAGAATAAAATATTACATTATGGAAAAATCTCCAATTCTATCAAATAATAAAAACTCTAAGAATTTTTTTTAGTTTTAAGTTTTAAGTTAGGGCCATAGCTTACATTAGTCACATTACATAACATATTCTGAATTTTTTTCACATCCGTCACTGATACTGTTGGACTAGTATGGCCCTGCTCCATGGACCTGTTTCTTCATTCTCTTTTTGAGGTGCGACAGGTGAGATTATATGGTTTAGGGACAACATGGAAAAGTGAGGAACGCGTCTTCACTACAAGAGTAAATCTTGCAAATAACATAGTTACCAGCACTGAATCATTTTATGGTTATGAATGAGCAAAAATGTCGTATTTCAAAACTTAGATAACAAGTGGAGACAAAATTACTTTACTAGTATAACCACAAATGCTTTCTTGTTTCTTTTACAGTGCATTTCAGGCATTCTTATGGGTCTGGTTCTCTTACCAGTAATTTTGAATTTTGAAAACTCAAATTCAGAGTTGTAACAATGAGCTTTAGTTGACCAGGGATGAGCATTTTTACAATATGCAAGGGCTGATTTTATTTAGCTTAGATTCTCAATGTTGACTGAACAACTAGTGTAAAGTCCATATACAGATTATACTTCTGAACTTACTTACTGACCTTTTCATCACTGGTAGTGGACTCTGGATGAGGTAAAGGGCTATCCTGGTGAGTTGTTTCAACAACTGAAGGCTCTTCAATTTTATTTCTAATTATTGGTGTTGCAAGAGGTGATAAATCTAGTGGCATCTAGAAGAACAGGCAGATACGTTATATATACAGTCAACCATCTTTTTAAAAAGTAAGCAATTTATAATATCCTGACAAACAGTATTTGAACTACTTATTTCATATACGGTGTCTGCTGAAAGCAATTTCCTTGTGCCGTGCCCTCCTTCATAAGGAATATCTGAAAGAATTTATCTCTCTACTGAACCCCCAGTTTTAAGAACCCCAGGAGGCTTTCTCTCAGATCTGCCACCATCATAGGTTCACTTAGTGAGGACATGGGAGAGAGCCTTCTCAGTGGAATATATTCATAAATTTTTATCTATGGCAGAGATATGAATTGAAATAATGATTTCCTGGCACTTCTTTTATATTAATATATTGATCCTCATGACAGCTACACATTTAACAAAAAAAATTATCTGCAGACAAGGTCCCTATTACAACAGAACTGACTTCTGTGTAACCAGAATGCATTGTGCTTTGACATTTCGAGACAGACCTTTATCATATGATATAAGTCTTTAAAGGCTCATGGTTAGTATCACAATCTGCATGTTTCTATATCCCATTAGGCTCTGAACTCATCCCAGCAACTATGTAATTGCTTAAATACCTGTGGATTTAACACTGTACTTCATCTGATAGACTTTCCATCTTCCTTTTTTCCAAAAGTGCTATTGCTAGCTGCCTAGTTGTGTGTGAGACAAAATAATTTTATATACAAATCATACTCTTAGGATTTTTCATTGCCTCCAAATATAGTTTGATATTTTCCTACAAACAAGTATGAACTTTTTAAAAAGAAAACCAACAAAAATCTCATTTTCTACCAATCATAGTCACAAAAAGCATTCAGATTTTCAACAGCATGCCATGCAATCTGGTTTGAATCGTCTGTGTTAACATACTTTCTTAATATCATCTTCAGAAGCTTTTTTGAAATCATTTTCAAAAGGACTTGCTAGCTCATTGAATAAGCCCACTTCTTCACAATTCTTCAGGAATCGAGTTGGTGTTGGGGTCTGATCTAAGGTTAAGAGAGAAATATGTGATTTTCTTTCCACTCTAGATACATACTTGATTTTATACATATTTGCAATTCAATGCCAATATTATAAATGTACATTTTAAAAACAATCATTTGATTTTATACATATTTGCAATTCAATGCCAATATTATAAGCATTTCAATCATTTTTGGATACCACTGATCCTAATAAGGAATATGGTAACAAAGGTTTAAATCCAATGTTTAGTCTCACCTAAAGCAGAACAAGGGAAATCAACAAAGCCTAAACTAATTGTAATGTTAGTTATAATTAGTTTAGGCTTTGTTGATTTCCCTTGTTCTGCTTTAAGTTCAAGTCTTTTCAACAGATCTACTCTAGGTGAAACACTAGTCCACAGTCTTTTCTAAGTAAAGCAAGAGTTTTATATCTGCAAAAAGTATTTGTTATACAAACATTATAACCAGATCACTTTTATGAGCAGAAAGTACAAAATATAGAGACTTAAATCCATGTTAATATAAAGTGCTGTAACCAACTAAATCACCGAGGCTTACGTAAGTATTGACTTACAACGTTTTCACTTATTCAATCAGTCTACCGTATATACCCAAATATAGGCCGAGTGTTTCAGCCTCCTTTTAAGGCTGAAAAAGTCCCCCTCGGCTTATACTTGGGTGAGTGTCTTGGTGGGACCCTCACCACTCCCCGCAGAAACCCAGATCTCCGTTCTTACCTCCTCCCTTGCCTCATGCACGCCTTTCCCTCAGTCTCCCTCACCCTGCAGGCACCTTTCCCCCCCTCCCTCACCCTCACGCACCTTCCTCTTCTCTCTGGGCAGGGCGATCAGCTGGGTCGCTCTCTCCAGTTGTTCCCACCTCCGTTTTCTCCCTTTCCAGTCCCCCTTTCCCACCCCAGTCTTCCCTTTTATTCCCCACTACCTCTTTTCAATAATACATTATATATTTTACATTATATATCCAGTTATGTGTGTGTGTGTGTATATATATATATATATCAATGTTCATGTATTTATACACACACACACTTTTATATATTTTTATATTATATAGAGAGAGAGGGAGAGGGAGAGAGAGAATCTATATATTATCTGTATATAATCTCCCAGGGCAGCCGAGGCGAGGAAGCAACCAAGGACTAAGCGGAGGAAGGGTGTTCCCTTGGCTGTAGGGCAGGCGCGGGTGGAGGATGTGTTCTTGCAAGAGGAAGACTCTGGGGGCACTGAGTCTGGGGCCTCCTTGCCAGGCTCCATTCTTGCCGTCTTGGTCTGTCTCCTCCAAGTTGCCTCCACCTCCCTTTCCTTCCCCCATTTCCTCCTCCTTTCAGCATCTTTTGCTGCACCACTTGCAGGAACACATCCTCTACCCATGCACACTCACAGCAAACGGAACACACCTCCTTCCTCTCCCCTGGGTGAAGAGGGGCTTCGGATGGGGCCTCCAAAGCAGAGGAAGAGAAAGAGGGGAAGGGGTTGCCCCCCATGCAGCAGCAGCCCCATCGAAAGAGCTTCTCCCTCCCTGGCACCGCTTGCCTGGAAGAGCTGCTGCAGCAGTCGCTCACCAAGGGTTCAGTGCTCTTTGGATGTAGGTGAACAACAACTCACATATGCCTGTATTTACAGCTGGACAAGTTGCAGGGAGAACTACAACTGCCATCATGTTGGGTCAGTCCCCCTCAAACCCCACCAGTATTCAACGTTGGGCATATTGGGTATTTGTGCAGGGAGAACTACAATTGCCATCATGTTGGGTCAGTCCCCACACCAAACCCCACCAGTATTCAAAGTTGGTCATGTTATTGAAAACTATATACAGTTTATATGTTTCCCACTTTCCACCCCAACCTTTCCTAGTTTCCAGCCCTCCTTCCACAGTCAGTCATTCCCCCTTCCCCAGTTGCTCCCTTCCCACCCCAATCTGTCCTACTTTTACAGCTACTCCTTTTCCACTTCATTTTCCCATTTTTTTCAAACACCGCTTCCCATTTTAACTTTTCCTCATTTCCAGTCATTCTTTCCCAGTCCCTTCCTAAGACAGACTTTTCCACTTTTCCTTATTCATATACACACAGCATTTTCCCCAAAATGTATACTGTAGTTAGAATTAACTATGATAATTATTGGGTTGTTGTTGTTAGGTTTATATTTTACTCTATGTATTAATGTTATTATTACATTTATTATTTTACTCTATTATTACATGTATTATTTAACACTTTTCCTTATTATTATTACATTTATATTATATTATTGTTATATTACATTTATTATTAAAGACAGGGACCAGTTTGCAAATATCTTTATTCTTATTATCTGCTGAAAGAATGCACTCCAGAGGAACATGACTACAATTGTCATTGTGCAATGGTGCTTTCCTATCTTCTTGACTTAACTGCATGGCATGTAAACCAGTGCTGTAAGTTTCAGAATAAAACATCACTGAGAAGGAAAAGGCTGTCAGAAATATAAAGAGATCAGAAAGTGTTTTCCTTGACCCATTATATTGAGACCAAGACTATTTGTAGTTATAACTACATAATTATATTTTCTAGCTACATAACTACATTGATTAAAAGAAGCAAAAGAACTATAAAACATGGGCGCATGACAGTCATTTTAGAAGAACTTTGCATGGAAGTGTTTATTCCAGGGAATATATTTTGCTGTTACTGTCACGCACAATGTGCTACAACATTCCTCCTTCTTAGCAGGGGTTGGACTGGATGGCCCAAGAGGTCTCTTCCAACTCTATGATGCTATGATCCTTTATAAAACAGAGTTTAACTGAACTGCTCTTTACTACTTAATAGCTAAATAAATGTAGTCCAAAAACTATTCCTGTAGGATAACTTGAGCAACAAGCAAAAGACACATTTTCTAAATGCACTTTATTTGTACAATATTCTTTTGATAGTGTCTCCAAGAAGCCTACAAAGTTGAAATCATATACAGAAACTACACAAAATACGTGCACATTCCAAAAGAAGGATTAATAAAATTATATACTAACCAGCTACAATGACACTGTCATTACGAGCTGGACCAAATTTCAGTGTCATCTCATGTTTATGTTTATGGACAGCCAAATGATCCTCGTTGGTAAAACGCTGTGGCAAAAATTTATAGATATAGTTATAAATTCAAATTTTGACTGAAGTGATAATAACATGGAGAATCATTTTTACAATAAATTATAATCCAGTTGATAGTTGGTTTTTTTTAGATGGAAGTTGTTGATGATACAGTAGATTAATACTTTTAAACAATTATAGGCCCAAAAGATCTTCAAAATATTCTCGGTATTTCAGCAGCAGCATTATAAAAGTTTAGAGGCCCTCTTGGACTTTTAATGAAGATTTCAATCCACTCCAAACCTTTTTGATGAGCATCTGCTCATGAACTTCAAGAGCATAACTACCCGAACATGTAGCAGGCATCAATACAATAGCTTCAGAACCAGATGTGTCAATTTATTAAGTGATTTATTTTAATTGCTGAGCTTTGTTAATTGTGGACAAGCAAGGAGAAACATGCACACGGAATTGCTAAAAAAAAATCACTGCCTGAAAACTAAACTTTGTACATATTTAGGTTCACAGGGTCATACATGTGAATATCTATCTGAATGGTGGTCATTCAGGAGCAGTATGATCATATTTACATTTTTAAACTGGAATGGCACAAAAAATTAAATGGGAACATCTTCCTGACAGCTAACCATTTTGTAATTTTATAATCAACACTTTCAAAGTAGATGATAATTCTTTCAATGGTATTTACTCTGCATTTTTAATTTTGCCACTCTCCTAATGTTGTGTAATGGTTATAAAAACCATAGTGATTATAGAAAACCTGAGGTAGATTGCAATATATATTTGTGTCCTGCCCTATCTTTCCATGGGGACTCAGCGTGGTTCACAACATAAAAGACATTCAATGCTGTAAAATACAACAATAGACTAAAATAATTCAAAATATACATAAGAGAACATTTGACAATAAAGCAAATCACATAAGAGCAATAATAATAAATTGTGCTATGTTAATAAAACTAAGTTAAAAGCCGTGTCTACATTCCATTCTTCATTTCATAGTGCCAGATCTTAAACATTCACATCTGAATATACCTGAGTGCATAGGAAAGTTTTTATTTGCGTCCTAAAGGAGGACATGGGGCCATTCTGATCACCTTCAGGGGGAGTTCCAGAGGTGGGGAGCAACTACAGAGAATGCCGTCTCTCTCGTTACCACCAGCCGGGTTTGAGGCGGGAGTGGGACTGAGGGGAGGGCTTTCCCTGATGTGTGCAGTGTCCGGGAAGCCTCATATGCAGTTAGCCAGGTAGTCTGGACCCAAACAATTTAGGGCTTTAAAGGTGACAACCAGTACTTTAAATTCTGCCCGGCAGCAAAGCGGAAGCTAGTGGAGCTGTCATTTGTGTCCGAGACAGAGACACACACACAAGGAGTAAGAATACACCCCCCCCCCCGAAATGCATTAAATATTTAAAAATTAATGCAAACTATCTCATCCTGAGTTTTATCATTTTACCTGTACATCTGGCCCACTCACTGTGATTGTGATTTATCTATTTTTGTATTTTGCATTATTGTACTGTACTCTTATGTTTTATTTATTTTATTGTGATGTCTATTTTGTGTTTTGAGTTTTTTGTTGTAATGCATTTCTGGGCTTCGCCTCATGTGAGCCGCCCCGAGTCCCCATTGGGGAGATAGTGGTGGGGTACAAATACAGTTTATTATTATTACTATATAATGTATCAGAATCTAAATAATGGATAACATGGGATACATGTATTAATCCTTTTATATATATTCTTGTCATATAGCATCCAATCTTTGTTCATAAAATGAATCCCATCCTTAAGTAACAGTACCAAAAATGTACCAATATTAGCCAAGAATCAATGGTGTACACTCCATTCTCAACTGTACACCATTGATTGTAGCCTCACACATTGGGGGAAGCCAGGTGAGGGCAATACAGTTCTGTTGCTTGGCCTGGCTGCCTTCCTATATCCATTTGGCATATGGTATCCATGCTCTAGCCACAGGAGAAAGAGGCAGGGGATTTGCAAGCCTCATTGTGCATTTGTAGCCTTCCTTGGCCTTGCAAGACTTGCAGTCCATGTTTTAAAAGGGCAAAGGGGAGTGAATACTCAAATTCACAAAAGTGAAGGGCTGGCTATAGTTCTGTATCAAACTCTGGTGGAACTCTAGTTTTCTCCCTCTCCTCCTCCTGCTACAGCTCTGCACAGTTGTTTCAAAAGGCTTCCCCAAGCCTTTTGGAGCAGACTTTTAGGATTAACTGATGGCTATGGGGAACGAGGGATAGTATATGTGTCTCTGATTCTGGAAGAAGCCATGGGATTCAGAAAAAGTTCACATTAAATTCAGACCACTAACAGATGTTAATCGAGTTGCTTTTCCTGATGCACCAAAGCTTCTGCACATGGGTTCCACTTTGGACTGAAAAACCACCATAAAAGTAGGTGCTAACTGGTTAGGAGATGTTTGGTTTCAGAATACAAACAATTACCATGGTGCCTACTGTTCCATGTGTTTGTAACAGCTACTACTCTGTTAGAGGCTAAAAGGACTAAATCTTCTGCTGCTCACCTCATCCTGCAACAAATTGTTCTGTCTATCTTGACATGCCCTTTAGCATACATGTGGCTGGATTATGAAAATTGCCTTATTAAAGTGTTCTTAGGATTTAAACCAAAAATACAAACTACTTCTTTGGACATAATAAATGTTTATCTGTTGACTATCATTAATATATCAAATATATACTGTATATTACCTGTCCACATCCAGGGGCAGTGCATAAAAAGGGTTTGTCATCACTCATATTCCACAGGTCCTTGTATTACCTATATACAAATAAAAAAGAGTCAGAGGAATTTGCTGCAAGTTACTCAAATTAACAACCTAAGCACCTTCAAAGGAATTAGTATTTCGCTAGTATAGAAAAAAAAAACCTCTCTAAATGGCCGAGCTTTATAAGAGGAAACATTTCATTAACACAAAAATGTTATTAGGTATTTTTACAAAATCACATGAAGGAAAGAAACCAAGGAATTGGAGCATTTGTGTTGTAAGAGGTTAAAATCAAATCTCACATTTGCCTACACATACTAAGTTGGGAAACATATCTACAAAATATAGAATATATGTTTTATTAATAAATAAGAAATATCTATACCTGGCAGATTTCACATGTAACCCCACAACCATAAGGTGAACAGATTATTATAGCCTTCTTTTCATGACAATGGTTCTGCAAATTAAGAAAGAAAAGTTAGTCATGACATTACCACATTCTTATCCTATCTGAAATGGTTAGAGTGGATTAAAACATCTTTTCATCCAATTTATCCTTGCAACAATGTTCTGAAGAAGATAATATTAAGAGTTGGCTCACAAAACAACATTTTGCACATGCAAGTACTCCTGACAATTCCTAATTCTCACTGGACATGAACAAACCAAAAGGATGAAACTAGATTATTGTGCATATGGAAAACAACAAAACCCACACACATAAACTTTCTCCAACAATTGTAATGCATCCTTGTAGCTAAGTTAGGGAGTGACATTATCTGAATATGACACACAATTAATACAATAACTATGGTGTTCAATAAAATAAGCAATAGAACGATGTTCTTCTGAACACTTCAACAGGGGTATTTTGAAGCGGTTCTTTTCAAAGGAACCTCAACAAATAAAATAAATTTAGATAGCAAATTAGCAAAACCTATTTTCAGTTTATGGGATATCTTTTATAATTATGTTCAAGCAGCATTGAATCTTGCCATAGTTGTAAGCCACCTTGAATCCCACTACAGGGATGAGAAAAGTGGGGTATAAATGAAGCAAATAAATAAATATCTGTTCTGTCCACTGTAAGCAGAAATGGAGGCTCAGTATCAAGGGCAAAAGGGGCAAAACAGCAAGGATAGCTAGCCTGCCCAACCCCATTGTTTACCTTCTTGTAGTTTGTTTCTCACATCACTTTTCAGTCTGAGCTTTCATACTAAAAGTGAATCTTTCTGGCAGAAAAGTGTCTGGGGACATAGACTGGACAGAGACTAAATACAATTAACTAGGGATTTATTGCATAAGTGTTTACATAGACATTTAATATGTCCACACAACATTAATACAATTCATACTGGCAATGATTTTTGCCTATGCAAATGACATGGGTTGGTGACACATCTCTGTCACATAATTTAATATCACTGTAGATGAATGCCTTGATGTTTAAAGATCAGGAAAAGGGCACCTTTTTGAAAAGATCAAGTATTCTATGCTTTGAACATTTTGTACAGAGAACCACTACAACTCACAAAACACAATAAGACCTCTGTAACCTCAGAACTCATGTTTGCAGTTTTACTTACCCCGCCCCATGGGGAAATAGTCTCTCTAGGAATTTGATAGGTCCTCCAGATAATTGCTAAGTCCTCTGAAAGTTATCATAGAGTTGTACAGGAGAACTCAGCAAATTCCTAGAGAGAACACCTCTCCAAGATTCTCTAAGTCCCCCAACACAACTTTATGATATGCTGGGACCAGAGATAACTTAATAGTGTTCAGTCTTAGCTTCAGTTCCATGTAACTGTGTTTCATGTAGAAATGTAGCCAAGGATACAGGTTCTTACTGTATTGCCCAATTCTGAACTAGGTCACACATGTCATGTAAACCAGTGCTGTAAGGTGATGGTCCATGGACCGTGCCAGTCCAATAGTTACTGGCTGCTAGCCCATAACATGTTTCCAGGAAACTAAACAAATACCAATCCAGAACTGGCAATGGGAGAATGGTGAGGAAAGGTTAGAAAAAGACACCATTTCTGTGAGAATCTGCAGTAAACAATGTAGTAACATTTGACTGGGGAAATAACAGGATTCCGCTCTAGATGATCCTACTGTAGCTGTGTGTCCTTACATACAACAGCAAGGCAAACAGCTGATAATGTGTAAACTGCAAAATAGAAAGAGTAAAGGAGCTTTTGCTGTCTCAACAGTTACCCTGGCACATCAAAAAAGCATAATGTATAGATTTTGTTATCTATATGGAAATCATAACAAAATTGGGGACTGTAGAAATAAAATTCCTAGATGGATTATGGAAGATGATTTTTTTAAATCATTAAAAAATTAAAATGCTTTTAATAAACACACATTATTAGTATTATTACCTCATATTTTAAGATACAGTGAGCGACGCAAGATGAATAATACTAAATATAATACATTAGTTGATGCTATCTATACTAGACTTCCATGACCTCATTGTTTCATTTTACATGCAAACAATCTGAATAAAAGAGCTTGCTAAAACATTTTGAGCTGCTCTTTTTTGTGGTGTCAGAACCCGTCCCTATTCTTTCCTATTATATTCCTATCTCTGGAACCAAGTTTCTGTTAAAGAAGGAAAGCCTAGGAACAAATTTACTTCATTAACTGAGGTATACATTGGGATGTTAGGATCCACTGGAGTTTGGCTCCAGGAACCCCTATGGATACCGAAACCCATGCATGCTCAAGTCTCATTATATACATTATATACATACATACATATTGGGGGGAGGAGAATTTTAAAGCCATGGCTGACTGCACCTGTAAACTATAGTAATGGGTTTATGGTCATCATATATTTTACTATTAATCGTATGTACAGCCATAAGCAAAAAAAAAATCTTAGGGTATTGCGGATGGGGAAGATACATGACAGAAGTATCAACCGGCCAGAAGAGAGGAGTCAAACCGTTTTTTCATCCCATCTCCAGTTTTTCCCATTTGGGAAGTGTGAGAGGAAAGCAAGGCTTATTAGATGGTGGGAACAAGGTCTATGGCATGAATGCCTTTTCAACTACAGTACTGTTGTCAGAACAGTTTCAGAGAAGCAATGGCACCAAAGCTTTCCACTGCTCTATCAAAATGGAATTCAATGCTATTCTGCCACTGAAAGGAGGCAGGACTGCATCTTCCTATGGGCATTTCAGTTGTTCCCCTTAGGAATGTATGATTGCTCCCTAATTACATTCACTGAGATAATTATCCTGCATTTAATTCTCTCCCACAGAAATTCATACATTTTAAACATACTTAATATTGCCTGGATACAATTGTATCTATTAAAAATAAAGTGATAACATATGGTATAGGATTGTCAAACAAATGACACATTTTTCTAGATCTGAACACATGGTAATTTAATACTATTAAAAGCAAATCACAATTTCTTTTTTTTTGTTAAATATATTTATTGGGGTTTTTCCTGAACAATAAAAGTGGGAGAACAAATCCAGGGATAGGACAGTAGGAAAGATAGAGAGAGAGGGGGGCAGGGGGAAAGTGTCCTGAGTAATGCGGAAGGGGCACAAGGGGGTAATAAACCAGGTTGGGTACTCTGTAGTGGGTAGGTGAAGTTTGCTGTGTGTAGTCTTTGGATAGGAGGGGAGGGAGTCAATATGTGTCCCTTCTTCCGTGCTACCTGCCATGCGCTTCTGAGTATCTATAATCCTTCTTCCACTGACCATGATCTCGGACCGCATGCTGTGTCAGGTTTGGCTGGCGATGTCGCTCTTGGTTGTCCCTCACCCATCGTTGCTCCAGGTCAGTAGGAAGTCCTTGACAGGCGACCAGTCTGTTCGTTTGGGCGGATGCCCGCCCTCTTCATTCAGAAGAAAGGTGAGCTTGTCCATACTCATGATTTCCCCTATTTTGATCAGCCAGTCCTCAGCGGTAGGGTCTCTGCGGTCTTCCATTTCCGTGCATACACTATCCTCGCTGCCGTCGATAGGTATGTGAAAAGTCTCTCTCAGTTCTCCTCTGGCAGGTCTTCATCTGTCGTCAGGCCCAGCAAATATGCTTCTGGTTTAAGTTCAATGGGGCAGCCCAGGATTTTTATCGCCACGTGAATCCTCTTCCAGAAGTTCACTGCACTCTGACACGTCCACCACATATGATAGAAAGTGCCCGCCTGGGAGCCACACTTCCAGCATTTATTTTTGTATTTCTCCATACATGAGACCCAGCTTGTATGGCGTCATATACCAGCGGTTAAACATCTTATGCCAATTTTCCTTGA